>CM067170.1:91287785-91504661 GCA_034093135.1 Erigeron breviscapus | reverse complement strand
GTATTCAATCTCCCAATGATAGACTGAGCTGTATGAACACTGGAAAGTTTTGCCATCCAGTTATTCATATTGATACGAATGGCTTTTGCATCAAGAGAAATATGTCTCGGTCTAACAACATCTTCGACCGAGCATATTCGGTAGATAAAAGATTAAAATCTAACAAACACAAAAGAAAAACCTAAGGCATTTGTTGATCTATAAAAATGCCCTAGATATCTTAGATAGATTTAAATCAAACAAGTCTCTATAGTTTACACTTGTATAGATACAAAAACTAGAAAAGACTTAGACTATATTTCTAGACAAATAGGGGGAATTTGTTAGGTCCAGTTCACCTGGAACTGGCCAGTCACCAGTTCACACTGACCAGTTCACCAGTTGCATCTGGTGACCAGTAAACTGGTGACCAAGAAGATTTGTCGAGAAATATACTGAAGTCCAGTTGCATCGTACAGTTAACGCAACTGAAGACTTCCTCCAGTTGAGAACTGACCAAGTTGAAGAAACATTCCAGTTGAAGTCGAAGACAACAAATGGAAGAAAGAGAATGACAATGGCAGCGAAGCCAGTTGACATTCTAGTCAGTTACAAACTGGAGACCGTCAGTGGAAAGCCCTTACAAAGCTTTACACTGATTACGAGGAATTGACTTGTATACTTTATGTACCTTTACCCGGATAATAAGCCTTATCTTATTATTTAAGTATTAAAAGGTACATAAAGGTGGTTGTGTAAAGTCACTGTAACATGCGACTTTACAACACTTTTTAAGGAATTAAATGCTATTCCTTAAATGCTTCCAACCACTTTTGTACGGCTAAAGTTAACATCCATATGTTAACTTTGCCTATAAATACAAGTCATTGCACAACCAAGAAACATAAGTTATTCGAGAAAGCTTTCGTTCTCTCAAAGTTATTTCACACACAAACGAATAACTTCATACTTTGCAAACCTGCAATATTCTTGGTGAACTTGTGCAATATTCTCTCAATCGCTAAAAGGAACATTTCACTACTTTAAGTGTTTCGATTGTAGAAGAGAAATTCCGAGTATAGATCAATTGTATTTCATAGGTTGTTAGGATATTTACATTCGTGTATTATCTTGGTTCCGCATCAACCTTGTAATTTGTTTAATATCAATAAATAAATTACACTTTGAAAACTACATATTGTCTCATCAAGATTGTTTACAAGTTATTGTATTATTGCATTGTTCTTTACTTATTGTCTTTTATATAAGTAATCTATCTAGAACTTGATATATACTTATCTAACTGGTCGTCTCCAGTTTAGTAAGTATATTGCAAAGTAACTCCACCATCGACATAGAGGTGTCTTCAGTAGTACCATCTAACAAGTTGGGACTTACAATTATCAATTAACCGATTCCTTGGTTAACTTTCCATGAAAAGCCCTACATAGGGTTATTTGGAAGCTATTTCAAACTGAAATGACATGTTTTTAAACTTTTGGATTAATATTGAATCTTTAGAGTAAATTAACCCTAATAGGTAAAAATGTAACACCCAATGCAGGTTTTGGATTCCAATAGTTTCAGGTTCTATCTAAATGATAAAAAATGGCATCCGGCCTTTGCATTGAGTGATTGAACCCTTGACCTTTGTCTCCAAAAGCAAGGGTGTTAATCAATCAATCCAACCCTGCTACTTATTAAAAAGGGTTGCAACACGAGGACTTTCCAGAGGGTCGTCATTCTAGTACTACTCTCGCCCAAGCACGCTTAACTGAGAAGTTTTGATGGGATCCGGTAAATTAGTGCTGGTATGATCGCAGCCTAACCCTAATAGGAAAAAAAGTAACTCCCAATGTCGTCTTCCACGGGTTTTGGGTCCCAATACCGTCTTCGACGGTGTATGGGGGAGGTTGAGATGTAGACAGCCTTACCCCTACCAAAGGTAGAGAGACTGCTTCCAGGTTCTACCAAAGGTAGAAAAGGACCTCTAGCCTTGCTGGGCATGAGGATCGAACCCATGACCTCTGTTTCCAGAGACAAAGGTTCCAACCACTAAACCAACCCTAGGGATTTTCCTAAATATAGGGAGTTAAATCATAATCCTTGTTGCGTTTCAAGTTTCAAAAAAGAAAAATAAATCATAATCCCTGTTTTCTGGATTGTGGAGGTCAACGCAAGGGGGCGGCTTCAAGGTTAGGACTTATTAATCTCTTTGACTTATATGGAATGCTTTTCTAGTAATCAAATATATACTTGTATGATAGTTTTTATTATGAAACAAGGTTTGCAAATTTTCATGTTGTTATTCAATTGTTTATCCACGTTCACCAACGTAGTCTTGTGATTATCATCTTGAATCTCTTTATAAAATGTATCGGTTTTAAATCTTACCAGGTGTAATCTCGCAAGTGATATATAAAACTGTTTTTGATATAATTATCTGACTAGAAAAAGTCTTAACGCAATGCATAAGACTCAGTAAAAATACAAAACCATCTCGTCGAGGTTTGGAACGGTTACGGGACATATTTGTTAGATAGCGTACGTACATCTAATTATCTGAGTGAAAACGACTTGCCTTCCTCTAAAAACTTGAACAGGAAAAACCTCGTCCGTTATGTAATTGTTAAAGGTGCATAATCATATGCTAAAGTTAAAAATGTAATTGTTCTACTAGAATATGCTGTTAATTAATAGAAAGTTTGAATTTCAGTTCAAAGTCATATGGTATATGAATGTCATGACAACGGAATTCGTGTATTTAGTTTTTGATATACGTATATGTATATACACACACGTATAGCTTATACGTTTCTTCGTTTTAGGATGGAGGAAATGTTTCATGGGACACCTAGTGAAGTATCCAAGTTTGCACCGGAAGAAGATGTTATTAGCAGCATGCCAGATAATGTGATTACTAATATTTTGGATCGTTTGCCAATACAAGATGCGGTGAAGACTGATGTCTTGTCAAAAAAATGGAGGTTCAAGTGGACTTTGCTCACCCAACTCGTATTTGATAAGAACTTCTTTGAATATTTACAGAAAAAAAATCCAGATGAGCCGTATAAATATAATGGAAGGGATATAACTAGACTTCTCCTTCATCTGAAAGGCTCCATTACAAAGGTTGTCCTTTATATACCGTATAGCAACGAACAGTTAATGGACGCTAAGGATTTTTGTCATTGGGTCTTGTTCTTGTCCAGAAAAGGAATCAAGGACTTCACTATTATACATAATTATAACTCTATATCGACACGATTTAAGATGCCCACCCAGTTTTTCTCTTGTACCGAGTTGACACATTTGAAGCTTGAACGTCATTGTTTCTGTCTTTCACCTAGTTTTAGTGGTTTTCCAAATCTTTTGAGCTTAGACTTGTATCATGTGTCATTTGGAAGCTACAAGTGCTGGGAGTTTTTGGCTCGGTCTCGTTTACTTGAGATTCTGAAAATTAATACGTGTGGACCTATAGCTGAACTTGAACTGAACGAGATTGCAAAACTTGTTAAGCTTAAAATTGTATATTTGAACTTGCTTTGGGTTGAGAATCTGAAATTCATGATCACAAAGCTTAGTCCTCTTCCAAAACTTCAGGAGCTTACGTTAGATTTTGACCATAGTCACATAAAACGCTCATAGACCCGCGTATCTCGTATTGGTACGAAGTGTACCGAAACGGAAGTCGCTAGCGTTCCGATCGCTAGTGGTACGGTGAACCGAATCAGGTGGTACGACGAACCAAAAAGTAAAATAAACGCGACCCATTCCCACTGGTACGACGAACCAAATCGATAATATATACGACTCAAATGTACTGGTACGCGAACCATTACCATTTTGACTTCCCAACTTCCAAAGTAAGATTCCAGAACTTATTTGAGCGGCAAAAAGAGTGTATCTTTTAAGTTCCCAATATATTTTGTAATTAATACGTATCTTGTTAACAAAATAACTTATTTAATATTAATTACAGAATTAAATTTACATGTATATGTTTCTTCTATATATACTAACCTTTTACAGAGTTCACAATGACAAAGGAAAAATAGAAACTTTATGGTTGTTTTGTTATTCAGTTGGATTTTATTATGTTATTTTATCTTTATCTTATGAGATTTATAAGTTTTGTTTACTTATGTTTTTGGTACATCGTAACAAATACATGGTACACCGTACCGTTTCGTACCAACTCGTACCGAAATGAGCCTACCCCCTCCGTACCGAATTCGTCAAACCTAGCGAATTACGTACCCGAACCGCGTACCCGTACCGAAGCGTACCGCGTTTTATGTGACTATGATTTTGACTATCGGCCGATGGTAAGCCTAGTTGGGTGAATGGGTCTTTGAAATTCATGTTACTAAATGTTTGCTTAGAGTTTATTTTTTTTTTTTTTTTTTTTTTTTTTTTTTTTTTTTTTTTTTTTTTTTTTTTTTTTTTTTTTTTTTTTTTTTTTTTTTTTTTTTTTTTTTTTTTTTTTTTTTTTTTTTTTTTTTTTTTTTTTTTTTTTTTTTTTTTTTTTTTTTTTTTTTTTTTTTTTTTTTTTTTTTTTTTTTTTTTTTTTTTTTTTTTTTTTTTTTTTTTTTTTTTTTTTTTTTTTTTTTTTTTTTTTTTTTTTTTTTTTTTTTTTTTTTTTTTTTTTTTTTTTTTTTTTTTTTTTTTTTTTTTTTTTTTTTTTTTTTTTTTTTTTTTTTTTTTTTTTTTTTTTTTTTTTTTTTTTTTTTTTTTTTTTTTTTTTTTTTTTTTTTTTTTTTTTTTTTTTTTTTTTTTTTTTTTTTTTTTTTTTTTTTTTTTTTTTTTTTTTTTTTTTTTTTTTTTTTTTTTTTTTTTTTTTTTTTTTTTTTTTTTTTTTTTTTTTTTTTTTTTTTTTTTTTTTTTTTTTTTTTTTTTTTTTTTTTTTTTTTTTTTTTTTTTTTTTTTTTTTTTTTTTTTTTTTTTTTTTTTTTTTTTTTTTTTTTTTTTTTTTTTTTTTTTTTTTTTTTTTTTTTTTTTTTTTTTTTTTTTTTTTTTTTTTTTTTTTTTTTTTTTTTTTTTTTTTTTTTTTTTTTTTTTTTTTTTTTTTTTTTTTTTTTTTTTTTTTTTTTTTTTTTTTTTTTTTTTTTTTTTTTTTTTTTTTTTTTTTTTTTTTTTTTTTTTTTTTTTTTTTTTTTTTTTTTTTTTTTTTTTTTTTTTTTTTTTTTTTTTTTTTTTTTTTTTTTTTTTTTTTTTTTTTTTTTTTTTTTTTTTTTTTTTTTTTTTTTTTTTTTTTTTTTTTTTTTTTTTTTTTTTTTTTTTTTTTTTTTTTTTTTTTTTTTTTTTTTTTTTTTTTTTTTTTTTTTTTTTTTTTTTTTTTTTTTTTTTTTTTTTTTTTTTTTTTTTTTTTTTTTTTTTTTTTTTTTTTTTTTTTTTTTTTTTTTTTTTTTTTTTTTTTTTTTTTTTTTTTTTTTTTTTTTTTTTTTTTTTTTTTTTTTTTTTTTTTTTTTTTTTTTTTTTTTTTTTTTTTTTTTTTTTTTTTTTTTTTTTTTTTTTTTTTTTTTTTTTTTTTTTTTTTTTTTTTTTTTTTTTTTTTTTTTTTTTTTTTTTTTTTTTTTTTTTTTTTTTTTTTTTTTTTTTTTTTTTTTTTTTTTTTTTTTTTTTTTTTTTTTTTTTTTTTTTTTTTTTTTTTTTTTTTTTTTTTTTTTTTTTTTTTTTTTTTTTTTTTTTTTTTTTTTTTTTTTTTTTTTTTTTTTTTTTTTTTTTTTTTTTTTTTTTTTTTTTTTTTTTTTTTTTTTTTTTTTTTTTTTTTTTTTTTTTTTTTTTTTTTTTTTTTTTTTTTTTTTTTTTTTTTTTTTTTTTTTTTTTTTTTTTTTTTTTTTTTTTTTTTTTTTTTTTTTTTTTTTTTTTTTTTTTTTTTTTTTTTTTTTTTTTTTTTTTTTTTTTTTTTTTTTTTTTTTTTTTTTTTTTTTTTTTTTTTTTTTTTTTTTTTTTTTTTTTTTTTTTTTTTTTTTTTTTTTTTTTTTTTTTTTTTTTTTTTTTTTTTTTTTTTTTTTTTTTTTTTTTTTTTTTTTTTTTTTTTTTTTTTTTTTTTTTTTTTTTTTTTTTTTTTTTTTTTTTTTTTTTTTTTTTTTTTTTTTTTTTTTTTTTTTTTTTTTTTTTTTTTTTTTTTTTTTTTTTTTTTTTTTTTTTTTTTTTTTTTTTTTTTTTTTTTTTTTTTTTTAAAATTATAGATCTCGTCGGTTATAGTTTCTCTATTTTAGAGCTTGGGGAGGCCCAAAGGAGGGGCACTGCCCTGTTTTGAAGCACAGTAACTGAAGTATGAAGTTACAAGTTACAAGCCAATGGTTGAGATTTTCAAATGCATCTTCACAACACGGGCATAACGTTGATTGAAGATGAATATTAAGATAGTCTAGACTAGAAGCTTTAGCGAAATTAATAGCGTCAAGGTGTTGTTTTGTTTTGCTTTTCTATTGGCAAATTCTTTATACTCCGTATATATTTTCGGCCTTTGATAACCATAGTAGCTATTATTCTATCGGATATATATTAGCTATTATTATTTATTTATTATATTAAAGTTATTGGGTAAAAAGTGTAAATTTGTGATGGAAAAACAAAAAAGTGTAAATTAAAGTCAAAATTGAAAACAAAAGTCAACTTTAAGAAATCGAGAGCTGTGATTGGTCGATAAGTTATTAGAGCAACTGTGTTTTAGTATGATAAAAGATTGTTTACCGTAAAACCGATAAATTCCCATTTACATATAAAGATTATATTATAGATATATCTTAAATTACTATGTAAATTTTTAATAGTCCAATAAAATAATGCAAGCCTCAATTCTCTATTTCATAACTAAGCCCACAATTAATTATGTCAAACGAATATAAATTATAGGTATTGTTATTATGAAAATAATATATTCCTACAGTTTTTTTAAAAAGTATAAATTACTCAATCAGGAGGTTTAGCAAAAAGTATAAATTACTCAATCAGGAGGTTTAGCATGCATTATCTTAACTGTATTAATATTCAAGATCCACATCCTGTGATAGATTTTCAATTAAAACCTCTCAATTAAAAACCCAATCACTTAAAAATCTAGAAGGAAAAATTTACACAGGTCTATCATAGATAGGAATTAAATATTTATAATCATCCCTGAATATGTCTAAGATGGAACATTAGCTATTTAGGTGTTTTTGCATCTCAGACTATGTTAAATGTACAAAATAGATCCCTCATTTAAAAAATCTGTGTGTGTGTCTATATAAATCACGCATGCATTTAACTGCTTCCTTTTCTTATATATAGATTTCTCACTTAATGTTGGCTGTGATGTATACCAATATCTAGCTGATTTCGTTAACCGATTCTTTAGTTAACGTTACACGAAAACCCCTACATAGATTTTTTGACAAGGGAATTTTAACTCAGAAGCGTATGATATGTGCTAATCGCACAACGAAAGGGTCCCGCAAAAAAAAAAAAAAAAAAAAAAAAAAAAAAAAAAAAAAAAAAAAAAAAAAAAAAAAAAAAAAAACAAAAAAAAAAAAAAAAAAAAAAAAAAAAAAAAAGATCTTAAATAGCCTTTCTCACCATACCACCTCCTTAATTGGAAAATACCGTCGAGGAGAACCTACCAAGGTTCGAACTCGAGACCTTGGAGTAAACTCCCCCGGGCCCCGCATAGCAGGTTTAGTGAAACACCCCTGGCCACTGGGGTTTAACCCAGTGGTTAAAAAACCCCTACATAGATAATGTTTAAGAATTATACATTTTGTGCAATCTTAATATATACTAAAAGGCAACTGACCTAACCTTAATTGACCAATCACAACTCTTAATTTTCTTAAATTAAGCTATTAAACATGTGACTAAATTATATTATTTAAATAATAAAAATACAAATTGATCAAATTTATGTTATATATATAATATAAACGAGCATAGTGCCCGCGCAATGCGGCGGGAGAGAATTTACAACTTGCGATATGACGTGATGACGACAATTTACAAAGTGATACTTGTTGTCAGTATATATATATATTTATATATATATCACTATATATATATATATATATATATATATATCTTTTGCGTGAATATAAACACTCGTATTTGGTTACATATATATATATATATATATATATATATATATATATATATATATATATATATATATATATATATATATATATATATATATATATATACAAAGTAATATTTATTTTCGTTAGTTAGAAACTAACAACCTTATATATATATAACATAAAATGTTATTACAAAAGTAAAATTAAAACAACCAAAATGTTACTTATGAAATTTATAAATGCGTTGTCTTTTATAGAAAATATAGGCAGAGTATATAATCTAATATATTTTTAAAGGGCTAAACTAATACACAGATTATATACATAACCTATATTGTAAATGTAGTTTTATCTTCCTCACAATTGAAATACATCGTGTAGTTTGCTTTATTAATGAATCATTTTCCTTAATTAATAATTAAACCCCAATCCACCACCCCACACTTGCCGACCAGCCACAACAAAAATATCTCCAAAGTAGTCCAAACTCATTTTCCTCCATCTATCTTACAATATTCCCCCAAAACAACCGACTTTAGCCCCCCTTTTCTTTATATCGATAACCCATATCAAAATTAGGCTTACGAACTAATTTGTATCTTGTTCATGACCCACAAACCTAATTCCATCCGACAAAGGAAGAGGCAAAGCCGGAGTGTTATGTTTTCCGGTAAGGGTCGAGAATAGTGGTGTCTAAAGTTAATACTTCATCGGAATAATTTTTGAGAACAGAATGAGGTCCAAAGAAGAGAGTGGGGTCCAAAGCTGATATCAACGGATCTATAAAGGTGGACCATGGTCCAAATCGCTGACGGTCACTTTTCCGGTGAATTTTCCGGCGAAGTGTTTGGACTGAACAGTAGGCTAGGGTTTATTCGCGATTGAATTCTGATTCGATTGCAATGGGTTTCATGTATTAATTCGAAAAAGCGAAAGAGTAATCACGTTTTTCACTTTTCCGGCGAGTTTTTGAATTTTCCGGCGAACCTTGAATCGGTTTTATTTTGGCAAAGGTTTGTGCAGATTTTGTTCCTGAGCATTTTGGTGACAATTTCGAGTTCCAATTCGAAGAATCGGAGGAGCAATCGTAGATCTAAGTTTTCCGGCGAGATTCATGAACTTTCAGGTGGCGTTGGCGGTGAAGGGTGGTGGTGGTGAGCGGCGGTAACGGCAGTGTTGGCGGCGGAGATTGGTGGCGGCGACGGGTGGTGGTGGCATTACGTAACGGTGGCGGCGGTGGAGGTAGCTGCGGTGGCTGGAGGTGGTTGAAGACAGCGGCGGGTGGTGGTGGTTGAAGACGGCGGCGGCTGGTGGTGGTTATAGGTGGTGGTGATTTGAAAGGTTTTAGGGGTAAAAGGGTAAATATCTATAAAAGGTAGGGGTAAATTAGGTAGATCAACGTTGTAATTTGAGAAATTAAAAATGGGCTTCCTCTATTATAAAAGAGTATAGATAAATTACAGCTTAATCAACAAGATACATATATAATTGTTTAATTAATAATAATTTGAGACCGAGTTGGAAACATGTATGGGATAAACTACAACTCTTACGAAATTATTATCTCTCTTTTCATATTAAAGGAGAACACCCAGTGATCAATGTGTGTTGTCAAGTTATAAGCTTTGCCACGTTGGAACTATGACACATGTGTGATGAATTTGGTGTATTTTTTAAGGTGCAATGAGTGTGTGTAATTATGTGTATAGATAGTTGTTTAAATATTAAAAATAGGCGGACCTTTTTGTTTTGAAAGGGAAAAGAGAATTGAGTGGAAGGAAAATGGAGAGAGAAAGACAAGCTCTTATACATCCAGTCATCCAGATCTATAATATGTTTTATTTTTATTGCCTTTCTTTCATCTCTTTCTTGTTCTTCATTCTTCATTTTTATCCAAATAATTATCATAGATGTTGAAGAAGTTGTCGATTGTAAGCAACCACACAAGCTCTTTAGATTGAAGCAACTAACAATTACTCAAAAAAGGTAGTTTTCAATGTATTTATTCAATCACTTGCAACCTCTAATATCTATTGATGTTTTTAAAAGACATACTTAAATCTCATATCCATTCTCTATAGTTTTCTGATTTTTTGAATTGTATGTATAGATGGGGGTTTTACAGGTATAAGACAGAAGGTCGAATGATATATTTGTTTGGATTGAAGAAAAACAACACCAAAAAGGAATTTAATGGTAAGTATTTTTGTACAAGTTAAATATTGTACAATAGATGTTTGATAAAATGCTTGAAAGAAAATTCCAACCTACTTATGATTTATACATGTATGTAGCACTACTGTAAAGGCCATTTATCTGTTTTTAAGAAATATATTTATCTTTTTAAAAAATCCGGCAACTGTAGCTGCTGAGGTTGCAGTTGCAGTGGTGGTGTAAGATAGGGATGATTTGCCATTCTTTTAGTGGGTTGCAGCTGCTGAGGTCACATGCTACTTTTTTCTCGGTTTAGAAAAAAGGGCAATGTGATTTGAACATATGGATGTGTAATATACTTTTTTATACTCAAACACGTTCAGAATTTTTCAGTCGGGTTTCTATGTGTATTTGGATATGGAAGAGAAAAATAATTGTTTATATACAAGTTATCTAAATTAGGCTTCATCAATAATTCAGAGAACTTGGAAGTGTTGTTGTGGAAAAGGAAGAGCCCGTGCTTGAAGTTGTTGATTAAGTGCAAGATGTATCATAGCTCGGCAAAGAAATCATATATCGTAAGTGGTCTTTGAGCAACTACTTTTTGCTTTAGTTTTACATGAGTCTTTTTGTGTTGATTAGGAAAGATAGTCTTTACTTTCAAAAAAATGTTCTTGAAGAGTTGAATCTGGTTGTTGATTGTGTTGCTGTCACATGTTGATCAGCTGATGTGTCTCTTCTAAGCATAATTTAACCTTCGTAACCTCCTTTAACTCAACAAAAAGTATAACTCTGTCGGGTTTGTAATTCTATTTTAGATTTTCACTCTTGGAAAGAAACCATCTCGGTGAAGGAAATAACAAGGTACAGAATCACTGTTAATCAAAGTGGGTTTTAATACTATTTTTGATTTTATTTGAGGAAAGCTTGAAGATTTATTGACTTAAGTTTTCAGGGGATACGACTTTGAATGCCTTTATTTGATGGTTGTCACTTTTCAAGTTTCAATATTAGGGTTCAAATGTATGATTATAATTTGTAGTTTTTTGTGTATTTGGCACCAGGAAAAAGAAAAAGAGAAGAAAGAAACTGGTACAAATCAATTTTATGATAATATCTTACAAATTTTATCATATAAGAAAATATGCTATTGTTTACCGAGGTGTATGTATTTTATGTGTAGGTGACCGAGTTTCTTGCACGTGCAGCTTGAGTCTGCTAATCTCATACTTGGTATTGATTTAACTAAGAGCAATGAATGGACATGTAAGTTACTATCTTGGTTAATTTTTGCATTGCTTTACCGCATGTTGAATGGACAAATAAAGTTACTACCTTGGTTAAATCATGATCGTTATTTTTGGTTCAGCATGTATGGATCATGTATTTCAGATTTGGATGGCTCTATTTGTGCTTCAGTGGTAAGAAATGGGTTGTTAACTGGTGGGTGAACTGGGGCTTTACATATACGGTGTGTGAACCAGGGCCTTAACTCAACTGGGCTTTCACTGGTGGATGAACTGGTGCCTTGACTTGGGCTTTAACTGGTGACTGGTTCATATCAGTACATGTTGGATTCGGTGGGTTGACCAGTTAACATTAGATAGGTTTTTATTTTGGTTGTATTTTAAATTAGATAGCCCTGTTCAGCAACCACTAATCGTTAATGCAGCACCAAGCCCTTTTCATTTTGATTATACAAGTTCATTGTTTCAGGTATCAATAGCATGTAAACTCAACATAACAATTGCGTGTTACTAGCTCATTGTTCTTTGCTTCGTTTCAGCAAAACTTTGAAGTGGTAAGACGCAAAACCTGGAATTGTTCTGAACAACAAATTTGTGAAAGTTGTTGCTTGCTACGACAATGACAGGGGGATACATGTACATTTTCTCTTGATATTGGTTTTCGTATATCATGTATATATTACAATGAAATTATAACAGCCTTTCAATTACAATGAAACTTATTGTTTATGCTTGCATTGTAGTTGATATAACATTCCTATGGTGCTGCCTCTGTTACAGGCAGCTCTTTGGCTACCGAAGTCGAGAAGGACACTGCCACCCATCCCGGGGGGTAAAAAGGCCTATCGTTTTTAATCTTGAAGAAAAACTTGTGGAAGATGCATCTTGTAGCAGGTTAGTCAAGAAGAAGCTGCAAGCATACTCTTTCACAAGACCCATTTAGGTTAGATTACTCTTTGAATCATAATTTAGCACGTTTAATCGGGTATTATATAAGAAAAGATGGAAGAAAAATGAGTTTACATATAGTGATGAAAATACATGTTAATTGGGAATTTACTGAAACTGCAGTTTGCACCTAGCAGCTAGCTTGCAGGTATGAGCAAAAATAAAGATTAGGATACAAAATGACGGGTCCGGTTATGTGTTTGTTGTAGTGCTGGTAAATCTTGAAACTTTAACTAATTCTGATCATTAATAATTTGTGTATGTGGTGTTCATTCTCAAGAAACCGTAGTCGTTTGACATGACAACTACAGAGATATACTTAACTTGATGGGTCAAAACGGGCGGGTTGGGTGAAACGCGTAGGTTTTTTGGAACTGGTTACAAATATTATATTCTTTCAATACCAAAAATCAAGATTTTTGAAATGAAATGATTTTGTGGCTTTTTGAGATTTGAACATAGAATTTAGGCATTATTTGAAAATAAAATTTTGAGATGATGGTTTTATGTTTTTGACGTATGCATTATTTCGAAAGTAGTATGGTGTTTTATTTCGAAAGTTCCAGTTGCCTAGACGTATGCATTACGTCAAATGGATTTAATAATGACGAGGGTTTCTTTATTGATATGAATTTGATGTGTGTTACAAATTGTATCTAATGTGGCAGGTAAGAAGGATGATCGTTTTCCATTGTTTTCAAGTGTATAGCTTCATCGGAAGTGTTTTTAACTGTGAGATTAAAGACATGTGCATAAACTAAAGGATATAGATCCTATAAACTTTATAACAGTGAGTCATTTGATAATATACTCATTTTATTAATACACTGAGTAAATCCTTCAATTTTTCTTGACAATATGGTCTGATGTAAGTGAAGTTAAATGATGTTTGTAGTTAAGAAGTTAAATTGGAAGAGAAACTGTCTCGATTTTACAGTTAATGGGAGGCAAACTTAATAGCTCTAAGTAGTTTGTTTTGTCATGGTATCTCTTTCTCCAAATCCATTTTGGGTTAAATACTTCTCAATCATTTGTGATATTTGAGAAATCTGATACATGTGTTCTTGGTGTTGACTGTTGAGCTGTTCAAAAATGGATTGACATTTGAGAAAAAGTCAACTTATGTTGAAGTTGCAGAAACAAAAAGTCAACTATAGTTGACTTGCGGCAACAAACCATCGGCTGGGACTTTATATGTAGTCTTGCTTGGTCATCTTAGACACGAAGAGTGGGATTCTGTACCTTTGAAGTGAAAGAAAAAGAAATCTGACATCAACGACCTATAGACTTGCCGTTGCAAGCATTGGATTGAGCATGAGCAAGAAGATTTCGATTAATTCGATTGAGGTTCTTTTGGGTATTCTCTATTTTTGTTAACTTCAATTTGACTTTCAATCTTCACTTTTTTGGGTTTTTGGTAGAGTAGAGGAATGTTGAAGCGGATGTAAAATGTATATTTATTACACAATTTTTTTTTTATTAATTTCTTTTAAACAATATAATTGCCTATATTTGAACTTTATTTTTACCTTTAATGTTCTTACTTAATTCTTACCCAATTTACTAAAAACGATTTTATTAAACTTACTCGCGTTTTTACACAGGATAAAAATTTAGTATATATTAAAGGGCATGGCTATGAATAGTGCCATAGTGCCATGCCCTTTAATCTTCCGCCACGTGTCACCAATCAACGCCCACCACGTGTCATTAGATTAATGGTTGATTTTACACTCCGTATCATTATTCAGATTTTGTCATATCGGATCTCGTTTGAGTTTGTTCTCTTTCAGATATTCTTGATTTTTTCCACAGTTTTTTTTCATAACAACTCGCCTACGTGGCGAGTTGCTATTCGTTGATGTCACACCCCGTACCACTATTCAGGTTACTTTTTATTTTTTTTTCGACATTATTTTTCTTTTGAGTCATCCAACCTTTTTGTGCCACACCTCGTACCACTATTTACATTTTATTACATCGCATCCGCTTGAATTCTCAACTAATATCTTGATGTTTTTGTTATATCATATCCCGTTCGGGTTTCTACTACGAATTACTTTTTGATTTCTTGCACACTTTTAAACAAACATATTCATGACAGAATGGTTTTTAATTAATAAGTGATTGAAGGTTCAACGTAAATACACCAAAATAATGTAAGTGTTTCAACAAGACAATTGAGGCCCCGCAACACGGGCTCTGAAATTTACTAGTTATTATTATTAGAGTTTCATGCTAACTACACAACCAATAACATTTAATTAAGTTAACACATTCACGCCTCATAATTTATGTGATTGTTTAAATATCCACTAACTACATATATATGGATAAATAAATAAATAAGTTTCATAAATATGGACCAGTTAAACGGATTATGCAATGAGAGCGAATATAAAAAAATAGGAAAGCATGTCATTAAAGCGGAAGTGATATCTGATAACAACATTGGATACAAAACATATATCCCGAGAGTAAAGCTAATACCGTAAGATAAGAGATTCTCGTTCAAGTTTCATAGACTAAAGTTCCCAAAAGGTCGTTTCATTTGCAATAACAATAAACAAAAGTCAGGGGTAATCTTTATATATGGTTGATTTGTATCTATAATGTCGAGTTTTTACGCACGGAAAATTGTACCCTCCGGGGTTAAATCAGAAAAGGATCTTAAGGTGTTGATATGCAACAAAGTTGGCAAGCCAAAGAAAAAAAGTTGTCTATAAAGAAGTATTGCAAAAGATTAACGAGGATATATGATTTTTCCCCCTATGATTTAGCTTACATTATTTACATTTTAATTTCTCGATTTTTTTAAATATACTTTTACATACTAACGTATAAGTTTTTTTGTGTTGCTACGTGTCATAAGCCCCGTGTATTTGACACAGGTCAAAAATCTGGTTGGAAACTATTTAAATTTGAGGTAAATTTTTATTTAAAAACCGTAATTAGATTGAAAACCAAAAAACGAATCTCAACCACGCATTTTCGCCTTCGTCCCATTTTAGAAACCATAACTTATTTTTTATTTTTAAATTTTCTTGAATAAAATCTCATTCCAAATATATCTATATATATTATGGATAAAAATATTGAGATGTGAAAGGTTATATACCTAAGCTTGGGTATCTAACAGACACATATTCACTTTTTTCATATATATTGGGAAGTGAATATGGGGTTTTG
Source organism: Erigeron breviscapus (assembly GCA_034093135.1). Taxonomy (NCBI): domain Eukaryota; kingdom Viridiplantae; phylum Streptophyta; class Magnoliopsida; order Asterales; family Asteraceae; genus Erigeron; species Erigeron breviscapus. The sequence continues at coordinate 91,489,084 of CM067170.1, read as the reverse complement.
TCACACTCAATTTGGATGAAAAAACCCATCACATCTAGTTTTTTAATACTTTTTGTATAAAATAGGGGCCCCATTTATTTATTTTGTAAAAAAGATTAAAAAGGTAGATTGTTAATTATTTATTTTGTAAAAAAGATTAAAAAGGTAGATTGTTAGGGGTTTTTCACCTAAGTGGGATGTTTGACAACCCACATGTCCAGGAACCCCTTAGTCCCGTGGAAGAATTTTTCCTCTCAAGCTAGCGACCTTGTAACGTTTCTTGGCGGTGAGACCTCAGACTCCTAAGCTGGTTGAATATGCTTTTACAGAGATTCGAACCTGGTGGTGTTCCCACCAAGTCGTTTTTTCGGGGGGCAGGTGGCCACTAGGCTAGATATTCACTTTTGCAGGCTAGATACATGGGTCATGTTCCACCACCTGAAACTTTTTCTCATATTCACTCAATGGGGCAGCTTCAGCATCACATCTAGTTTTTTAATACTTTTTGTATAAAATAGGGGCCCCATTTATTTATTTTGTAAAAAAGATTAAAAAGGTAGATTGTTAGGGGTTTTTCACCTAAGTGGGATGTTTGACAACCCACATGTCCAGGAACCCCTTAGTCCCGTGGAAGAATTTTTCCTCTCAAGCTAGCGACCTTGTAACGTTTCTTGGCGGTGAGACCTCAGACTCCTAAGCTGGTTGAATATGCTTTTACAGAGATTCGAACCTGGTGGTGTTCCCACCAAGTCGTTTTTTCGGGGGGCAGGTGGCCACTAGGCTAGATATTCACTTTTGCAGGCTAGATACATGGGTCATGTTCCACCACCTGAAACTTTTTCTCATATTCACTCAATGGGGCAGCTTCAGCATCACATCTAGTTTTTTAATACTTTTTGTATAAAATAGGGGCCCCATTTATTTATTTTGTAAAAAAGATTAAAAAGGTAGATTGTTAGGGGTTTTTCACCTAAGTGGGATGTTTGACAACCCACATGTCCAGGAACCCCTTAGTCCCGTGGAAGAATTTTTCCTCTCAAGCTAGCGACCTTGTAACGTTTCTTGGCGGTGAGACCTCAGACTCCTAAGCTGGTTGAATATGCTTTTACAGAGATTCGAACCTGGTGGTGTTCCCACCAAGTCGTTTTTTCGGGGGGCAGGTGGCCACTAGGCTAGACATTCACTTTTGCAGGCTAGATACATGGGTCATGTTCCACCACCTGAAACTTTTTCTCATATTCACTCAATGGGGCAACTTCAGCTTCAGAGTGTGGTATGTGGCGGTTTCAGAGGTTCAGAGACTGAAGTATATTTGATAGAGTTTTTACTTGCTCGTTCCCCTTTTCTAAAGAAAATTGGCATTGGACTCAAGTCATCTAAAATGGTTGGTGGTGCTGATGGAAAGTTTATGTTTGCTAAATCAAAATACTCCGTGTAAATATCACCACACTTTAGATATAGTTATCGTGTTGTTAGCTTACTTTCTTTACTTTCAAAACAATAACAAATTTATAAAGGTAACAATTAACCGACTAACCAAATAAGAAACTATGAGTATCTGATCATAGGTTAACCGGATTTTTGTTTAGGTGGTTTAGTATTATGAAACTATCGCACCGTTATTTTTCGTTAACCGATTATTTGGTTAACGTTCCATAAAAGGACAGACCCTCATAAGTACATAAAGAGACTGAGAGACTATGATAGAGTGTTTGAAACTTGCATAATGTGCAATTGGAAGGTATTTTAAACTAAAATGACATGTTTTCATACTTTTGGGTTAAATTTTAAAAATAACATCCATGATGACCCGAGACCCGATTGAGACCCGACCTAACCCGGCTTCAATAGAACTTCCATAATAAACCAACCCTTGATTCAGACCCGGATTGGAAGTTCGGAAATGAGGAGCTAAAGTCACTCACAATCGTTGGTTTTCTTGTTTGCTGAGGGAGACGGTTTCAAGGTTAGGGATTATTTATCTCTTTGACTAATTATATTGATTTGAATGATATTTTTAGTACTTGAATAAATAATTTCATGAAATGTTTGCAATTTTCATTTTGACTTATTATATGGAATTGAATGATTTTCTAGTAATCAAATAAATACAACCTTCATATATGATAATTTCATGTATTCGTTTACTCTTTATGTAAATTCAATTGTTAGGGGTGCAGAATCATCTGCTAAAAATTAAATAAGTACTTGTTCTACTAGAATATGTTAACTAATAAAAGCTAATAGGGTATTTGAATTTCATGACAACGGAATTTTGTTTATTTATTTTATATCATTGACACACACACACATACACGTATAGCTTATACGTTTTTTTCATTTTAGGATGCCGGAAATGTTGCGTGGGACACCTAGTAAAGTATCCAAGTTTGCACCGGAAGAAGATTTTATTAGTAGCATGCCAGATAATGTGATTACTAATATTTTAGATCGTTTGCCAATACAATATGCGGTGAGGACTGATGTCTTGTCGAAAAACTGGAGGTTCAAGTGGACTTTGCTCACCCAAGTCGTCTTTGATGAGAACTTCTTTGATTATTTACGACATGATGATAGTTATTATTTTAAATATGATGAAAAGGATATATATAGACTTCTCCTTCATCTTAAAGGCCCCATAACAAAGTTTGTTCTTTATATACCATATAATAATAAGACCCAGTTATTGGATGTTAGGGATATTTATCACTGGGTCTTGTTCTTGTCCAGACAAGGAATTAAGGACTTCACTCTTTTAGATAAGTCTACAATGACACTATTTAAGTTGCCGACCCAGCTTTTATCTTGTACAGAGTTGGAACATTTGAAGCTTGAAAATTATTGTCTTCGTCTTTCACCTAGTTTTAGTGGTTTTCCAAATCTTTTGAGCTTAGAGTTGGATTGTGTAACATTTGGAAGCTACAGGCGCTGGGAGTTTTTGGCTCGGTGTCCTTCACTTGAGATTCTGAAAATTGGTATTTGGGGATCTGAAGGTAAACTGGAACTAAATGAGATTGCAAAACTTGTTAATCTTAAAATGTTACATTTGAGCATAGGAGCGATTGACGGTCTGACATTGATCACAAAGCTTAGTTCTCTTCCAAAACTTCAGGAGCTTACATTAGTTCTTTATCAGATGGTAAGGCTAGTTGGGTGAATGGGTCTTTGAAATTCATGTTATTAACTGTTGCATAGAGTTTATCAGAAATTTCTAAGTGGCTTTCTGTGTATAACTGTTTTTTATAGCCGTTGGCAGAAGATGGTGTAAAAAAGTTCCCTGCCACCTTTGTATGCCTCAAGACTCTTACACTATCCCAGATATATTTTGATAGTGATATAATGATATCATTTCTCTTTGAAATGATATGTGGCTCCCCAAATTTGCAGACCCTTGAGATCACAGTGAGTGAAATGCATATGCGTCATATTGACATTTTAAAAAATCCAATAGTTGTGCATTTAAATGCTATTCACTTTTGCAGGCTGAATATTACTCAGACATGGTTAATGTTCCACCACCTGAATTTTTTTCTCGTATTCACTCAATGGGGCAGATGCAGCTTCAGAGTGTGGTATTTGGCGGTTTCAGAGGCTCAGAGATTGAAGTATGTTTGATAGAGTTTTTACTTGCTCGTTCCCCTTTGCTAAAGAAGATTGGTATTGGACTCAATTCATCTTCAATGGTTGGTGGTGCTGATGGAAAGTCTGTGTTTGCTAACAAGCTGTTGAAGCTCTCCCCCGTAGTCGAAATAGACCTCTTCTAGATTAAGTGCTTAAACTCACCTTCTATTTCATGTAGTTTTGGGTGAACTTGGTTAATTATATAGCTTCATTCCAGCAGCACTCTTTCATGTTTAATTCAAGTGAACTTTTTGTTTAGTATGGTGATGATCCTCTTTATTTTCTTAAACGGGCTTTCTGTTTTAAAATAGAAGATAGAGATGAATATGTGACTTCTAATTAAAGCTTCTGACTTTATAGCCAAGAATGTTGAATGACATATGGAGAAAATGTGAGGGTTTGGTGATTAGTTCACCTGAATATCATCATATGTGTCATAAAGAGTTTGAAGTACATTCGGATTTGATTAGCAGTGACTTGACTGTGGTGGTTGTTGATTCTAGGTTATATTCATATGCAATTAGGGGATTTAGATGGTGCAGACGTAAGTTTTGGTGTAAAAGTTGAGATGCAAAATCTAGTGAGTACGAGTATATATGTGGTAAGGCTCTTTGTTACGTTTGCCACACTTGCAAGATATATGGGATTCTACGAAGGTTGTCGAATGCTTTGCAGAGTGCTACTACTGCTTCAGATTCTTTTCTGGTAAATTTATGTAGCATGTTTTGTGTGATTTTCTTTTTTTTTGCAAGTCATTAGAATATCAAGAAGACCAGTAACAACTGAATTGCACATGGCTCCTAAACGACTTCTATACTTTATGTACTTAAGGTATTATTTTTTTCCTAGGATGACATTTCTGATCTTGCGGGTTGTTCTTCTGTCTATAATGCGTCGTTAGTTTCTAAAGCTTTGAACCTATATGTTTCTTCAAGTGCATACACCTGGTACCTTCCTTTTTCACGGTGCGTATTAGACCCCAAAGTGTATGAATATGTTCTTGATATTTGCAAGTAGTGGACCATTGGCATCTGTGTGCGCGCACTACCCGAGAGCTTTTACCCTTGTGAGCTTACCTGAGAGATGAATTATGTGACCTTTAATTAAAGCTTCTGACTTTATTCGAATGTTGAATGACATATGGAGAAAATGTGAGGGTTTGGTGATTAGTTCACCTGAATATCATCATATGTGTCATAAAGAGTTTGAAGTACATTCGGATTTGATTAGCAGTGACTTGACTGTGGTGGTTGTTGATTCTAGGTTATATTCATATGCAATTAGGGGATTTAGATGGTGCAGACGTAAGTTTTGGTGTAAAAGTTGAGATGCAAAATCTAGTGAGTACGAGTATATATGTGGTAAGGCTCTTTGTTACGTTTGCCACACTTGCAAGATATATGGGATTCTACGAAGGTTGTCGAATGCTTTGCAGAGTGCTACTACTGCTTCAGATTCTTTTCTGGTAAATTTATGTAGCATGTTTTGTGTGATTTTCTTTTTTTTTGCAAGTCATTAGAATATCAAGAAGACCAGTAACAACTGAATTGCACATGGCTCCTAAACGACTTCTATACTTTATGTACTTAAGGTATTATTTTTTTCCTAGGATGACATTTCTGATCTTGCGGGTTGTTCTTCTGTCTATAATGCGTCGTTAGTTTCTAAAGCTTTGAACCTATATGTTTCTTCAAGTGCATACACCTGGTACCTTCCTTTTTCACGGTGCGTATTAGACCCCAAAGTGTATGAATATGTTCTTGATATTTGCAAGTAGTGGACCATTGGCATCTGTGTGCGCGCACTACCCGAGAGCTTTTACCCTTGTGAGCTTACCTGAGAGATGAATTATGTGACCTTTAATTAAAGCTTCTGACTTTATTCGATTATATAGAAGAAACTGCAGTAAAAGATTAGTCTTGTATGTTGGATGACATTTGGAGAAAATGTGAGGGTTTGATGATTAGTTCATAAAGAGTTTGAAGTACATTCGGATTTGATTAGCAGTGACTTGACTGTGGTGGTTATATCCATATACTATTTAGGATTTTAGGGGATTTAGATGGTGCTGAGGCAAGTTTTGGTGTTAAGGTTTAGATGGTGCGAAGGTAAGTTTCTTTCCTAGGATGGCGTTTCTGATCTTGCAAGTTTTTCTATCTATAATGCGTTGTTAGTTTCTAAAGCTTTTAACCTGTATGTTTCTTCGAGTGCATACACCTGGTACCTTTGTCCAGGTGCGTATTACTGTATTAGACCCGAAAGCGTATGAATATGCTCTTGATAAATGCAAGTAATGAAGCATTGGCATCTGTGTGCCCCACCTGAGAGAGCTTACCCTTGTATGCCATGACAGTTCTTTTTTGTTCCATTTTGAAAGTTTTGTTGATGATGTTGTATCTAGTGGTCACTGTTTACACGATCTCAAAATGTCAGCAGCCAAAGTATCCTAACCTCTTGATTTTTGGAGGCCCAAAGAATGCACTCTTATTTTTGGGCACTATTTTCTTCGTACTTAAAATCCTTTTCGTATAAGGATTAAACATAGGTACTGCTCTGTTTTTAAGCATAGTAACGGAAGTATGAAGTTACAAACCAATGGTCGAGATTTTCAAATGTATCTGCACAACACGGGTATAACGTTGAGTGAAGATCAATACTAAGATAGTCTCGACCGGAAGTCTCTTGCTTTAGCGAAACTAACAGCGTCAAGGTTTTGTTTTGTTTTTGCTTTTTTATTGGCAAATTCTTTATACGGAGTATAAATTTTCAGCTTTTGCTATCCATAGTTTTAAAAGTTATGTTCATAATGCAGTAAAAGTATTGTAGATGTCGATTGATAATTAGCTTTAAAAAACGATTATTTTTATGTACAATACTCTTACTTTATTTGTTCACGCAACCTTTTTCTCACCTACAATTGAAATGTATTAGCAAAAGCATATCAACTTACATAGTTGAAAGTTTCGAGACGAATTATTTAGAAAAAGATAGACATTATTAAGCTTGTTGGAAAAACTTTTGGGCCCTGTAAGATTTACGCGCTGAATAGGCCCAGGCCTATATTCAGCAGTGGATTTCGCCTAATAAATCTTCGTTTTCTGGCATGCATATTCATTTTGAATTCAATGGTTTGGTAGACAAAATCACAAAAGCTAAGATTCCGTTAAGTTTTCCCAACTTGATCTCAACCATTTGATTAAAATCAATCTTTGAATCTTGACATTTGCTTTTAATCCAAAAGTTAAAAATAAACACCCTAGAGTTGGTGTACAACAAATTCCCGACACCATAAGCACGATGCGAAAAACATAAAACCTAACCAATTTATTGGTTAATTAAACTTGACTTTTTTGTTTTTTTGGTTTGGTTAATCACATCGATAGTTTTTTCAATTTCACGATTAAGTTGCGTTTTACCATTAAGTTTCATCATTGTTCCCCAAAAACCGATAATTTCCCATTATATTATATATATTATTAATTAAAGGAAATGGATGCATGAATAGTAACTCGCTTGCGTGGTGAGTTACTATTCATCCAGCGTTACACTTCGAATCATTATTCGGATTTAGACATATGGCATCCCGTTTGGATTTTCAACTACGTGTTAGTTATTGGTTTTTTGCACATTTTTTTCTTTTGGGTTTCCAACCAATATAATGCAATTTTCCCTGTCCACATCCCATACTGTTAGGTACTTTATGAATAGTAATTCGCCTGCATGGCGAGTTACAATTCATCCATGTTACCCCCTATACTACTAGGATTTTGCGACATCGCATTTCGTTCGAGTTTCAACTACGGGTTACTTATTAGTTTTTTGCACTTTTTTTCCTTTTGGGTTTCCAACCAATGCTTTTTTTCCACAGTTTTCTCTTTAGAGGTTTCAACTAATATATTGAAAACTTACATTCAATTTTTTTCTTTTTCATTTTTCATTTTTCATTTTTGGTTCATAGCACCTATAAATTATATGTATTCGTGAAGTTTTAGAAGCGTTTGTGGAAATATGTATTTCATATTTCAGAGTTTTTAGCTAACATATATAGTTACATATCATCAACAACAAAGCGAAATCATAATGAAACCTCGCAACGCGCAAAAGAAACTAATGTGGTTTTGCCCTTAAATAAATATATATATATATTGATTTAAACAAACATATTCATGACATAATGATTTTTAATTAAGCGGTTGAAGGTTCAACGTAAATACACTAAAATATGTAACTGTTTCAACAAGAAAGTTGAGAATCCGCAAGACGGGTTCCAAATTTTACTAGTATATATATAAAGATTACATTATAGATAATTTCAATTGTCAACGTAAATTTTCAATAATCCAATAAAAAAAATTTAGCCTCAATTTCCATAACTAACCCACAATTAATTGTGTCTGATTTTAGACCAATATAAATTAACATCGTTACCTTTTTCTTTGAAAAATAATAAATTACACGTGTATATCGGGAGGTTTAGCACATGTTATCTTAACCGGGTCTTTCGTTAAAGAGCCACATCACATTATAGATCCTCAACTTAAACCTCCTAATGAGAAATCTCTTCCACCTAGAGATCTAGATGTGAAAATTCTTACATGTCCATCACAGATGGAAATTAAATATTTGTGGTAATCCACAAGTATGTCTAAGGTGAAACAACGGGTATGTTTGGCAAAAGTAGCTGTAGCTTTTAAGCAAAGCTGTTACTTAGAACATTTACTTTTTAAAAAAGTTTGATATGATAGTTGTAGCTGCAACTTCAAGAGGTATTTGTGTAACTTTTAAAGATTAAAAGCTTCATCGAAAAGCTAAAGCTTTTGAAATGCTACTTCAAGTAGCGTTTTATTTTGGAGTTTTTTCTTTCAAATAAAAGTTAAAGCTAGTTGCATCCAAACAAAACTTTTAACACTTTAGGAGCTTTTAGTTTAAAACAAAAAACTAAAGCTTATGAAAAACTCTTGAAAAGCTTGTGCCAAACATAGCCAACAACACAACAATTATTTACGTGTTGTTGCATCCCGGACTATGTTAAATGTAACGAAATGGATACAACAACAACAACAAATATACTCAATCTCTGTCAAAGCATGAGGTAAAATGAAGAATAGGGGAAAAATAATTAAATATGTAACTAATATTTGTCCTTTTAATTTTGGTATTTTTGTTTAGTTTTATTTGACTTGAAAATTAAATGACATGTTTTCAAACATTTGGATTAAAAATGTAATTTCTGAATAAACCAAGCCTTGGTTTCGTAAAAACAATTTCCTCACCCCGAACGAGACCCGACCTTCAACGGAAGTTCCAGAATACTAGAATAGAGAGATTGGACTTTCTTATCTCTTTGACTAATTATATGCAAATTGAATGATTTTCTAGTAATCAAACTTCAAATATATATATATATATATATATATATAATTATATATATTATTATATATATTTTCTAGTAATCAAACTTCAAATATATATATATATATAATACAACTGTATGATAATTTCATGTATCAAGGTTTGCAATTTTTCAAGTTGATTTTTAAATCGTTTAACCACCTCCAAGGTACTATCATTCTAAACTGGTTTTTGTGTTGTGTTGTTAGAAAAAGAAAAGAATTGATTGGATAAGATTTGGAAGTGCGGGGGCTATACAATTTCCATATCAAATCTTCCGCCCAAATTTGGGCCGATTGCAAAGGAATACAAATGGTCATCTTCTTAAATTACTAATATACCCTATATATATATATATATACCTATATAATAGTCCTCTTCTTCCCTCCAAACCAGTCATCTACTTCTTCTTTTTTTGGCGCCAACAGAGTCCTCCCTCTTCCACGACCATTGATCTTCACTCTTCAGGTAATTAACTTCTTTACATCTTAATCATCTATATTTTTATTGATTTTCTCAGGTTATTATCTAGGGTTTTTTCTGCACTTATTTGTTTTCTTTGTTCATCAACAATGATTATTGACAAGAAAATAATAGCAACGTTAGAATCATCAGGTTATAAATAAGGCCACCAAGGTTATTTGGTGTGTTTATGAAAAAAAAATAAAATACTAATTAACCTAAACTTATTTGTTATTTGTCTTGATTGGAACTTGATTCAGCATGTTAGGTACAATCCCTAAAGGGAAAAGGGAAAGTTTATTTTCTTTTAGCAAAAGATATAAGAGATGACGGTTTTTTATCTGAAGTAGAAATTTTTTTAACGCAATGCCTAAAACTCGGTAAAATACAAAGCCACATAGGTTCGGAAATGGTCACGAGATCTCGTGCTTAGACTGTGTACATCCCCGGGTAACCAGAATAGGAAAAACATCATTCGATTACCCTCAATGCTGATTCAATTGTTAGAGGTGCATAATCATCTGCTAAACTTAAAAAAGTACTTGTTCTACTAGAATATGTTGTTGATTAATACTGTAAAAAGTAATATGGTATATTGAATGTCATGACAACGGAATTTTGTTTATTTATTTTATATCATTGACACACACACACATACACGTATAGCTTATACGTTTTTTCATTTTAGGATACAGGAAATGTCTCATGGGACACCTAGTAAAGTATCAAAGGTTGCACCGGAAGAAGATTTTATCAGTAGCATGCCAGATAGTGTGATTACTAATATTTTAGATCGTTTGCCAATACAATATGCGGTGAGGACTGATGTCTTGTCGAAAAACTGGAGGTTCAAGTGGACTTTGCTCACCCAACTCGTCTTTGATGAGGACTTCTATGAATATTTACTAGGACAATTTGATTCAGATCCAAATGCGCCAGATAAATATAATGAAAGGGATATAAGTAGACTTCTCCTTCATCTTAAAGGCCCCATAACAAAGTGTGTTCTTTTTATACCAGAGGGATATAATCACCAGGAATGGGATGTTAAGGATATTTATCACTGGGTCTTGTTCTTGTCCAGAAAAGGAATTAAGGACTTCACTCTTAGAGATATGTCTAGCACATCACCATTTAAGTTGCCCACCCAGATTTTATCTTGTACAGAGTTGGAACATTTGAAGCTTGAAAGTTGTTGTCTCCGTCTTTCATCCAGTTTTAGTGGTTTTCCAAATCTTTTGAGCTTAGACTTGGATTGCGTAACATTTGGAAGCTACATGTGCAGGGAGTTTTTGGCTCATTGTCCTTCACTTGAGATTCTGAAAATTGGTATACCGGGATTTGAAGGTGAACTGGAACTAAACGAGATTGCAAAACTTGTTAAGCTTAAAATGTTACATTTGAACATGGGAGGGATTGACATATTGACATTGATCACAAAGCTTAGTCTTCTTCCAAAACTTCAGGAGCTTACGTTAGATTTTGGCAATCGGAAGGTAAGACTAGTTGGGTGACTGGGTCTTTGATATTCATGTTATGAAATGTTCCATATAGTATATCAGAAATTTCTGACATATTGAATTGGCTTTCTGTGTGCAACTTTTTTGTAGCTGTGGGCCAAAGATGGTGTAGAAAAGTTCCCTACCTCCTTTTTATGCCTCAGGACTCTTACACTATCCAATGTACATTTTGGTTATGATATAATGATATTATTTGTCTTTGAAATGATATGTGGCTCCCCAAATTTGCAGACCCTTGAGATCACAGTGAGTGAAATGCATATGCATCATATTGACATTTCAAAAAAGTCTCATAATTGTGCATTTGAATACTAATCACTTTTGCAGGCTACATACGAGGATGATGTTCCAGTTCCACCACCTGATTTTTTTCCTGATATTTACTCAATGGGGCAGCTGGAGCTGCAGCTTCAGAGTGTGGGCTTTGGCGGTTTCAGAGGTTCAGAGTGTGAAGTATATTTGATAAAGTCTTTACTTGCTTGTTCCCCTTCTCTAAAGAAGATAGATATTGAGCTCGATTCAACTTTAATGGTTGGTGGTGCTGATGGAAAGTTTATGTTTGCTAACAAGTTGTTGAAGCTCTATCGAGCCTCCCCCTGTAGTCAAAATAGACCTCTACTAGATTAAATGTTTTAACCTTACCTTCTGTTTCATTTGGTGTTATGTGAATCTGGTTAACTTTATAGCTTCAATCCAGCAGCACTCTTTCATATGTAATTCAAGTTTGACTTTTTGTTTAGTATGGTGATGATCCTCTTTAATTTCTTAAATGGTATGTGTGACCTTTAATTAAAGCTTCTGACTTTATCCAATCATATAGAAGAAACTGCGATAAAAGATTAGTTAGTCTGGTATGCTGGATGACATATGGAGAAAATGTGAGGGTTTGGTTGTAAAGAGTTTGAAGTACATTTGGATTTGAATAGCAGCGACTTGACTGTGGTGTATCAAGAAGACTCGGAACAACCGAATAATAAGGCCTTTTGTTTGCCACACTTGCAAGATTTATGGGATCCTATCAAGGTGTTGAAGAATGCTTTGCAGAGAGTCCGACTACTGCTTCAGATGAGACTTTTTGAATTTATGTAGCATGTGTGTGGTCTTATGAATTTTCGTAGGTAGAGTTAAGTCTTGAATGATAATTAATAATATGGTCAAACATACTATATATGCTAACAATCAACTTGAAAGGTGTATTCTCTCACATCTATACTATCTTATAAAGCATTTTGCCCTTTTTTTAAATCTCAAAAGATGATTTGAACTACCTAAATTACCCCTCTTTTTTTCCCTTAATTTAAACATCTCTACCTAATATACCTATAATACCCTCAAATCTCAACCACTCATTTTTTTTTCTTTCCTCAAATCTAAACCACTCATTTTTCTCTCTCCTCCATAAATCATTTTATTCCTCTAATTCATTCAAAATCGTTTATCTCAAAAACCGTTTATCGATAAATTATAAAAATTGTATGGGTGTTCTTAAAATTTCATGCTCTTTCATTATAGATGTCATTTGATATACTTTCGACGAATTTTTAAATCCGAGGGCGGAGCCCGTACGGCTAAAGCATTTGGCTATCACACTCTATGACTTATCACCTCCTATGACCTATTACCCCACCATCTCACCGCCGCAACGCGCGGACATTTTCCCTCGTATGAAGAATGTAGATTGGGTTATTACATGATGTGGCCTGTGGGCTTGTGGCAAACAACTTTCTCAATATAATTTTACATTGTCTGGTTTATGATCAGATACCTTTCTTTTTTTCTTTTTTTTTAGCATGTATGACAATCGCATATTTATTCTAATGATCTAATGATTTGGTATTCTAAAGTGTGGATCAAAGTGATTAAGAGCCTTACATAGAAACGTCATAAAATTTTTTAGGGTTGACAGGTTCAAATGTTCAATCATGTGATCGAGCAAAAGGTTATACAATACTATTTACTTCTCTTTGAAATAATGTTTTCTTGTTTTGCTATTTTTGGATATACATTTCTATTCATTTGAATTAGATTTGGTACTGCATAAACGAGAATGTTTTAACAACTTTATGGTTATAATTATACGCTTTTCTTAGAGAAATTGGAAAAGAAATGAATCAACCTTCTTAGGGTGCTTTTTGTTAGATATGTGGGTTGGCATTTGTTTTTTTCCTAATTTTTATTAGATAACTTTTTAATTTAGTTAAAATTTCATAAATTATTATAAAACTTAAAACATGTTGAAAGAAAATCTGTAAGACACAATATTTGAAAACAATTGACCATCGGACGGGCTTGATATGCTGTGTTTATCCGCATATTACACGTAACGATAATTTAGCTTGGCTTAACAACATAACACTTTCTAAATACTTATCTTTAATTTAAAAAACAAATAACATAATCATATCAGAAAATATAATTCATTGATAGATATAGTAATTTACATAGAAATAAAAGGCAAACGGGCAACAAGCTGCGCCGCCACTCCTTTTTGTATAGACAACTAACAAAATCTTACCAAAACAAACACAAGTTTTTCTATTAATGTGTGATTGTCAAAAAACTCATCTCAATATCCCACTTTTTATAATTTCCTTAAATCACACCTTTAATTACACACACGGGTCATGTAACATGACACGCCGACCTTTTTGGTTGCCAAAAATTTAGTTGGATAGAAAAAAGGGCTAATTGTTTGGAAAGTCCCTCAACTTGTCGCTTAAACCTTTTCTGGGGCTCAAATAAAAAAAAGTTCTATTCGGGGGAAGAAAACCGGCTAAAACTACTATAGTAGGACCGTGACCACTTTTTTGCTGACGTGTACAGTAGCTAGCCGGTTTTATCTTTATTTTTAAAGGCTAATTACTTGAAAAGTCCCTCAACTTGTCACTGAAACCTTTTCTGGGGCTCCAACAAAAAAAAAGTTCAATTTAGCCACTTCTTTATATTCCCTTGTATCATATCAGCATTTAGCCACTTCCATTTCAAAACCACCGCTACCGACGTCGGAAACTTCATTGGATACGAAGTTACTAAAATCTGAACAATGGTTTCACTGGATCGGCAAAACCCATCTACCAATTTCACAAACACACACAACTATCAAAAAATACCACTACACACCTTCGATTTCCCTGCCATCCCAATTGTCCCTTGTTCCGCCTCTCCGACAGCGACCACCGGTAGTTTCGCTACCCTTTGATTCCAGATATAATTTTGGCTTCCTCACAAGTCACAACTGATTAGGTTTCTCGTGAAAAACTTTTTTGGGTGAAAAACAAATAAGATTGATTAACTTAAAAGTTTCAGATTTGGGTATTAAGGTTCGTTGTCGGAAAAGTAGCGGTGTTTATGGTGGCGGCTATGGAGACTTCACGGTGGTGTTAAGTAAAAATTTTAGCCGTTTTTGACCGGCTACTTACACGAGACCCAACAAAAATAGTTTTAGCCGTTTTCATACCCTCAAATAGAACTTTTTTTTGTTGGAGACCCAGAAAAGATTTCAGTGACAAGTTATGGGACTTTCCAAGTAATTAGCCCTATTTTTAACTGGCTACTTGTACGGAACCCCATAAAAGAGATTTTAGCCGGTTTTATTCCCCCGAATAGAACTTTTTTTTGTTCGAGCCCCAGAAAAGGTTTCAGTGACAAGTTGAAGGACTTTCCAAGTAATTAGCCCTTGAAAAAAATCAAAAAAACAATATTCTTAAAAATAGAAAATATAAAGGGGCGTGTATTACGATTTTAAGAAAATCAGAATCAAATCATTTTCAATTCAAATCAAAATCCATCCCACAAATACAATTAAAACACCTTCCTTTGTTGTAACTCTCACCGTTTCACCTTTGCTTGCCTTAAAAAAAAAATCTGTATATTACATATATATATTTGCTTCAAATTTTATTGTTGTTCCAAATTTTTGTGAATTTGTGTATATTATTATAAAGATAAAGATGTATATAGAGGAGGTTAAAGAGGGTGATGTGGATGTTGAGGTTTCCGGCGGTGGCGATGGCGGTGGTGAGATGGCGGTTTCGAATACGAAAAGGATGTTGGTTGGAGCAGGTGCTCGTGCGTTGTTTTATCCAACACTTTTGTATAATGTTGTAAGAAATAGGGTTCAAACCGAATTCCGGTGGTGGGATCGGGTTGACCAGGTATAATTTCAATCTAGTTTTGCCTTGTGTATGAATTATATATATATGATTATAGATATAGATTGGTATATTCTGTATTGAATAGCTTGTGATATCTCTATATATTGTTATTATATATTGTTATGTTACAGATAACTGTTATGTAAAGAATGTATTGTTGGGTTTAATCTTGATATAGTCGGCTTTTTTAAGGGAAAATGCTAAACCTGCATAAAAAGTTTGTACCTTTTGTATTAAAAGTCCACACCTGAATTTTATGGTAACCGTACAACTATTTAATGCACCTTAAGCAGCCTCCTGCAGCCCCAAGGGCTGTGTTTAGCAAAACCGGAATTGATGTAATTTCAGTATGTTTAGGCAGTTCAGTTTGGCAAGTTATGTAGTATGGTCTTATTATGCACGTAGGGTAAAATTTGGTCATAGAAAGTGGTAATTGTTTGACAGGGTATCTAGGAGTAAATATATATGCAGAATTTGTATTTATACAATATAGGAAATGACGAACCAGCTAGAAGCTCAATGTTTTTTTAAAAAGGAGTTCTGAATTCTGATGGATGAGATATATTATATGGATGCTTATAGAATTTTCCGAAGTCAGTCTTTCTTGCAAATTGTTGTCTTTGTGCATCTTTTTGCAATTTCTAAATACAACAACAACAACAAGACCCAATCCCTGCATGCGGGGTATGGGGAGGTGAGATGTAGACAGTCTTGCCTCTACCCAGAGGTAGAGAGACTGCTTCCATAAGGACCTCCGGCCAAATGAGGGAATAGCATGAGAGTACAATTTCTAAATGTTTTGGTTTTTTCTAATATGTAGTTGTTTTTTATTTATGTGATGTGTTTGTGTGGTAGACTAGTTGATAACTTCTTTCTTTTATTTTCAAATTTGTATTTATACATGAATGTTTGATATCTCTGATATATTATGCTAATTTTACTATAAAGTGTGACTTCTTGAAACATAATGCGTGGTTAGCTCATAGCTGTTTCTCAAGAACTCTAGATGTCTTATTTAACTAGTTGTTTCTCATGAACCATGACGATTTGTTTCATAAGATCGAGAGCCTATTGATAATTGCTGTGTATCTATGTGTTCGATTAATTGATTATATGGTCTATTACCTGTTGGCTGTAATACTAACTAGAATTTCTTAATCAGTTTGTGTTGTTAGGTGCTGTACCGTTTCCTACAGATGTTTTGCACTTAAAGGAACTCGGTGTCTCTGGTGTCGTTACCCTTAATGAGTCATATGAGACTTTGGTTCCAACATCGTTGTATCATGTAAGTGTGCTGGCTTAAAAAGTTGATTCGTTGTAATTTAGTCTAGTTGATGTTTGTTGGAACTGTTTAACTTTTGTAAACTTGGAAAAAGTTCAATATCTCAAATAAAAATAAGGAAACTGAAAACTGGACTTTCGGATCTATCTTGGTTATCATTTTTTCCATGGACCAGTTATAGACTTCTGCTCTATTTTAATGAATGATGACAAATATGTTAACCAAGTCATTCGTCATTGAGGAGCAAATAAAATGGTTTTTTGTATTCCCATGTTATAAGAGTTCTTTTCTTAATGCAACTTCAACCAGATCCAATGTCATTTTTTTGTGGTCTGTTTTATTACATTAGTTATTTTTACAATTTTGTCTGTTAATACGTATCAAATAATCACTTTCAGTACTCACATTGGTCCTGATATATTATAAAATCTCAAATTGATTCCCATGAAGAATAATAGGTTTTTGTTCTGTTTTTATAACCTGTCTGTGAATTGATATTTTATAAGAACTTCTGTTAGAACAGATACAACTGCACTTAATCAGCTCATTTGTCCGGGCTAGTTTTTGCACACCGTTTCTGGTAGAATGTTAGATCTTTAACTTATATGTTATTTGGGTTGCTTAGATATATGCTTTTATTCATACTTCATTGCATGATTTAGAACTCCTACCTTGTTTAGGCACCCACTGATTCCATTTTTGGCGTATTGTGTGATGTTATGTTTGATTTGTTTCAATTACAGGCTCACGAAATTGATCATTTGGTGATTCCGACAAGAGATTATTTATTTGCTCCATCATATGATGATATCTGTAAAGCTGTCGAGTTCATCCATGGTGAGTTCATCTGATGTTCGTTTATTCTGTTGTTTGTTGGTAATATTCTATTATTCTATATGGAAGTTCTATATTTACTTAATGAGCGAACTGATGTACATTTTGCTTCTCCATCTCACAAAGATAATGCATCTGCTGGTAAAACAACATACGTTCATTGCAAGGCTGGCAGGGGGCGTAGTACCACCATCATTCTTTGTTACTTGGTATGCATTTCCATTTCAAAATTATGGTGCCATGTATCGAATTTACATCATTTGAAGGATTGTTGTGGGTGTTATTTTGTATGTTTTCTTATGAACTGGTCGCTTCCAGTGA
Organism: Erigeron breviscapus; assembly: GCA_034093135.1. NCBI lineage: Eukaryota > Viridiplantae > Streptophyta > Magnoliopsida > Asterales > Asteraceae > Erigeron > Erigeron breviscapus. The sequence continues at coordinate 91,471,520 of CM067170.1, read as the reverse complement.
CCTTTACTCTCTAATAGGTCTTTTTTTTCCGAACATTTAGAATTTTATTAATATATGTAAAAACCAGCAAGATGCTAAAGTTTACATACAAAAGAGGAAACAGAGCATACTAAAGTTTCATCAAGGAGCTAAATTTGAAAGAAATTCCATTGTTCCCACGTAATACTGGGAAAAGAGGGGGTCGATCGATTGGAGAACCAAAGGAAACTTGTCGCCTTTACTTCTTTAATTGCAAACCTGAGAGACGGGGTCTTATTTGAGAAGACATGGTCATTCCGAATTTTCCATGTGACCCAGATGAATGCTAGGACAATGACCTGGATGATCTTTTGTTTCATGGGGTTTTGGGAGGAAGTTTGATGAAATTCCATGAGCTCCCTCCTGTCAAGCGGTTTCCTAGTAGGGACATGGCACCAAGCTGTTACAGCACTCCAAAGATAATCAGTAAAGGGGCACAGGAGAAATAAATGGTCGACTGTCTCATTCTGCAGACCGCATAGTGTGCATATAGGTGAAGAAATAGGTGCATTCCTGATCAGAAGTTGGTCCTTGGTTGCCACTCTATTCATCTCGATGCGCCAGCCCAGAATATTGGCTTTGGGAGGTACTAAATTGTTCCAGGGAAAAACCCACTGACTTGGACCAATTTTTGTAGTCTGAAGCATGCTGTGAAAGTCTTTGACGGGTCGAATTTCCATTCCCACGAGTCTTTAACATCTGACAGATGGATGCGCTGGACACTTGACAAAAGGCTCTCAAGCTGTTGTAGCTCGTCATAGGATGATGGTGGTCGAGACCAACACCATTCCCACTGAGAGTACAAACTGTGACCTGTACATCTTTCTTTAACTACACAGGATTTATATTTCTCAAGCTTGAACAACTCGGGAAAACATCTGTAGAAAGGCTCGGATCTAGCAAGAATCTGATCGTCTCTCCATTGCCAATGGAACCTGCGATCATACACTCCAGAGAGACATCAAAGTGGTTTAGGTGAGAACTTAGACCCGCAATGGATTTCCAAGTTCCCACCAAACTATTTTTAACCGGGATTGGTGAGCAATTTCGAGGAGTTGAATGAATGGCGGTGATAACTTTACACCAAAGACTATCGGGTTCATTGCGAAAACGCCACCACCATTTAGACAAGAGTGAAAGATTTTTAATTAGTAAACTACCCAACCCGAGCCCGCCCGAATTTACTGGAGCAATTATTCTATCCCAAGAAATCCAATGAATTTTCCCCCAAAAGAAAGAACGTCGAATTGATTCAAGTTTTGAGAGTACACTTACCGGAGCCCTGTACAGTGAGAAAAAGTGAGTTGGGAGACTATCAAGCACCGAGCGAATAAGTGTAATGCGACCGGCTAAGGAGAGGGTTGAGGCTTTCCAACGGGTTAGTCGGTTTTCAAAGGTTTTTATGACAGGGGACCAATTTTTCACTAAGTTCATATTTGTACCAACATTTATCCCAAGATAAGTAATGGGAAATTGCCCAGGATTACACATGAGTGTTTTGCATGAAGTATTAAAATCCTCCCGAGACAAATTAATGCCATGAAAACAAGATTTTTGGTGATTCACTTTTAAACCAGAAACAAAGTAGAAAGCTCTTAAAATTCTCGTAATGTTCTGGAGATGAGTGATGGACCACTTACCAATCAGGATGGCGTCATCCGCGTATAAGAGATGTGTAATATTTGGACCTTGATTTGGCAATTTCACTCCAGAAATCAGTCCAACAGTGGAGGCGCGCTGCATTATGTTAGTGAATGCTTCCATGGCAATCATGAACAGGAAGGGGGACAGTGGATCCCCTTGAGGGACACCTCTTTCACAGGTAAATTCCTTTGTGGGGCACCCATTTATAAGAATAGAGGGTCTGGAGGAACTCAGAATTCCTTTAATCCATAGTATCCACCGAGAAGGGAAGCCCATTTGGCCCATAATTGAGATTAAAAAACCCCAGTTTACCGAGTCGAAAGCTTTTTCGATGTCAATTTTTAGGCAAAAAACTTCTTGGTTGGTTTTTTTTAGCCAATTTATAATCTCATTAAGCATCAAGGGCCCGTCCATAATGTTTCTTTCTTTGAGGTAGGCAGATTGAGTGGGAGAAATTATCTTGGCTATAATCCTCTTTAAACGATTTGCAAGAATTTTAGAGATAATCTTTTTGATGCAGCCTATTAAGGTGATTGGGCGATAATCTCCAAGAGTTTTGACTGAGGAGTTTTTTGGGATGAGAGTAATATGGGATGATCCACAACCTTGGCTGATCACACCCGTACGATAGAACTCCAGCATGATGTTGAGAAAATCGAACTTGAGAGAGTCCCAAAACTTCTTAATGAAACCAAGGTTGAAACCGTCCGGGCCCGGTGCTTTGTCACTATCACAATCAAACACGGCCACAATCAAACACGGCCAGTTGAATTTCTCTCATAGTGAAAGGGCTTGTGAGAGATTCAGAGTCTTCAGCAGCTAGCGTCTTGAGCCCATGACATTGTAAACTGGGCCTATCTTTGATGGGCTCGGTGAATTTTTCTTTGAAAAAACGGTAAGCAGCGTCCCTTATGGAAGGAGGATCGATGTGCCAGTTGCCATCAATCTCGAGCCCGACAATTCTATTTTTTGCTGCTCTGCAATTGATGAAACTGTGAAAGAAGGAAGAATTTTCGTCTCCACTTTGGACCCATTTAGCTCTTGATTTTTGGTGAAGATCTTGCGTCTTGGCTCGTTCAATATCCAACAGTTTTTCTTTTGTCTCGATCCAAAGAGTCATCTCCCCATCAGAGAGATTCTCTGATCGATTATTGAATCAAGATTTGCAAGGGTTCCAGAAGAAGTGCAACATCATTGGTCTCTAGGGCATTATGGTTTCGAATCCAGGTTTTCAATTCACTTTTCAGCATCTTGAATTTCGAATTTAGAATCTGGTCAGGCTTTTGCCATAATATCGACCAGTTTCTAGACAGTTGGTAATGAAATCGACTAGTCCAGGTTTTTCAAGCCATGAGTTGAAGAATCTAAATGGCGAAGGGCCAAAATCCATGGCTGTGGTGATGAGGGTAAGAGGTCTGTGATCTGATAAGGAGCGAGGGTGACTCGTGAAGGATGCCATCGGCCACTTATCGAGAAAACTTTGTGTCACCAGAATCCTATCAATTTTACTTTTCTTCGTACCATTGTATTTCACGTAAGTGTAGAGGCTGCCATGCATAGTGTATTCATGCAGATCACATTGGTGAATGAAAGAATTGAAAGCAAGTGCATCGCATGATTGAAAATGGAATTTTTTCTCTCATTGGGGCTCCTGACCGAGTTAAAATCACCGAAGTAAGATCCATTGTCCTTGTTGATTATTGATATGGGTGGTAATCTCATTCCATAAGAGCTGTTTTGCGGGGAGGTCGTGAGGAGCATAGATATTAACAATGTGACATATGGAGCTGCTACCATTAATAACACCAGAAGTTATAAGGTAGTGACTGGACTTTATGGTATCTGTGAGTGTGAAGATTGAAGAGTCCCAAATACTAAGTACACCTCCAGAGCGACCTTCCGAACCAGAGGAAGGTAAAAAGTCGAAGGAGAAATTTGGGTTACCCCAAAATCGTTGCAGATGTAGGCTTTGGATAGTGGCTTTGTGTGTTTCTTGGATACAAAAGAAAACTAATTTTGTGATCTTGTTTCAGTTGATTTATCCATCGAGAATTAGCTTCGTCTCGATAACCCCGGAGATTGATGGTCAAGAAATTCATTGATCACCATTAAGAGCTCGGTCTTCAATGATTTGATCCTGAACCATTTGTTCATGGCCTGCGAGATTTATGCCTACGCAACCGCTGACTGCTTTCGTATCAGTTACTTCTTGGATGATGGAATCAGAAATCGAGGGATTACATACCAAGTTTTTTGCGATGGGTGGACTGGATGGGTTGAGGGAGTCTGATGAGGGTGGGTTGTTTGGGGTATGGTTGGCAGGTAAGTTGTTGACAGATTTTGGTGATGGGGGTTTTGGGTTGACAATGATGTTTGTAATTTGTTTTGTTGGAGAAGTTGGTTGTGGAGGATCATTTTCGAGATTTTGGAAGGGAATAGGAGGTTGGTTTTGTCTGAAAGACAAGTTGGCATTTCCTGGGATTTGTTTTGAATGGGAAAATGGGTTCTTGGGGAATGAAATGGGTGAAATTGGTTTTTTGTTGTTTATGCATGATGAAATTTGCATGGGTGGAGAAGTACGTCTTGGACGTTTTTTGGATATCGAGGTGGGTTGTGTAGGGTCATGGAGTGTGGGTGTTCGAAAGGGAGATGGGGGAGGAGGTGGTGGGGAAATTGATGTGTTGGTAGGGCCAGGAAAATCAAGGTTTTTTTTTATTCCAAGATCATTTAAAACAAAATCCAGGTTCTTGTCAGTGGGAATGTTGGGGGAATTTAATGGTTTTTCAGTTGGTGAAAATTGATTGGGTACTTTTTGGGAGTTTTGTTTTTGACTGGACAACGAAACGTCTAAATCCATATTTGAATTTTTTGAAAGATTAGGGTTACCTTCTGACGTGTCTACTTGGCAGTCGCTTACGTCATCACTGGTCGGAGCAGGGAGGAATGGTGGAGTCCAATCTTGAGCATCTTTCACCACTCTAGTGACAAACGTTTTCTTTCTCCATTTAACCATGACTTGACCATCAATCTTTTGGTGGGAGTTTACCAGAATCAGGACTTCATCGAAGGAAAGGTTGCCATCTATAGAGGAGGCGGGTGAGGGTTCCATGAGTTTCCCCATAGTTGAAGCAATCTTGTTGTAGACCATAGGATCTCGAAGGATCAATGGTAGTCCATATATCTTGACAGAGACGATCCTTCCAAATAGGCAATCGTGACCATCCCAGATGTCATAGTATGAAAACCATTTCTTGAGAAAGTCTTCTTTTTCTTTAATGAATGTTGTTGCAATGCTCGATGCATTAAAGTTGAGAAGAATGGACAGGCCCCCAACATAAGATACTGAGATTTTTGTATTAGGGTATGAGGTTTTGACAATGTTTTCGAGATTTATGAGAGTCTCATAATCTTTGGTGGTGGCGATAATGGCCATTTTTTCCCAAGAAGATGGAGATTTTGGTTCTTGGTTGTCTAAAGTGATAAATCTTTGGTTGTGATTTTTAGAGTTGATGAGGGTGTCTCGATAGGAGTTCTCGAGGGGTTTCTGGAAATAGTTTGAATAAGGTTGTGATGGGTAAGAGTGTTTTGTTTGAGGTAGGTTTGATTTTGTTGGTGGAAGAGTATGAGGTGGATATGGGTGGTTTTTGTATGGTTTGGGTATCTGCTGGTGAACATAGGAGGTGGATGGGTATCTAACTGGACCTCCATGCTTATCGGTCCTTGAAAGATAAACTCCAAGAATCAGACCCTTGCATTTTTTGTTTTGGAGTATTGGTAAAAAGGCAGTTGGGTTCATGATATTGCGAAATCGAATAAAACCAAACGGATTATTGTATTTATCCTTTTTCCGGGCAATGTATGCATCAACCAGATGACCATGGGGTTTGAAAAGAGTTTGAAGATCGGCATTAGTGGCGGTGGGAGGGATATTGTATACAAAGAAAGTGGTTGTTGGAGGGGAAGGAAGTCGCCGGCGGTGCTTGACATTAACCCAATCGTCTTTGTTCTCATCTGCTGCAGCAGGTGGCCGGTAGGGGGAAGGGGAATGGGGGGGATTTCTCTCTCTCTCTCTCTCTCTCACACACATCTCTCTTTGAGAATATGGGATAACGGGTAAAATAAAAGGGATTGGGGCAAATGTGAAAATTTCAAAAGTCTACCAAATTGTATATGTATTCCCAAACCTCCCTTAGTATATTATGTATTTTGACTAAAATTATAGTCCTTTATTTATATAGGACACAATTATATTTGCTTGTTTGATCCGTTACACAATCTACCTGACCCATCCATTTTGTTAGTATCTATACTAATTCTGGTAATTGAAACAGGTGAAGCATAAGCATATGACACCCAATGCTGCATATGATTACGTGAAATCCATTAGACCAAGGGTGCGTTTGGCCTATTCCCAGTGGCAGGCGGTTCAAGATTACTATTTTGACGAAGTGGATAAACACCCAAAGTTAAGCATCAAATCAGAGTTTGAACCATTTGATGATGCAGCCGTTGTGATGGTGGTAGAATCCGACCTTGAGGGTTATACGGAGACGTGTGACTCTGGTTCCGTGTATAACAGCATTTTAGTGGAACTTGGCTCAGCTTGCAGAGCTCAATTTGTTAGTCAGGCTGCCATTTCAAGACTTTCTTGCTTATGGCTTCGATTCCAGGATGCTGTTGACAAAATTCCAACAAAGGAATCAGCAAGCTCTAAACAGATGGCAGATGGTGGTATCAACATTCGTGTTTATTGAGTGTAGAATAGACCGATCCATTTCCCAAATTCTCATCAAAAAAATCCAAAAAGCGCCAACATTTCTATCTTTTCCCATCTTGATGGACCCATGTTATCTAAATTGGAGGAAATGCAAAGTATAGGAAATGGTTCATGGGCCAGGATAGATGGCCGAATTCGAGTTTGGGGTCTACTTCATTTTCGATGCACATATGCTATTTATTGCTACTTGGTTCATCTGGGCTAGTACTGCAACCAAGTTTTTTGGGTCTGTTCACTTTTTTTTGGGTAAAGGTCTGTTGTTCACTTTTATATTATTGCTGCAATGTTTTATTCCCCAGATCCATATCATTTTGTAACTCAAGTATGATGTGAGATATCAACACCAAAGGGCCACTATGCTTATCTGGTTTTGGCATATAGTTATATTCGGGGAAACAATTCATTATCTGTACACTTTTGTGCATTGTTATATATCACTTTCATGGTGGTGTTTTTCCATCTTATAACATTTGAGACATCATGTGATATGGATGTTATGTAAATTTGTTTTTTAATGTGATAAAATGTGTCACGTTTCGAAAAGAATTTCACATGTTTTTAACCCAATGCAACATAAATTCCATAACCTTTTCACATTTTTTAGAAATACCTATATATCTGTTAATTTATCACACTTGTAAACATGTAAAAACTAAAAACGTCTATATTTCTTTAAGTGTGAACAATTATAAAAACTAAAATTACTTTACGCATTTAAAAGTGTATACAAAACCGCAAAAGTAATCAAAATTTTAAACTTTTAATTGAGTAAAAATGTTAAGTTTGTATCCATTTATAAGTGTAAAGTCAATTCCACGCACTCAACTTCAACGCGCAATGGAAGTACATAAAAATCAAGTGTATAAATTTGATTTATACTAGTGTTAATTAGTTTGATATTTTTACCCACTTATAAATACGAACATTGGTTTACAACAATATAAAAAATGATTTTCTCATGAGTTTAAACTTAAGAACATATATGTACATGATTTATAAATGTAGACAAATTGGGACAAATGTATCTATACACCCAAGGGTAGTCGTGTACATATACCGGTTATTGACCAAACCGGTTAGGGTTTGAACCCGATTCGGTTAGGGTTGACCATTCCCTAACCGGGTTTGACCTCTAACCGGGTCGGGTTCAACCCGGTTTAAGAGGGAGGAAAACCCAACCCATTTGAAACCGAATTGGGTCGGTTAGTGATCGGTTAGGGTACCAAACCGGTTAGTAACCGGTTACACTTTGCCGTAATTGAATTATTAGTCTATTTTTCGCTTAAAAATACATACTTTTTATTATAGATCAAAGTTTTAGTACACATTCAAATACTTAATAAAAAGTCTTCAAACACACAATAAAAAGATGTTCAAACTTCAAACGAGTTCGACATTAAACATTAAAATTAAACGTCTTCATTAATAAAAGTCCTCACTAATATAAATTCTTCAACTTTGTGTCTTCAAGTCTTCCAGTCTTCAACTAGTCTTCATTCTTCAAGTCTTCAAAGTCTTCAAATACTTAATAATACTTGATAATAAAAGTTGTAAAAAAAAACGGCTACAAAGCATTCCAACGTTCCAATTGTACTTACTGGAGTTACTGACTTCCCAGGCCCATGTAAAGCACTACATTAAAATTATAAGAGTATCAACTCTATCAACTATCAACAAACTTCAATATGTGTGAATTTGTAGTAGTAAACTGGAGTGGAAGGGAGCACCTTCCGACATAAACATGATAAGATTCAAACCGTATAGAAATTTGTTAAAACTCAAAGATGGACTGTGAAAATTCATATATATACTACGAAATCTATTGTTTGAATAATTATAGGGATTATTTTGGGGAGGAGATAAAGAAGTAAATATCAAGATAATAATATAAATTTTGGATTTCATATGTAAGAAATTAGAAATGTAAAGCTTCGATTTGGTAATCTTTTTCATACTCCTGATTAACCGGTTACATAACCGGGTTGGAACCCGGATTCTCTAACCGGTTTGGGAGTAACCGGGTCCAACCCGATTTCAACGGCTAGAAACTATAACCGGGTACTAACCATCGGTTTATGGAGAACCCGAACCGGTTAGGGTCAAACCCGGTTGTTGACCAGTTTCGGTTACGGGTTGACTTTCGGGTTCGGTTTCGGTTTCGGTTTTTTTGTACACGACTACCCAAGGGTGGTTATATGTCTGTCATGTACATATAACTATACATCGAAGGTATAATTAAAATAGATATTGTCATGTCTTGGAGCTAGACCGGGTTTCTTAGGTCCTCTCACCCAAGAATGTAGGGGGCTTCAAGACACCAAAATTAACAAATGGGTAATTTCAAGATATCAATGTCGAATCTCTTAACCCTAATACCCTATATGTTGTCAATGACCTCTTGATCTAATGATTTAGAATATGTTTGTCAAAACTAGCTGATAATTGATGGCTCGTAATTGTTGGCTCTGATAAGCTATAGCTAAAAGGTGCTAACTGATTAAGCTTTTAAAAACTGAAGTGTTTAATAAAAAATATAATATAACATGAACGAACATAAATATAAATCGTAGTCTCTTTCGGTTCTGTGGGTGTTTTTGTTAGCTATACGGCGGATCCAGAGATTTGAGTGAGTGGGGTCAAAAAAATTTTCCTTTACAAGAACCTATTTTGCTAGAGCGTTCATTGACGTTTTCAATTTTATCAGTGACTAAAACTTCTTTTTCTATACTACAAGTTAGGCGAGGACTCAATAACTCGTCAACAATTTCATTTTACACAAGTCAAAAGTATGGTAACAAACTCGTCGCCAATTTAATTTTACAGATTACATCATGTGGGGATTGGGATGGAGGTATTTAACCGGCATCATATGGCTCATACGGGGTGGGTCGATAGGTATCCACTTGTGGTACCGGGGCTATGGTTTCCCCCATTACCCTTTTTTACTAGTTATATGCCCTAACCCTTGATAACAAACTTTATAGCAAATTTCAATCAAAGTTTCACCATCCTACAATTCAAATAATTATGTTACTAATAAAAAACAGACAACTGACTGAAATTTTTCATATAATTAAATAAACAAAAAAAAAAGTTAGATTTTATAAAATTACATTTGAAGTCAATATCGTAATGACGGGGTATCCAATAATCCAAATACATTTAAAAAAGTTTAAAATTTGGATACTACACCAATCTAACCAAGCTGGTAATGATGCTTTTGTCACACCTCGTTGTAGCGGAAATATGGGGTTAACAAATAATTGCGTACTAACCATAAGATAATAGATATTACATCCATTTAATACCAAATACAAGTATAATACAAGTACAATCGTTTAGAATGTGGACCCCAAAATACGGATACAAGTCATCCTTATTTGGAACTGGGCCCACTAAATACAAGTTCAATATTTGGACAACCTAGTATAATTAGAACTAAAAACATGATAGTCCTCAAATGTCTGATGCTAATTGTACGTCCAAAGTCAAAAGATGGCCCTATTATGCCAAATACGATCCAAGACTTATTGTTGGTTACCTGAAAAGCATGAAATTTGAGAGGAGATAGTTGGTGAGTTTACAGTGTGTTTGACCAAAGTTTAGTCGTCATTGGGAGCACACAATGACATGTAGTTATTTAAGACAAGACAGCCGGGAGCAAAATCCGACAATAATAAGACAATATGCTTCGTACAGGATTTCCCGTTAAATATGGGGTACGGACCAGAACTATGACAGTCAGGCACAAAAACTGACAAGACAGCCATTAGGATCTCATAATGGTAATAACTACATAAGGGGAACATTTTAGTCTATCAAACACAGAACATTTAGTCAGCCGACAACATGGCAAGTCAAAGTCATTTAGAACAACATTTCATAAGACATGTATACACATTTTTAGGCAGCCGTCAACATGGCAAGACATAAGACAAATTATTTAAGTAGCCAAATCTCATGGCATAGACAAAGACAAATCATTTATAAAGTAGTCGTGTATGTGACAGTGTATGCTTTTCAGGCCCAAAATAAAAGGAAAAAGGGCGCCATAAACTCACCTTAGCGATCAACGAGCTAAAAGGGCGAGCAAACTTGAGAATGAGCAAATCTAGTCTCCACGTCTATCCAAAACCTAGGATATGAGTACCAATGGTGAGGATCAAATCTCACGACGTCAAGTGTCCTATGTAAAACTACTTAGCTATCGACTCTAGAATGCCACGGCCAAGAATGTGATTTAAATGTCCATTTATTTGACTTTAGTTTCTAACGTCATTGTCATTGTTATTATAAGGTAGTTTAAAGTACTAATCCATATAAACGAAGTTCAAGTGTTCAAGTTATCAAAATCCGAAAATGGCAAACAGCCTCAGATCTCGCGGCGCGACCTGATCGATACACTACCTCGCGGCGCGACCAGGAGGGCTCGCGGCGCGAGACATGACCTGAACGAGCAAAAACTCATTTTTCGACCATTTTCCGCAAACCAAATCGTTTCTAAATCAAACCTTTTCATCACAACTAGTATAGACATGTCTAAGGAACTTGGAAACAATCCAATTTGCTAACCATTTACAATTTCAAACACCTTCCTAATGCGTGCTCTCGTTAAATCCATTTAAGCCTTTATGATGTTAGAAAAAAGTGTGTTTTTCTCCAACTATGGACATTGATAAATATGTGTTCGAGTGACATATATCGATAACCTGTTGGTGGGTTTGTAGCCTATTGCCACGCCTATGCAAAAATCTAAGTTGTGTCCAAATTGGGATAGCTGCGAATGAGATGTCGAATCTTATACATGTGTGTTTGATGCAAAATTTGGGAGTAGAAGATGTTTGTCTACCGGTGTGAATGTTGGAGTATCCTAAATGCAAAAAGGTAGTTTAAAGTACTAATCCATATAAACGAAGTTCAAGTGTTCAAGTTATCAAAATCCGAAAATGGCAAACAGCCTCAGATCTCGCGGCGCGACCAGGAGGGCTCGCGGCGCGAGACATGACCTGAACGAGCAAAAACTCATTTTTCGACCATTTTCCGCAAACCAAATCGTTTCTAAATCAAACCTTTTCATCACAACTAGTATAGACATGTCTAAGGAACTTGGAAACAATCCAATTTGCTAACCATTTACAATTTCAAACACTTTCAAATTTCAAGACCTAATTCTAATAAAATCCATCTAAACCACTTATACCAATTCATTTCATCATCTCTACTAACAATTTCAATCTAATATAAATGGAATTAAACCATAAAAATTGAATTTAGAAAGATCAAAAGTTTTGAAGAAAAGTTTACTTACCCCTTTAGTGTTCTTGAAAAAGAAGAAGAGAAAGGGGGTGTTTTGGTGTTTTAATTCCCACCACAAACAAAGGACCGGCCTAGTGGCCTTATTTTTGATATTTTGTACCCTTAATTTGGTAAAATGCTTACGATTAAACACCGTATGACTAAAAGGTTATAATTTAAAGTAAAGGTATTTTCCCTCGTGTTATTTAAATTAATACGAGTCAATAAAATTTCGTCAAAATAAACTTTAAAAATATTAAGTCTAGACAGTCTATTTATTGTGTACAAGACATAACCTTTAAATATTTATTTAAAGTTATTTTAAGACTGGGCATTCGTCTAGATAGCTAATAGTCTACGTCATCAGTATACGTCTAACTGAACTAAGTCAAAAGTCCAAATGTCTAATGACCGTCTAATTTAGACGAGATTATGATAATGACTAAGCTTAAACGGGATTAAGACTAACCCGATGTTAATAAATTACGAGTTGTCATTGATCTATTCGTGATCCGAAAATGCATCAAAACTTGAACTTCATCACAAACTTTGAGATTATTATCATTGCAATTCTCAAACACCTTCCTAATGCGTGCTCTCGTTAAATCCATTTAAGCCTTTATGATGTTAGAAAAAAGTGTGTTTTTCTCCAACTATGGACATTGATAAATATGTGTTCGAGTGACATATATCGATAACCTGTTGGTGGGTTTGTAGCCTATTGCCACGCCTATGCAAAAATCTAAGTTGTGTCCAAATTGGGATAGCTGCGAATGAGATGTCGAATCTTATACATGTGTGTTTGATGCAAAATTTGGGAGTAGAAGATGTTTGTCTACCGGTGTGAATGTTGGAGTATCCTAAATGCAAAAAGGAGTTTAAAGAAATCATATGTGAGATTTATTTTTATCTATATATATATATATATATATATATATATAATATATATATATATAAAAGTTGGATCAAGGTAGTGGAAATATTAGCGCTTCTTGACGCTTTATTGATGTGTACTTAATAGGGTTAATTAATTTTCTTTACAATGATGAATATGTATTTGATGCTATGTTTAATGCATTTGGTATTTTGTGTTAATCTATATGGAAAATGATATGTATTTGTGTGTTAATGCATTAATATATTTAATTGGTGGCAGGTTATTCAATTAGGAGAACTTTTGGTTTTCTCATTGTTAAAGCTTATGTTCTTCTTGACCGTTCAGTGATGTAGGGGAGACGGTTGAGAAGGGTAAAGAAAGGCATAGCATTGAATCACCATGTTTAATGCGCTTCTTGTACATGCTTTTCTTTTATTTCCTTTTCCCTTTCCTTTCTGTATTTCTAATTCTTCCTCCTAATTTTGTCTTTGCAAGTCATGTTGTTGTTTGCAGGGATAACAACATTTCGAAGGTATGAGTAGTGATCATGTCATCAAAAAACAACCACTTTTCAATATTTACACCTTCATTCACAGGTTCATTCAAGTTTCTCTCTTCTAACATGTTCTTTTTTTTTTTCTCAATATTGGTTTGACACTGGAAATAAAGGAAGTTATGCAAAACATAACCTTTTGTTTGTTTAATTTCATCTGTCCGAATTATGACAATATATTATTCATGATACACATTGGGTGTTTGTTCAGTCTGATACAGAAGTGGCTAAAGAAGACGGTGGTGATGATGTGAAAAATCTGGCTGACATGAGTTGCAAGAAGAGGCTGTGTTAGACCGCAGCTCAAAGCAAGGAAGGTATGGAAATCATGACTTTGGTTTTGGTTTGCAGTACAAGTAGTTGCCTTCAAGGTGTTTGGTGTTATGTTTCAAAGGGATGGCTATATGTGAACAAGGTAATCATCTCTCATTTTCATGTGGTTTACAGTATAATTACAAACGCATATAATCTGTTTCAATCATAATTAAAATAATGCTTTATAGTATAATATTTGATTAATGATAAACGAATCCAAGGCCGTAGGTTGATGTTTCTTGATGTTAATTTTTGTAGCTTTACATGATCATGACCCCATTTTGAAAAAGGTAGTGCTATTCTTCCTCCTAATTTTGTCTTTGCAAGTCATGTTGTTGTTTGCAGGGATAACAACATTTCGAAGGTATGAGTAGTGATCATGTCATCAAAAAACAACCACTTTTCAATATTTACACCTTCATTCACAGGTTCATTCAAGTTTCTCTCTTCTAACATGTTCTTTTTTTTTTTCTCAATATTGGTTTGACACTGGAAATAAAGGAAGTTATGCAAAACATAACCTTTTGTTTGTTTAATTTCATCTGTCCGAATTATGACAATATATTATTCATGATACACATTGGGTGTTTGTTCAGTCTGATACAGAAGTGGCTAAAGAAGACGGTGGTGATGATGTGAAAAATCTGGCTGACATGAGTTGCAAGAAGAGGCTGTGTTAGACCGCAGCTCAAAGCAAGGAAGGTATGGAAATCATGACTTTGGTTTTGGTTTGCAGTACAAGTAGTTGCCTTCAAGGTGTTTGGTGTTATGTTTCAAAGGGATGGCTATATGTGAACAAGGTAATCATCTCTCATTTTCATGTGGTTTACAGTATAATTACGAACGCATATAATCTGTTTCAATCATAATTAAAATAATACTTTACAGTATAATTACAAACGCATATAATCTGTTTCAATCATAATTAAAATAATACTTTATAGTATAATATTTGATTAATGATAAACGAATCCAAGGCCGTAGGTTGATGTTTCTTGATGTTAATTTTTGTAGCTTTACATGATCATGACCCCATTTTCAAAAAGGTAGTGCTATTCTTAAAACCTCCAATATATTTTATATGTGAAGGGACTTGATTACATTTAAATGAAATTATAATTTTAAGGTTTACATGATTCTGAATGATTTAGTTTCTGGCCTATCGTTTCCACTATATGTATATATATTTTAAGCTAGGACGATTATTGCAATAGACTAATGTGATAATATGTTCTGATTAATAGGCTGACAGTGAGACCGAGTACAAAGCAATATTGCGGTTAGCTTCCTTAATTCGTTTTTATGCTATTATCATATTTTGTTGTTATAGACAGTTATATGTATTGATTTTTTCCGAAATTTTCTTTTCTTTACATGCCTTGTTTTGAATTTTGACTATTCAAAGAATCAGAGTTAAAAGCTCTTAGTGAATTTATAATACATGTTATTGTTATATACATAATCCAAGAAGCTGCCTAAATGAACAAATCTACGGAGCCTCTGACGCTGAACCATTTATTTGACTTGGAGCCAGATTGGAACAATACTGAATTTTATGTCGTATGAAAAGGCCAATGATATTTGCTTTGTCAGTGGACATCATTTTGTGAAACTACAAAAGGTATGTTTTCAATTTCTGAGCTTACTCTTTCGTGTATATTCTGTTGGTTTATAATTTGATTTTCTATCGTTGTGGATCATTCCATTAATCATTATTACTTTGGTTGTGCTCAGTTGTGGGGAACATAGGGTGCACCCACACGCATGTATAAACCTCGCAGCCTCAGATTTAGTATACATAGGTTGTCAATAAATTATATGTTTTTCATAAGCCAATCGATTTCAATGTATAACTTCCTCGAGCAGGTGCATTTTTGTTTATTCATATAGGTAGCTACTTAATCATGCTTTTTTTTTTTTTTTCTCAATATTGGTTTGACACTGGAAATAAAGGAAGTTATGCAAAACATAACCTTTTGTTTGTTTAATTTCATCTGTCCGAATTATGACAATATATTATTCATGATACACATTGGGTGTTTGTTCAGTCTGATACAGAAGTGGCTAAAGAAGACGGTGGTGATGATGTGAAAAATCTGGCTGACATGAGTTGCAAGAAGAGGCTGTGTTAGACCGCAGCTCAAAGCAAGGAAGGTATGGAAATCATGACTTTGGTTTTGGTTTGCAGTACAAGTAGTTGCCTTCAAGGTGTTTGGTGTTATGTTTCAAAGGGATGGCTATATGTGAACAAGGTAATCATCTCTCATTTTCATGTGGTTTACAGTATAATTACAAACGCATATAATCTGTTTCAATCATAATTAAAATAATACTTTACAGTATAATTACGAACGCATATAATCTGTTTCAATCATAATTAAAATAATACTTTACAGTATAATTACGAACGCATATAATCTGTTTCAATCATAATTAAAATAATACTTTACAGTATAATTACGAACGCATATAATCTGTTTCAATCATAATTAAAATAATACTTTACAGTATAATTACGAACGCATATAATCTGTTTCAATCATAATTAAAATAATACTTTACAGTATAATTACGAACGCATATAATCTGTTTCAATCATAATTAAAATAATACTTTACAGTATAATTACGAACGCATATAATCTGTTTCAATCATAATTAAAATAATACTTTACAGTATAATTACGAACGCATATAATCTGTTTCAATCATAATTAAAATAATACTTTACTAAAATTACAAACGCATATAATCTGTTTCAATCAGAATTAAAATAATGCTTTATAGTATAATATTTGATTAATGATAAACGAATCCAAGGCCGTAGGTTGATGTTTCTTGATGTTAATTTTTGTAGCTTTACATGATCATGACCCCATTTTCAAAAAGGTAGTGCTATTCTTAAAACCTCCAATATATTTTATATGTGAAGGGACTTGATTACATTTAAATGAAATTATAATCTTAAGGTTTACATGATTCTGAATGATTTAGTTTCCGGCCTATCGTTTCCACTATATGTATATATATTTTAAGCTAGGACGATTATTGCAATAGACTAATGTGATAATATGTTCTGATTAATAGGCTGACAGTGAGACCGAGTACAAAGCAATATTGCGGTTAGCTTCCTTAATTCGTTTTTATGCTATTATCATATTTTGTTGTTATAGACAGTTATATGTATTGATTTTTTCCGAAATTTTCTTTTCTTTACATGCCTTGTTTTGAATTTTGACTATTCAAAGAATCAGAGTTAAAAGCTCTTAGTGAATTTATAATACATGTTATTGTTATATACATAATCCAAGAAGCTGCCTAAATGAACAAATCTACGGAGCCTCTGACGCTGAACCATTTATTTGACTTGGAGCCAGATTGGAACAATACTGAATTTTATGTCGTATGAAAAGGCCAATGATATTTGCTTTGTCAGTGGACATCATTTTGTGAAACTACAAAAGGTATGTTTTCAATTTCTGAGCTTACTCTTTCGTGTATATTCTGTTGGTTTATAATATGAATGTCAAAGTTTCATGGACGCAATAGTTGTTCGTGGGGCCAAGGGTTCAATGGAAGATAAATGATTATACGTCATTGAAAAGGGATGTTTATGGTTGCCAACTTTTGACATTCTCAAGTTTGTTGATTAGATAGATAATTGTATATATGTATTAGATAAAATGCTTAGGTTGTCAAATTTTGACATTCTCAAGTTTGTTGATTAGATAGATAATTGTATATATGTATTAGTATACATAGGTTGTCAATAAATTATATGTTTTTCATAAGCCAATCGATTTCAATGTATAACTTCCTCGAGCAGGTGCATTTTTGTTTATTCATATAGGTAGCTACTTAATCATGCTTTTTTATTTTCAGCCGTTACACAAAACCCTGTACCATGCTTTCACATACAGAGCAAACACCCATCTTTGTAATAGTGAATACCATAGAAATTGGTCCAATAGAAGAAAAAACATTTAGCGCAGACAAGAAAGAAAATAAATAATAGAAACACTACAAAGGACATGACACCCTAGCGATAATTGTAGAAAATGTGCATGCTGTTCGGAATCAATTCCTTAATTTCCTCACCTGGGTGGACAAAACTTTAAATAGGTCCACCGGCACCAGTCACGTACTAGCAACAACTCCACATTCCCAGTAGATAGCAGTATACCGCAGTCTAAAGTTATAAGTAAAATGTACGTATCCTGCCTAAATAGCACCGTCAACATCTAATGTGCCATAATTTTAATGAAAATGTTAAGGTTATAGGCAACTATGCTTTAATGGGTATTATACTACGTTAAATTTTACCCCTTCATACTTGATTAAATTTCCTTAATAAGAATAGTAAAAGAAATAGTAGTTATTAGCAATAAAATGATACATCTGTCAGGTTAATTAAAAGATATTCACATTATTTGCGGTTGTGAAAGAAACTTTTTACCACAACAGTTTTGTCCTAATATATTGCTTAATTCACACACCTGGCTTACAACTTTCTACAAATGAGACGAACATGAAGCGATATTGGCTCAGGCTCGAATTTAAAGTCTGGTAGTTTATTCGATGTGGTTCATAAACTCATCAACTCCCATTTGAAGATTTTATACTTGAGTCATTTATATATGGTTTAAAATTCCCATCACAAGCAAATAGAAGAAGTTATCGATTTTGAAGTTGAGATGCAACTTATTGATTCTCAAAAATCAAGTGAAATGCAGGAGATAAATGAAGGTTGGATTTATTGGGATGCTTTTGCTGCAGCACAATGCATGGTCGGGTTTATAGGACGCCAAGTGGAGTTATGAAGTGTGAATATGTGACTTTTTGAAATCAGGTGACACTTATCTGCTTTAATTTTCTTTTAAGTTGATTAGCTATATAATATGAATGTCAAAGTTTCATGGACGCAATAGTTGTTCGTGGGGCCAAGGGTTCAATGGAAGATAAATGATTATACGTCATTGAAAAGGGATGTTTATGGTTGCCAACTTTTGACATTCTCAAGTTTGTTGATTAGATAGATAATTGTATATATGTATTAGATAAAATGCTTAGGTTGTCAAATAATGGTAAAAAAACTTGCCCATTCAGCATTGTCCTCTAAATTACTGTCATTCACCAACAAATAAACGACATTAGTGAGTTGATAATTGGGCATACTATGTTTAATTGCATCGATGAAAAATATTGTCAATTACTTCATCTGAGACTGTTATGTTCATTTAAGAATCCAGAGCTGCTATGTTTGATGATGACAAGGTAAAGGGATCAGGGTACAAAGTTCGATACACCTCAAGAGACCAGTACAAGAATACTTCTATGATTCTGGTGGATTTGAAAACCAAGATGTGCAAGAATTGGAGCATTATGCTGCTTATAAAGTTAAAGAGTATAAAAAAAACAGTTAAAAGTGCCTTAATGATTGTACAAACCATGCATGAAGATGCCACCAAGACATAGATTACATTGCATCAACAGGGTGAACAGATGACTGGGACTCACATGACTGCAACTAATATTGAGCAATATCTTAGCAGGGTAATCTTTTCATATCAATTTTTGTGGGTTCGAGTGATGGTGCACGACCAGAAAGTTAAGACGGGTGGGCCTAGCCGGTTGGGTAACAGGTCATAGTGGGTTTCGTTTGAAGCTGGTACTATATTTTAATCACTAGCAGTAATGGACTAAGTAATGGACTAATGGACTGAGTCTGGGACACGGGTCAAAAGAGATTGAATGGTTCATATTAGGCACGGGTCAAAGGGTAATGGTCATATTAAGTTGCTTTAATTGTGAACTTTTGGCTTCCTGATTCAATAAAGATCTCACTTATTTGATTTGGTGTAACTGGTTTTCAACGAAGGCATTAACAATCCATGGTCAGGTTCATCAGCAGTTTCCTTCTTATTAAAGGCATGAAAATTAATCAGGTTTTGAATGGATAATAAAGACTTTCAAGGATTTGAATACTATGAATATCAGTCATAGAAAGGAGATTATTGGGCTTCCTATCAGTTTAAATATCTTGATTTTTTTTTATCTTCATCCTTATCCATTTTCCTTTTTCCTGTCTATAAATGATGTTGATATGTTTTCTTTTTTCTCTAAACAGGTGCTTTCATTCTTTAAAAGGTCTTGGTTTGTAATTTGTTTAGGTTTATGGGTCATACAATTCCTGTGATCGAATTCTAGGTGCTCTTGAGGTTACTGATTTTTATCCCCTTTTCATTTATTTCGCATATAAATATAAAGAATAAGGTATGTTGTTATTGTCGAGATGTTATTTTTATTGAGATTAATTTGTTTTCAAGGCGATATTGAATTAAAAATTGTGTGCCCTATATATACACATGGGAAGAGGAGTCACTTAGAGAGAGCACTAAAACCGCAGATTACATCCATTTGCTTGCATTTTTCATTGACCCTCTGGTCTAATTTCAGACCAGCAATGAACCCCGTTTGCAAAAGACTAATTTCTATTCATTTGTCCCACTTGCAGCATCCCAAAAATGAATTACCATTTTGTTGGGTAGTGGCAGATTGAACATTGATGATAATTGCTATACGGATCATAAGATGCTGTCAAGATTACTCTGAATATCACATGTGTTACTTGGCAGTTGAATGAGGTTAGTATGCATATTTATATGGTTATTGTTGCCAAATTAGTGGCTGCATACCAGAATCTATTTCATTAGAAGCATAAACAAAGTATATGGTTAGTTATTCCATTTTCTTATGGGACCTATCATTTTTTCAACTTTAGTTATTGAGCGTCAATATACGTCATTGAAAGGGACTTAATAAGGATAAGGGCTTTTTTGTTTAATACGATTTGTATGTGTGTGTGTATTGTAGGATACCCTTTAGTATATGCATTGGGTAAATGATTTGTGTATTGAAAAATTGTGGCACTCAGAATTGAAGTTTTGGGGGATGAAGAAAGTTTAAAATCGATTACGGATTATATTTTAGGGATCAATATCCATTCGCATGTCTCTTTATCAAACACAACCATCTGAACCTGATGAACCACAAACAATCCCATGTCACGAGTAAGTAATTTAAAATATAACTATAAAGTGGGACAAACTTATGTAAGACATTCTGGTTTTGTGACTTGAATTACCGCATCAATAAGCAAGAAGAAGAGGACAGAAATCTCATTGCCATAAAGAAGTAGGACGACCTATTGAATACATACACATGATTACATGTATTAGAGGTGCTGAAGTAGGCAGGCCGGACAAGTAGACAGGCCGAATCAGGTATTTAAGATCTTAATTTACACCTGAATACCTATTACTCAATTCAAATATGGCCATCTGACCCATTTTTTAATTAATAAACTTAGTTGGGTTATAATATAATATCCATGGGTCAAACAGGTAAAAAAAAATAGCTTATAATAAGTTTTAAGAAATTAGAAGTCTTATCTAATGATCTTAGTTTTTGCAGCTTATGTGATAGATTGATGCGTGATGGTCATTTTCTAAAGAAGAAACTGTGGAAGTCCTAACTATGCTGCCCCAGAGGTACATACTACATAAGTAAATATTGGTGATTATGGATTCCAAGTGGACGAGATCACAGTATGGGCAAGGGGGTCACGGGTCAAAAAAGATTAATAGCTGCACAACTAACGGGTCAATAATTAGCACATTGATTGGTCAATTTTTTAATGAAAATAAGAAATTTGGATAAACCAAATTACGCATCTTTTAGGTTTTGATATCGGTTCATCTACGGTTGTTTCTACTTACACATGCATTGATCCCGATTACTTGTTTCATATTAGTGTGCCTTTTTGCACTACAGTAGTATGACAACATAGCGTTGGTTCCTCTTTCGCGCCAATTGTGTTATTGTCGCTGATATGCATTGGTGCCTTTGGCATTTACAATATACGTTTTGAATTCGCATGTTTATCAAGCTATCTCCCCTGATTATATGTTTAAAGTTCTTCAGGAGATTATAAAACAAGGATGGATGTCTTAATGGAATTTTATGGTGCATAACTGGTAAATTTTCGTCTTTCTGGCATTCGGTCTTTCTGGCATTCGGTTTATAATTTATTGTCTTTAGTACAACTTAGTCAAATTAACTTATCTTTAACTTGAGAATTGGTACAGATAGCTACCAATATAATGGGTTGCACAATTGTGCTGTTAATCAAACATCTCAGAAACAAGGCTTGTGATTGGTTGATCAATGCAAAGGTTCTCATTGGTTGATCAATGCAAAGGTTCTCCTTCAGGTGTCAACAATCTCGGAGTACATAACATGAATTTGCTAGATTATTTTTCATTTGACATGCCACATGAGTTTCACTATAACTTTGTTAGTAGCTTTTATAGCATAGGCCGTGAAAATGCTTTACCTCAGTAGATGGCCGACTTTGTACCCACTGTTTGCCCCCCACCTTCTGCTTTATTGGGACCAAAATCTGCTCTTTGGTATTGTCCCAGGCCTGCTCAAGGCTGGTGTTCCGACAGGCCTGTTCAAGTATGTCTTTATGACTATTGTAGTAGCTTGCATGCTTCAATTGCTCAAAATATGACCAAAAGGAATCGAGTTGAATGATAGTTTGCTTTAGCCGCACTGGGTGTCCCTAAGTGTGAAAGGGCTGCTACTACAAAGTCCCCATGGAATGCACCTGGTTAGTTATGCCTCTCAAGCTCTTCAACAATGATCCTTACACAAAATGTTCGACTCGCCCATCATGCAGCCATGCTTTATCCAGTGATGAACTTTGCAACTGAGATATGATGATGTGGTTTTCTGCAGATTCAAGATTTTTTACATCAGGTTTATGTAGAGAATTTGAATCCGTGCTCTATTTAATATGTTCCTTCTAAGATTAAATTGTATATTCAAGGTATATTTGTTTGCATTATTTTTAGTTTGAGGCTTATCATTTGTTTAAAGCTTCAACCCAACAACAATGATTAATTGATAAAATACACAATTTCTTATTTTGTTTAGTATTATTAGCCGATTAGGATTTCTAAATAATTTAATGCAGTATCTAAAGTAAAAGAACAATATGTATTTATGTTTAATGCAGTATCTACAGTGATCTCAAACACAACATACATTAACTCATTTGAGACATTCCTTAAAATACTACATACATACGTAAACCTCAGTGCATGATGTTACGTATTAAATCAATAAAAGGTCAAATAAATAGAATATATAGAAGTATAAGGGAGTGTTAGGGAGATATTAGAAGATGAGGGACTCAAAGTGTCAAAGTGAAACTTGGGTGGTTAGAGGCGGTTACCAACCGTGGTATATATATATCCGTTGTATCTTGTATAATATTCATATATGAAATGATATTGTGTGTGATTAATCACATTCTCTCTCTCTCTCAATTTCTTCTGTATTAATTGGTATCAGAGACAGGCCGCTTCTTCTCCGGCGACTCTATTCCGTTCTTCTTCTCCGGCGATATCTCATCTCCGGCGATTCTATCCAAAATATATATATAAAAAAATAATAATAATAATAATAATAAAATAATACTCAAAATTCATTCAAATCATATATTCTTCATTCAAAACCCTAATTCTTCATTAATTCAGTATTAATTCATCAATTTCAGTTGTAATTGATTGATTTCATCAAAAATCCCCAATTCTGAACCCTAATTTTGAAATTCATGACGTCAACTCGTAATCAGGATATGGAGAAACTTCAGAAGGAAATTAGCGATCAAAAGAAAGAGATTAAGGATCAGAATCAAGTAATCGTCAATTTGAATGCCACAGTTGATGCTATGAAGCGTGATATGGAGAAATTATTGAAACAAAGGCCCGTGGTGGCGCGTGTGGATCACGCTGAGTCTAGTTCAGGCAAACTGACGCGATTAGAGTTTCCTAAGTTTGACGGTGATGATGTGGAGGCCTGGATGTACAAATGCACTCACTATTTCAGTATTGATGATACACCAGAGGCTAGTAAGGTCAGATATGCTGCCATACATATGTCAGGCAGAGCTTTGTCATGGCACCAAGGTTTTATGAGTTCAACTGGTAGAGAAATGAAGGAAAT
Source organism: Erigeron breviscapus (assembly GCA_034093135.1). NCBI lineage: Eukaryota > Viridiplantae > Streptophyta > Magnoliopsida > Asterales > Asteraceae > Erigeron > Erigeron breviscapus. The sequence continues at coordinate 91,447,968 of CM067170.1, read as the reverse complement.
ACCTTGGGATGAGTACTCTAGGGCAGCTGCTGCTAGATTTAGCTCCATTGCTGTTGAGGATGCTATGGGAGCTCTCAAAGCTCTCACTCAAACTGGTGAGCTTGACACTTATTGTGATGAGTTTGATCTGCTCCTAAACAAGGTTAGTATCTGTGAAGAATACACTGTTAGCTTGTTTATTGAGGGATTAAAGCCTGAATTGAAATGTCATATTAGAATGTTTAGACCTAAAACTATGAAGGATACTATTTCATTGGAAAAAATGCAAGATCAAGCCAATAAGGCTTTAGGAAGGCTTACTGGTGCTGGATTTTCCTCTAGTTATAGGTCTAATGTAGGTAGACCTTCTACCTTTTCTGGAAGCTCTAGACAGCCTATTTTGCCTACTCCTACTAATGCCTTACCTTCTACATCCACTGCTATTGTACCTAAGAAGATAAGTAATAAGGTCTTGGAAGATAAGAGAGCTAGAGGAGAGTGCTTTTATTGTGATGAGAAGTTTGTTGCAGGACATAATAGAGTTTGTAAGGGAAAAAAACAATTATTTTTGGTTGAAATAGAGGGTGGAAATGATGAAGGTGACTCTATGGAAATTGTGGAAGTGGAATCAGGTCCTTTGATTCAAGGAGAGCCCAAAATTTCACTCAATGCCATATTAGGGATCCCATCATACTCTACTATGCAAGTTGTTGGTACTGTTGGCACCAAATGTCTGCACATATTGGTAGATAGTGGCTCAACACACAATTTTATGAGTGATATGGTACTGCACAAGGTTAAATGCATTACTAATGCCATTCCTGGTGTGAAAGTGGAGGTGGCTTCTGGTGATGACATGAGTTGTGTGAGCATGTGTAGAGATTTTAAGTGGACTATGCAAGGGGATTATTTCTCTGCTGACATGTTAGTTATTAAGCTCACAAATTATGACATTGTGTTGGGAGTGCAGTGGTTAGAGACATTAAATGATATAGTTTGAAATTTTAAGAATTTGACAATGAAATTTTCATTGGGAGGAAAGAATTTTGTGCTAAAGGGAACAAAAAGGCAGGGTGTCAGTTCTTGTTCCATGGAGAAAATGACCTCTATTTTGCAAAAACCCAATAATATAGCACAAGCACAGTTGTTTACACTTCAACCAGTGGGAGAGAATCAGCCAATGTGTGAGCCAGTGATTGAAGGGATGGACTCTAATGGAGCATTAGATGAGTTGTTGCATAAGTATAGTGATGTGTTTGAGGTACCTAGAGGACTGCCACCTTCTAGGCCAATTGATCACAAAATTATACTGAAACCAAATGCTGCAAACCTTAACCTTAAACCCTATAGGTATTCCAAGCACCAAAAAGATGTCATAGAGGAAATGACACAGGAATTATTGGACACTGGGGTCATTAGAAATAGTACAAGTGCTTTTGCTGCCCCTGTAGTGTTGGTGAAGAAGAAAGATGGCTCTTGGAGAATGTGTGTAGACTATAGAAAATTAAATGAAGCCACTGTCAAAGATGTATTTCCCATCCCATTGATTGAGGATCTTTTGGATGAGTTACAAGGTGCAGTATTGTTTTCTAAGTTGGATTTGAGATCTGGATACCATCAAGTGAGAATGTGTGAAGAGGATATTCATAAAACAGCATTCAAGACTCATATGGGGCATTATGAATTTCTGGTGATTCCTTTTGGGTTAACCAATGCCCCAGCCACTTTCCAATCCCTCATGAACACTACTTTCAAAGAGGTATTGAGGAAAAGTGCCCTGGTATTTTTTGATGACATCCTGGTCTATAGTGGTAATTGGGACCAGCATTTGGTGGATTTGGAAATTGTTTTGGAAATTATGAGGCAGAATGAGCTCAAAGCAAAGAAATCCAAATGTACATTTGCTGGCAATAAGGTGGAATACTTGGGGCATATTATTACAAAAAATGGAGTATCTACAGACCCTGCAAAGATTAAATGCATCCAAGATTGGCCAACTCCTAGGACTGTTAAGCAGTTAAGGGGTTTTTTGGGGTTAGCTGGGTATTATAGGAGGTTTATTAAGGGTTTTGGTTGTATGGCTAAACCTCTCACTGAGCTTCTCAAGAAAGAAGGATTTCATTGGTCTGTGGAAGCCCAAACAGCTTTTGATGAACTTAAATGGGCACTTAGTAACCCACCTGTGTTAGCACTGCCAAAATTTTCACAACCATTCACAATAGAGACAGATGCTTCCTCTAAGGGTTTGGGTGCAGTTTTAATGCAACAAGGTCATCCCCTGGCATTTGTGAGTAAAGCTTTATCTCCCAAGCAATTGGCTATGTCTGTGTATGAGAAGGAGTTGCTAGCTATTATGATGGCAGTTAAGCAGTGGCAACACTATTTGGGCACCAAACACTTCATCATAAAAACTGACCATCACAGCCTTAAATACCTTTTGGAGCAGGAAAATTGTTACCCCCTGCAACAGAAATGGCTAGCAAAATTACTTGGTTTTGATTATGAAATAGCATTCAAAAAGGGGGTTGAGAACACTGCAGCTGATGCCTTATCCAGAATATTTAGTTTACAGCTGTTGGAAATGGGTATAAGTTCTTTGGATTCAGAATTATGGTCAGAAATTCAATCTTCTTGGTTGACTGATCCAGCTGTTCAGGCTACCATTCAGCAATTGACACAGGGTCTACCCATTCCAAATAAGTCTTGGGATGGCAATGTTTTGAGAAGAAAAAATAAGATCTTTATTCCTAATAATAAAGACTTGAAGACAAAAATTATCCAGTTATTTCACTCTTCTGCCCTGGGTGGTCATTCTGGTATTACTCCCACTCTGCAGAGGATCAAGGAATTTTTCTATTGGAAGGGTTGCTCTAAAGATGTGCAACAGTTCATCAAGTCTTGTCAAGTGTGTCAGAAGGCCAAATATGAAAGGGTGGCTTCTCCTGGTTTATTACAACCATTGCCAATCCCTAAATCACTTTTTACTGACATCTCTATGGACTTTATCAGTGGTCTTCCAAAAGTTAATGGCAAGGATACAATTCTGGTGGTGGTGGACAGGTTATCTAAGTATGGGCACTTCTTGATTCTATCTCATCCTTATACTGCTGCCAGTGTGGCTAAAGTCTTTATGGATGAAGTTTTCAAGATACATGGCTGCCCAGAGACAATTGTTTCTGATAGAGATCCCATTTTCCTTAGTAATTTTTGGAGAGAATTCATGAAATTACAAGGTATTCAGTTGGCATATTCATCTGCATATCACCCACAAAGTGATGGGCAGACTGAGGTGCTAAATAGATGCTTGGAGTCATATTTGCGCAGCATGTGCATGGATGCCCCTCTTCAGTGGGTCAAATGGGTTCCTCTGGCCCAATGGTGGTACAATACCACGTGGCACTCTAGCATTCAAATGACACCTTATGAAGCATTATTTGGAATTAAACCTCATATTCATTCACCTTATATTCCAAATAATACTGAAGTGATAGCTGTGGAAGAATTTCATAAAGATCGTGAAGGCATGATTAGGCTGCTGAAGTCCCATTTGGAGGTTGCTAGAAATCGAATGAAACAGCAGGCTGACAAGCATAGGAGTGATAGAACTTTTGAAGTGGGAGATTGGGTTCTGGTTAAACTTCACCCATTTGCCCAGAATTCCTTGAAGCAACACCACAACAGAAAACTCTCTCCAAAGTATTTTGGTCCTTTCCAAATTTTACAAAAAATTGGCTCTGTGGCTTACAAGTTGGATCTGCCTGCTTCTGCACAAATTCATCATACCTTTCATGTCTCTCTCTTGAAGAAGGCTGCTGGCATGCCTGCTACTATTACCCCTCTCCCACAAGGTTCTAAATTTGTGTTGCAGCCAAGAGCAATTATTGATAGGAAGATGGTCAAGAAAGGTAATGCTGCTTCTGTCAAATTTCTGGTCCATTGGGAGGGTCTGCCATTATCTGAAGCTTCATGGGAGGATGTTGATGACTTCACTGCTCGTTTTCCAGGCTTTGATGTGTAATATGGGTGGTCTTTTAACTAGTTTTGATGTGTGATGTCTGTTCAGTTTTTTTTTAACTTCCTTCTTGTTTGAGGACAAACAATTTCTTAAGGGGGAGGTATTGTTACGTATTAAATCAATAAAAGGTCAAATAAATAGAATATATAGAAGTATAAGGGAGTGTTAGGGAGATATTAGAAGATGAGGGACTCAAAGTGTCAAAGTGAAACTTGGGTGGTTAGAGGCGGTTACCAACCGTTGTATATATATATCCGTTGTATCTTGTATAATATTCATATATGAAATGATATTGTGTGTGATTAATCACATTCTCTCTCTCTCTCTCAATTTCTTCTGTATTACATGATCATCAAACATCACTGAAAACGTCAAACTAATCAACTCACCCGGCCGTGCATCGCACGGGCCTTCACTCTAGTTATCCTTAGAAACATACATGCTTTCATTCTATAAAGAAAATAAAGGGACCAAGTCGAAAGCGATGTTTTGCTTGCTAAAAGTTGGCATGTTTAAACTCTTGTATTTTAAACTTATTAATTAATTATGACTACAAGCACCATTATTGTTTTGTCATTAAATGTTTAAACTCTGTATGTGTTGGATTAGTGTGTACGTCATAACACAAAATTATACTACCGCTTATACACGAGCCTACGGGGTCACACACAATGAACATTTAGATATCCGGATATATGTATATTGTATACATATATATAATCACCAAAATAATTAATTGATAAATGTTTTATTGTTTAATTAATTAATAAGAGGATTTGATATTTTAGTGGGACACAAAATCACTTAATATCATATTTGTAGTATCTCCTATCTTGAATATGGATTACTTTTGGATATGTCTAGCCGAACACTTCACTTTGTTTTAAGTCTAGTGGGACATGCATATATTTAAGTAAGTATTCCATGATGGACTTTTTGTTTTCTAAAAGGTGGGTTAGGAATTTATATATTGGCATACATTGACATTGACTGGTATATATATATTTACTCACGTAAAGATACATTAAGGTGAAGAGGAATGTGGTTGTATTAAGGTGCATTTGGAGTTAACTCTCTGGCTGAATTCGCATCTTCTTAATACAACACATTAGTTCTTGCATGATACTAGTAAAGGCAAAAATTAGTAGTTTTGGTATTTGGTGATTAAGGTCTAGCAGCCTTCGGGTACTGTTTGAAGTGTTCGTGTGGATCAACCGTAGAGATATTCATATCATTGAATATTGTTTCATCCTACGTGATTTCATCTAATCAAAAAGGTATTATTCTTAATCTACTTATTATGACAACTATCATGGTGTAATTGGATCTTGGTAGAAATATTAATCGTGTGCATGTTTTATAAAATACATGTTTGTATTTTTAGTCTTCCGCTGCGTTTATAAAAATTTAAAAGTACACACGATGGCCTAATATTTCCAACAATGGTATCAGAGTCACTTTTACACCTTTTAGTTGTTAGGTGATTTTATTTTTTTGATCATTTTTTTGATAGAAAAATAAATCACCACTTTAAATTTCGAATTTAATTTTTATGGCTTGATTAGTTAATTTTATATATTTTATATAATCCATGGTTGTACCCATGCATTGCAACCATGGACAAGCCATATGTAGTTTTTAATAATGTTGTTATTAAAATTTATTATTGCATGCATAGCCCATGATGCCCTTAGCCTATGGAATTGTTTTGTTGTGATGATTGTTGATTATTACAACATTATAAATGTTGGTTGATTAATTTATTTGGGGCCATAGAAGCAAAAGTTGTATAATATTTATTTTTAATTTTCATAGTTGTTGTATTTATATTGTAAGTATTAGACTAGTTGTACTTTTTAATTTAAATAAATGTAACAAGATGAAAATTGAAGATAAAAGATGCAACATGGAGTTTTGTTTTGAAGATGGTGTTTTCTTTATCAAGTCAACAACATGGACGTATGGCACAAAATCTCACTTGGTTCTTGGATTAAGTGGGAGTATAGGATTGTCCTTAGATTGACCTCTTGATTTCATATTGGTTCATGAAATCAAGCATAGGATTTTTGGGCTAGGCTATGTGTGTGTGATGCATGGTTGTGTTTTTATTTTTGCACTTATTTATAATTGTTGATTATAAAATATGCTAAAATGTTTTTGATGGAAACATTAAATAAAAACACAAAATGAGTTTAAAGATTAAAATTGGTGATTTTAAAAGTTAAACTCCAATGAGTTTAAAATATATTGTTTTGAAACTCAAATATATATATATATATATATATGGTCGACATCTTTTAAAATTGTTTTAAAGTGATACACGTTTGTGTATTTGTTATTTTTGTCTAAAATAAAATATGTGATTTTATATGTTAGAAATAAAATAACAAACTAGAGACACAAACATATTCGACATATATGATTGGTTAAAATGAGTTTTAACAAAATAGTGTAGCGAATCTTGTGTGCATGCAAGATTCGTTAACACAAATCTATTTAAAATACCCGTCAAATTTAAGTCATGCCATCCAATGAGCTTGCGAACACTCCTCGTTATTTTTTGGTTACGGTGAGACCTAATCGAATTATAGCCACGAGGTGGATTTTTAGTTACGAGTGAGACTAGGCTAAATTTCCACAGTTTCCAAATTGGACGACTTAATCGTGCTCAAGGTAAGACCTGAGTTTGAGGCAAGGATGGGACAAACATGCCAGTAGATAATAGTGGTTTGCTGAACTACACATATCTCAAGGTCCCATAAAGATCTAAGAGTTGCACTTGTAATGCAATTGGTACCCGTTACCTACCAATAAACTCCTTAACTGCTAGCTGATCAACATATGTAGTTATGGAATCTCTATGTGGATCTTAGACTTTCGTAAATTAATTATTTTATAAAATTAAAACTTGGGTAGTTAATTTATTAAAGTTTTTATATCGAAAATACTAAAATAAACCTTATTTCTATTGTAGATGGCAAACAATCAAAACGTAAACCAAAATACACTCCGTTCTTTGTTAGAGAAGTAGAAACTCAATGGTACTAACTTCCTGGACTGGCACCGCAATTTGAGGATTGTCCTCAAATATGAAGGGAAGTTGAACAAAATTGAAGAACCCTTACCAGATCCTCCTGCCGAGACAGCTACTGCTGCTCAGCGAAATGCTTATCAAAAGTTGTTTGATGAGCAAGAGAAGATAGCTTTAATAATGCTTGCGAGTATGACTCCTGAAATCCAAAAGGAAATGGAAGATCGCACAACATATGATATGATTACTGAGCTGAAAAATATGTTTCAGAAACAGGCAAATCAAGAGTTGTATGAAACTCACAAGCTTCTTCACACTTGCAAAATGGAGAAGGGTCAGTCAGTGAGCTCTCATGTTTTGAAAATGAAAAGCTACATTGATAGGTTGGAAAAGCTTGGAACTCCTATGCTAACTCTCTTGGCTGTCAATACGATTTTGGCTTCACTACCAAAGTCGTATGATAACTTTGTCATGAACTATAACATGCAAGGTTGGGAAAAGTCTCTGTCAGAGCTGCATGCAATGCTAAAAGCTGCTGAACAGAATGTTCAATCCAAGGCTCCAACTCCAAGTGTCCTGACGATCAAGGATGGAAGGGTTAGAAAGAATAAGCCGAATACTTCTAAAAAGGGAAAAGGCAAAAGAGTTGATGGGAATAAGATTCCACCACCCCCTAAGAAGGAAAACCCAGCAAAAGACGCCGAATGTTTCCGTTGTGGAAAAGTTGGCCATTGGAGAAGGAACTGTCCTATCTACCTATCTGAGCTGAAAAAGGGCAAAGCTGGTGAGACTAGCAAATCAGGTATATTTCATATACAACTATATACTTTTTCTAGTGATTCTTGGATTTTTGATACTGGTTGTGGTACTCACATCTGTAACAATGTTCAGGGAATGAGAAGAAGTAAGAAACTAAAGAAAGGGACACTGGACCTGCGAGTGGGCAACGAGGGTCGAGCAGCTGTTGAAGCTATTGGCACCTATGAGCTTACTCTTCCAAGTGGCTTTATTGTTTTATTGGAACAATGTCATTATGCTCCTAGTATTATGAGCAACGTAGTTTCAGTTTCACGTTTGAAAGATGTTGGTTATGAACTTGCATTTATGCACTTTGGTATTTCTGTTTCTATGAATAATGTATTTTATTTTAATGCCTATCCGCGTGATGGTAGTTTTGAAATTGATATGCATGGTGTGATTTCAAATAATAGTTGTGTATATACTTGTACTGCCAAACGATTCAAGCAAGACTTGAATAAGACCTATCTATGGCATTGTCGTCTTGGTCATATAAACAAACAACGCATTTCAAAACTCCAATCTGATGGACTTTTGGAATCAACTGGATCTGAGTCATTTGATGTATGCGAGTCTTGTTTATGTGGAAAAATGACAAAGGCACCTTTCTCCGGTTTAGGTGAAAGAGCTAAAGATCTTTTAGGACTAATACATACTGATGTATGTGGCCCTTTTAGAACTATGTCTAGAAATGGTGAATCACACTTCGTTACATTTACTGATGATTATAGTAGATATGGTTATGTTTACTTGTTGAAACATAAACATGAAGTTTTTGAAACGTTCAGAGTCTTCTAAAATGAAGTAGAGAATCAGCTTGGAAAGACCATTAAAGCCCTTCGTTCTGATCGAGGTGGTGAGTATATGAGTCAAGAGTTTTTGGAACACTTAAAGAATTGTAGGATTGTTTCACAATTTACTCCACCTTACACACCACAACATAATGGTGTGTCTGAGCGGAGGAATCGAACTTTACTTGATATGGTTCGATCTATGATGAGTCTGACTACTCTACCATCGTCTTTTTTGGGATATGCATTAGAGTCTGATGCACGCATACTCAATATGGTTCCAACCAAGAAGGTTGAAAAGACACCACATGAGATGTGGCATGGGAAGAGTCCTAAGTTGTCTTACTTGAAAGTCTGGGGTTGTGAAGCGTATGTGAAACGTGACACTTCAAACAAATTAGAATCCAGAAGTATCAAGTGTAACTTTGTGGGATACCCAAAGGAAACAATGGGTTACTATTTTTACTACCAAGCTGAAAACAGGTTTGCTGAGTTCTTGGAAAGAGATTTTCTCTTACAAAAGGTCAGTGGGAGTAAAGTTGATCTTGAAGAAATTCAAGAACCACAAGGTGATATGCCTTCTGAAAATACTAGCAGTCCACATGTTGAATCTGAGCACACCGTTGGTGAGTCAGAACATGTTGCACCTGCACTTCGTAGATCTAAAAGAACTTCTCATCTGCCTGCAAGGTACAATTTTGTAATTAATTCAGATGAGCCTTATCTAGGGGATTATGATGAACCCTCTAGCTACCGTGAAGCCATATCGAATCCTGAATCCGATAAATGGCGAGATGCTATGAATGCGGAGATGCAGTCCATAAAGGATAATCAAGTATGGGACTTGATTGATCTTCCACCCAAATGCAAGACAGTAGGGTGTAAATGGGTCTTCAAGAAGAAGACTGACATGGATGGTAGTGTAAACACATTTAAAGCTAGATTGGTAGCAAAAGGCTATACTCAGACTCAAGGAATTGATTATGAGGAAACCTTTTCACCAGTCGCGAGCATTAAATCAATTAGGATACTTATTGCCATACCTGCTTTTCATGATTATGAAATATGGCAAATGGATGTCAAAACAGCTTTCCTAAATGGCGACCTTAGCGAGGACGTATATATGGTTCAGCCGGAAGGGTTTGTCAATCCAAAGCATCCTAATAAAGTATGCAAGCTTCAAAAATCCATTTATGGATTGAAGCAAGCATCCAGGAGCTGGAATCTTAAGTTTGATGAGAAAATCAAAGAGTTTGGTTTTTCTCAAAACCAAGATGAGCCCTGTGTTTACATTAGAGCTAGTGGGAGGAAAGTAGTCTTCTTGATCTTGTACGTTGATGATGTATTACTTATTGGAGACGATATTCCAACTTTGCAAGATGTTAAAACTTGGCTTGGAAAATGTTTCGCCATGAAGGATCTTGGAGAAGCTACTTACATTCTTGGAATCAGGATCTATAGAAATAGATCCAAACGGCTTATTGGTTTGAGTCAAAGTACATACATTGACAAAATCTTGCGAAGATTTAACATGCAAGACTCCAAGCGTGGAGCATTGCCAGTACAAAAGGGTATAAACTTGAGCAAGGCTCAAAGTCCTATCACACCTGATGAGATAAGACAAATGAAAGGTATTCCATATGCTTCGGCTATAGGATCCATTATGTATGCCATGTTATGTACTAGACCTGATGTCTCGTTAGCTTTGAGTTTGACGAGTCGTTATCAACAGAACCCAGGTGAAGAACATTGGATTGCTGTTAAAAACATTCTTAAGTATTTACGGAGAACTAAAGATATGTTTTTAGTTTACGGTGGTTTGGAAGAAGAGTTGAGTATTAAATGTTATACGGATGCCAGTTTCCAAACCGATCGAGATGATTCTCGATCCCAATCTGGTTATGTCTTTGTCATGAATGGCGGGGCAGTTGATTAGAAGAGCTCAAAGCAGAGCACAGTTGCACAATCTACAACAGAATCAGAATACATTGCTGCCTCAGAAGCTGCTCAGGAAGCTGTCTGGATTAGGAAGTTTGTTGCTGAGCTAGGAGTAGTACCCAGCATTGAATCTCCCATGGAAATGTACTAATTCAAGTACTATTATACTAGCGAAAGAATCACGTGTACGTAAAGGTAGCCGACACATTCTTCGAAAGTTTGACTACATTCGTGAAGTCATTGAGAGGAATGAGATTAATATTCTTAAGGTTCACACAGATGATAATGTGGCTGATCCATTCACTAAGCCCATGACACACAACAAGCATGATGATCATGCTAGTAGTATTGGACTTCGTTATGCTACTGATCTATTTCATATGTAAATTAGTATTTGGATATTTTTGGAACATTAAGCAGTTTTATCTTAATGAATTGATATACTTGGTATGATCGTTTTCATTTATAATACTGTGTTCTATATTAGCATGTTTAATCCATGAATAATTGTTGATTATTCAAAATCTCCATAGTCGGTTATGTTATGGGAGTAACATGAATTAAGACTAATATGAAGTTTTGGTTTTTATTCACTGTTGGTGAATAGTTAACTTGTTGAGGCCAAAATTCATATGTATTCATTGTTGATGAATATTGGAATGACCCAAATCACGAGATGTCACTGCATGGATCGGTGTCAACAGTGAATCTCGAAATGATTATGTCTTTGTGTCCTTAGACCTGAGATTTGTATGTTGGTTGCAGATTGTATGACATGTTATGCTTTGATATGGTTAAACGCTATCCTGAACAAGGTAGTCATAAAGGCCATTATTGGGTATGATCTGAAATGCATGATGTGCTCATAAAATCAAGATAGGATTTATTCCTCTATGCGAGAGCATGATACCACTGGGCCCCTCGATGAAAAAGAATGGATATTTACACGGCCGTGCCTAAGCTATATTGATTGTTGATCAATTCTAACTTGGTGATCGCATTCGACTTTTCTATATCGATTAACAGAAATTGTTGACTAATGAGAATGACTCGATCCATGTCTCATGTCAACACGGTATCGGTAATAAAGGGACAATTGACACTCAATCATTAAATCATTATTTTAATAATGATCGTTCGTTTAGTGAAACAAACACTCGTGTGTTTTCGGGGACAATGATGTGTTGCTAGACACCAATCATTGTCTGTGTAATTTTCTAGATGTTATGTCATACACAAGTGAGAGTTTGTTAGATTAGTGTGTACGTCATAACACAAAATTATACTACCGCTTATACACGAGCCTACGGGGTCACACACAATGAACATTTAGATATCCGGATATATGTATATTGTATACATATATATAATCACCAAAGTAATTAATTGATAAATGTTTTATTGTTTAATTAATTAATAAGAGGATTTGATATTTTAGTGGGACACAAAATCACTTAATATCATATTTGTAGTATCTCCTATCTTGAATATGGATTACTTTTGGATATGTCTAGCCGAACACTTCACTTTGTTTTAAGTCTAGTGGGACATGCATATATTTAAGTAAGTATTCCATGATGGACTTTTTGTTTTCTAAAAGGTGGGTTAGGAATTTATATATTGGCATACATTGACATTGACTGGTATATATATATTTACTCACGTAAAGATACATTAAGGTGAAGAGGAATGTGGTTGTATTAAGGTGCATTTGGAGTTAACTCTCTCGCTGAATTCGCATCTTCTTAATACAACACATTAGTTCTTGCATGATACTAGTAAAGGCAAAAATTAGTAGTTTTGGTATTTGGTGATTAAGGTCTAGCAGCCTTCGGGTACTGTTTGAAGTGTTCGTGTGGATCAACCGTAGAGATATTCATATCATTGAATATTGTTTCATCCTACGTGATTTCATCTAATCGAAAAGGTATTATTCTTAATCTACTTATTATGACAACTATCATGGTGTAATTGGATCTTGGTAGAAATATTAATCGTGTGCATGTTTTATAAAATACATGTTTGTATTTTTAGTCTTCCGCTGCGTTTATAAAAATTTAAAAGTACACACGATGGCCTAATATTTCCAACAGTATGATCTCTATTTTGGTCTATATATATGCATCTTGTCTCGAGAGATACACTGGAAATGGAAAACACACCCATATATCACACTCCAGCTTTCGTTACCTGAAACAGCAACCCCTCCCCTGTTTTGCTTTTCTTTCATGCAAGTGATAAATTCCGACAGTACACGTTGCTTCAAGTCGGTGTACCCTGAGAAGCGAGAACAAACAAGGAATCTGTTCAAGGGAACTGTGCCTAAAACAAGCCTGGATATTACTTTCACGATTTTGTTTCCTCTTAATAATCTTTCAGGATCATCAAACTCGATTCAAAGTTTTGAAGTTCTATTGGCTACCGTTATACCGTCTACTTAAAGGTAACCGTTTTGTTCTTGTATCTATTGGGTCAAGTCATACCTTTTTCCTAAAATAAAGGTTTTGTTCCTTGAGATCTGCATGTCCTTATATTTGTATTTAACTCCTTATACAAATAACTAAGTACATATGTAGTTTCTTATATACCAAATTTCTTACATATGGTTGATCAATTTGTCTACCAAGTAATTATTAAAATCACCTATTTCCCTCTACTTGAAAATGTTACTCCATCCTCTCAATGGTCAAGATTTTCAACTTCATCTCCACAGTATGAGCGTTACGTTGAGTGAAAATCAATACTAAGGTAGTCTACACTGGATGTCTCCTATTTTAGAGAAACTAACAGCCAGTGGCGGATTTAGAAATTTAAATAAGGGTATGCAAAATTAAATTCCCTTATTAATAAAAATTCGACAAATATTTGGCCTTTTAGATTCGAGTCGGGTTTTTTGGGTTTTCTTTTACCTTTTGAATCAACCTTTTATACAAATCATAAAATCATATCATCAATTTACTTATATTTGAAAAAAAATATTTTGTTGTAGTCAACTTTATTGCTAACAATCATCCAATTTTTTTTAGCAAAAAAATCGTTATTATGTATTCTACGTATATATTTGTAATCTTTATAAGCTTTTTTTTCATATTAGGAAATGTTTTTTTTATGTATACAGTACATAAGCTTTATGACATTGTTTAAAATTAGACTTTTTATTCAACGTTATATGTATTGTATGTATAATATTAGGAAAAGTTTGTAATAGGATGTCCAAAATATGTGATCAGCTATATCTCAAAGGACTAAATAAATAAATAGACTAAACATTCAAGGGACAAAACTACATATGTATATAATAACAAGGGTCTTTTTTGTAACAAGTAGATTTAGATCATCTTCTCCCAAATTATGAACCTGCACATGGAAGCAGTTTACAAAACTTTAAGATTTCTTTGATTCTTGATCTCTTTTTCTTCGATGGGTATGCACCTATTTTTTTCAGGTTATGCACTCTTAAGAAATTAAACTAAAAAACCCTATGAGTTATTTTATTTACCATTATTAGGAGGAGTCATAGGGTATGCAAGTGCATACCCTCTATTGCACATGGATCCGCCCCTCCTAACAGCATCAAGCTTTTGTTTTGTTTTGCTTTTTTACAGACAATTTTATTATATATATTATCGATATATATTTTCATAATGCATGGTGATTTCCAGTCAATAGAAACATATTGTTTTATTTATTTTACTTTAATACTTGTTATATTTTACCTAAAAACTATATATATATATATATATAGGTTTTAGGTAAAATAAAACAAGTATTAAAGTAAAACAAATAAAACAATAGGTTTCTTTTCACTGAAAATCACCGTGCATCATGAAAATTATCGTGCATCAATTGCTTCGTGAATCTTCGTGCATCAATTTAACCATGATCTAAGGGTCAAGATCTTATCCTATTTGTTTTACTTTAATACTTGTTTTACAATACCCAACCCCTATATATATATATATATATATATATATTTAGCAACAGTTTCCCATTTATTAAATATTCCAATTTTTAGTCCTCTAAAAATAATATAATGTGTAAATTTTGGTTTTTTAATATGTTTTTCAGGATTTTGTAGACTTTGTTCTTGAAAATAAATGCTTAAAGCATTTAAAACTTGTAGTTTGAAATTTGAAGCCTGTGGCAAGGTTTGAATATGCCATAAATTGTCTAATAAACACTGTTGTTTTTCTGTCATATATTATAGTACCGATAGGTAATTTATTAAGAGTATATATATATATATTATAATATACATATATATAATTATACTATATTATGTAGTACTTAAAAATGTCTGACTCTTACGAGTCGAGTCGAGTCACGAGTCAAAAAATCTTCGGTACGGATCATTTTCCCATCAAATAAATACAACTTTAATTATGTGATGCAATTGTTAGAGAGGTGCATAATCATCTGCTAAAATTAGGAAAGTACTTGTTCTACTAGAATATGCTGGTAATTTAATAAAAAGTACAGTAATATGGTATTCGAATGTCATGACAACGGAATTCGTTTATTCATTTTATATACCATTTATTAATTATTATGCATTTCTTCGTTTTAGGATACATTGCATGAAATGTCTCATGGAACATCACCTAGTAAAGTATCAAAGTTTGCACCGGAAGAAGATTTTATTAGTAGCATGCCAGATAATGTGATTACTAATATTTTAGATCGTTTGCCAATACAATATGCGGTGAGGACTGATGTCTTGTCGAAAAACTGGAGGTTCAAGTGGACTTTGCTCACCCAACTCGTCTTTGATGAGAACTTCTTTGAATATTTACGACAATATATATGATTATTATGATAGTCCAGATCCAGATGCGCCATAAAGTCTTCGGTACGGATCATTTTCCCATCAAATAAATACAACTTTAATTATGTGATGCAATTGTTAGAGGTGCATAATCATCTGCTAAACTTAAAAAAGTACTTGTTCTACTAGAATATGCTGGTAATTTAATAAAAAGTACAGTAATATGGTATTCGAATGTCATGACAACGGAATTCGTTTATTCATTTTATATACCATTTATTAATTATTATGCATTTCTTCGTTTTAGGATACATTGCATGAAATGTCTCATGGAACATCACCTAGTAAAGTATCAAAGTTTGCACCGGAAGAAGATTTTATTAGTAGCATGCCAGATAATGTGATTACTAATATTTTAGATCGTTTGCCAATACAATATGCGGTGAGGACTGATGTCTTGTCGAAAAACTGGAGGTTCAAGTGGACTTTGCTCACCCAACTCGTCTTTGATGAGAACTTCTTTGAATATTTACGACAATATATATGATTATTATGATAGTCCAGATCCAGATGCGCCATATGAATATAATGAAAGGGATATAACTAGACTTCTCCTTCATCTGAAAGGCCCCATAACAAAGTTTGTCCTTTATATACCAAAGGGATATATTGATCGACAGGAATGGGAAGTTAAGGATATTTATCACTGGGTCTTGTTTCTGTCCAGAAAAGGAATTAAAGACTTCACTCTTTTAGCTATGTCTAGAGCGTCGCGATTTAAGTTGCCCACCCAGTTTTTATCTTGTACAGAGTTGGAACATTTGAAGCTTGAAAAATGTAGCCTCCGTCTTTCACCTAGTATCAGTGGTTTTCCAAATCTTTTGAGCTTAGACTTGCGGAATGTTACATTTGGAAGCCACATGTGCAGGGAGTTTTTGGCTCGGTGTCCTTTACTTGAGATTCTGAAAATTAGTATTTTTGGAGGTGAAGGTGAATTGGAACTAAACGAGATTGCAAAACTTGTTAAGCTTAAAATCTTATATTTGAACGTAAATATGATCGACAGGAATGGGAAGTTAAGGATATTTATCACTGGGTCTTGTTTCTGTCCAGAAAAGGAATTAAAGACTTCACTCTTTTAGCTATGTCTAGAGCGTCGCGATTTAAGTTGCCCACCCAGTTTTTATCTTGTACAGAGTTGGAACATTTGAAGCTTGAAAAATGTAGCCTCCGTCTTTCACCTAGTATCAGTGGTTTTCCAAATCTTTTGAGCTTAGACTTGCGGAATGTTACATTTGGAAGCCACATGTGCAGGGAGTTTTTGGCTCGGTGTCCTTTACTTGAGATTCTGAAAATTAGTATTTTTGGAGGTGAAGGTGAATTGGAACTAAACGAGATTGCAAAACTTGTTAAGCTTAAAATCTTATATTTGAACGTAAATATGATCGACAGTCTGACATTGATCACAAAGCTTAGTCTTCTTCCGAAACTTCAGGAGCTTGTGTTAAATTTTCTCTTTTTGAAGGTAAGACTAGTTGGGTGACTGTGTCTTTGAACTTCATGTTATGAAATGTTGCATAGAGTATATCAATTTTTCTAACATATTGAATTGGCTTTCTGTGTTCAACTTTTTTTTTTGTAGCTGTGTGCCAAAGATGGTGTAGAAAAGTTCCCTACCACCTTTTTATGCCTCAACACTCTTATACTATCCAATGTACATTTTGGTTATGATACAATGATATCATTTGTCTTTGAAATGATTTGTGGCTCCCCTAATTTGCAGAATCTTGTGATCACGGTGAGTGGAATGCATATGCATCATATTGATATTTTAAAAAATCTCATAGTTGTGCATTTCAATACTATTCACTTTTGCAGGCTACATACCGGGGTAATTTTCCACCTCCTGAACATTTTTCTCATAAACACATATTGGGACAGGTTCAGCTTCAGATTGTGGTGTTACGCGCTTTTAGAGGTTCTGAGTTTGAAGTATATTTGATAAAGTCTTTACTTGCTTGTTCCCCTTCTCTAAAAAAGATGGTTATTAGTCTCAGTTCATCTTCAATGGTTGGTGGTGCTGATGGAAAGTTTATGTCTGCTAACAAGTTGCTGAAGCTCTATCGAGCCTCCCCTGTAGTCGAAATAGACCTCTGTTAGATTAAATGTTTTAAACTTGCTTTCTATTTCATGTGGTTTTGCGTGAATTTGGTTAATATTATAGCTTCAATTCAGCAGCACTCTTTTATGTATAATTCAAATTAAACTTTTTGTTTAGTATGGTTACCGTTGTATGCCATGACAGTTCTTTTTAGGTTCCTTTTTAAAGTTGTGTTAATGATGTTGTATCTAGTGGTCATTGATTCCACGATCTCTGTCAACCAGGGTATCATAACCTCTTGATTTTTGGAGGCCCAAAGAATGCACTATTATTTTTGGGTGCTATTTTCCTTGTACTTAAACTCCTTTTCGTAGAAGGTTAAAACATAGGCACTGCCGTGTTTTTAAGCATAGTAACTGAAGTATGAAGCTGCAAAGATGCCTTGTTCGTTAGACTTGGATAGTCGACTTGTTTAATGGTGAACATATAGTTGGCTACCAAGTCCTGCAGGTTCTATAGTTTCTTGTTTGATCACAATTTGATTCGTTGCTAATTGGTTTTAAACTTATAATGAATGAATGTAAACAGTTTGAATACGTATTGTTTTGTGCATTTGGTCATTTAGGATTTGAGTCTTTCTTGATAGGCATTGAAACTGGCAGCTGCTATGTTATGCCACTGAAACCGGCAGCCCCATTCAGCTTATCATTTGAAAAAAATACAATAACT
Organism: Erigeron breviscapus; assembly: GCA_034093135.1. Taxonomy (NCBI): domain Eukaryota; kingdom Viridiplantae; phylum Streptophyta; class Magnoliopsida; order Asterales; family Asteraceae; genus Erigeron; species Erigeron breviscapus. Next base: position 91,429,821 of record CM067170.1, on the reverse strand, counting down.
TGAAAAAAATAAGGACTAATTGTTTGGGAAAAAAATACAATAACTTGAAAAAAATACACACATATACCTCTCTCTCTTCTCTCTCTCTACTCTCTTTCTCTCTCAATTCTAACGGCTTTTTTTTCTCCGATCTAAGATCTGAGATTGAAAATCTTTTATTCTTGAGATCGAGATGAGAACGTGAGATCGAGAGTTGAGATTTGAGATCTGGTTTAGACCTCCAATCCGGTGGATCTAACCCTATTTTTTACTTTCGGGCCGGAGGTCCCTTCCACTTCGGTGGATCTGGAAGCAGCCTCCCTACCTTTGAGTAGGGGTAAGGTCTGTCTACATCATACCTCCCCCATAGCCCGGCTTATGCTGGGATTGGGTACCCTTGTTGTTGTTGTTGTTGTTGTTGTTGTTTGGGAAGTAGCCAAACTCGAAAGCCTATTCTGGGTTCTTAACAAAATTTTTGTCAGTTTGTGTGGGGAACAATGTTTTTCATTTCCAGTTATGGGTCCAATAATGTAGGACAAAATAACCTTAACATCCGGTATCCAGTTACAATTATATTTTATTCCACTAATACTTTATATTTTTTGCTGCAATGTTTTGTTCCTCAGATCCATTTCATGTTGTAACTTAATTATGATGTGAGATATCAACACCGTAGGGACACTATCCTTGTATGGTTTTGGCATATAGTTTTATTCGGGGAAACAATTATCTGCACACTTTTGTGCATTTTTATTTAACACTTTTATGGTGGTCTTTTCCCATATTATAACATTTGAGACATCATGTGATATGGATGGATGTTATGTAAATTTGTTTTTTAATGTGATAAAAATGTCACACGTTTCGAAACAAATTTCACATGTTTTTAACTCACTATAACAAATATACCATTGGTACCCTATACAACTTTTTTATTTTTCACATTTTTTAAAAAACACGTATAAAACATGATTTAAACATTTTACTAAGTTCGTGCATACAATAAACGTCGACTTGAATTCGTGCACATTATAACTTTTCAGTCATAGTTAGTTACATTATGACGCGCATAACCCAAACATCTTTTGATTGTGCACCAAACTGCGTCGAGAGATTTTTTAGCTTGAAGGTGATTTGAAGATAAAACTCTAAAGGGTTTTTAGATTTTGTCGGCGATTCCCCGAAGGTAGGAACGGTGTTCCTTTACGCCAACTAAGGTTGTTTGGTTTAGGTTGTCGAATCGTGTTCGACTGGGATTCAGGTTTTGGTCGATCTGTGATCGTATGATATATGTGTGTTGAATTGTGATGATATACCCTATACAACTTTTTTATTTTTCACATTTTTTAAAAAACACGTATAAAACATGATTTAAACATTTTACTAAGTTCGTGCATACAATAAACGTCGACTTGAATTCGTGCACATTATAACTTTTCAGTCATAGTTAGTTACATTATGACGCGCATAACCCAAACATCTTTTGATTGTGCACCAAACTGCGTCGAGAGATTTTTTAGCTTGAAGGTGATTTGAAGATAAAACTCTAAAGGGTTTTTAGATTTTGTCGGCGATTCCCCGAAGGTAGGAACGGTGTTCCTTTACGCCAACTAAGGTTGTTTGGTTTAGGTTGTCGAATCGTGTTCGACTGGGATTCAGGTTTTGGTCGATCTGTGATCGTATGATATATGTGTGTTGAATTGTGATGATATACCCTATACGGAGCTTTAGCTCCGTACCCGAAGCAGATACGAAGATACCTTCGTACAGGTAAAATTACTTAACCCGGAGCGGAGCTCAACCTCCGTTCCACATAATCATTCCGGAGTCCTTAAGGTAACAAATACCCAGCTCCGAGGAAGTATATCAAAAAGATCGGATATAGATTCTTTCTATGATTATCCGAATAAATAATATATTCAAGGTCCGATTACCTCGGACACGGTTTGTAGCAAGATCACCACAAATCTCCTCAAGAAGGAAATAAGATATTCTCAAAAGAGGAAGAGATTTCCCTAATTCTCTTACCCTCCTCTTATATAAAGAGGAAGACATCATACGGCATCTTTCATCTTTGACCTCTGAAAACATACAACCTACATACCACGACGGCCTCCAAAGTCTGGTGACAATATATAACAATCATAGGCGTAAAGCGGCCGTAGCCCTATTACCGATAGGGAATCGCCTACAAATCGTCATTAACACCCCAAACCCACTCACACCTCCAGTTGAGCCATAGTGCGATTATTTGATCAAACAATTTGGCGCCATCCGTGGGACCCCCATAAAAGATAACAAAAAAATAAGCGAATCTCACCCACGATCATAATAATCAATTCTCATGGCTGACGGAGAATACTCTCCAAGAACACCCAACTCTGGGGGATCCCGAATACCCCCAGGAGGATTAGATTTCCAGGAGCAGTTCTCCTTTGACACGTCTGGGCCGAACTATCGTCCGCCTGTTATCACGACATGTGGCCATAGCACGACTGTAGGTGAAACGTCAAACACGCAAGGTGCTCCGGGGAGGCCCGAATCTCAAAACCAGAATCAAGACAGGTCTATTACAACACCGCCGGGACGGTATCCGGACAGATCTGCCCCACAGGAACGCGCTACGGAGTGATCTGCTCCGGAGGAGCATGCATCAGATAGGTCTGCGCCACAAGGTCTAGAGTCAAACAGATCTACGATAACATCGCAGGGTCAAGGACCAGAAAGACCTGCGACACAAGGTCTAAACCTGTTCAGACCCGTGATACCTCCGCAGGGTCAGAACGCAGGCGGGCCAACAATGGGCTCACTAGAAGAAGGACTGAACAGATCTGCAGCAACACCGCCCCGGAACCAAAGCGGGTTTGTATTGACACCTCTCCAAGGGCAGAGTCCGGGACAAATCAGACCGGGCTTTACCCCCTTGAATCAGAGGACACAATCAACCTTGGGAGGCAATAACAGGGCGTCGACGTCAGCAGAACACGAAATAAATGACACATATGTGCAAGCTAATTACGACGTCCTAAGCACAATCATGAACCGCTTGAGAGAAGCAGGTCAGATCCGCAATGTCACCAGGAACCTAGAAAACGAATACGATTCCGACTCGGTGGATGAATATATCGAGGCAGAACTCCCCCCGAGAAGAACGAATGAGAGGGCACCACCCCAGCAAGAAAAACGAACCCAAACAACCTCTACTCCAGCAAGGACGACTGGAATACAAATAGGAGAAAGAAGAAATTTAGCTACTCACGGAGAAGAAGCAGTTTTCCAAGAACCACTACAAAGGCGCCCACCTAGGATCAGTAGAGGCCCGGAAGATACCCCAGGACCTCAGTGGAACCAAGATGGGCCGAGAGGAAACCAACAAGGATTCCTGCAAACCAGAAGGAATGTAGTCCGTCCGGATTATGATTCATATGAATCGGAAAACCCAGAACCGGTTGATCTGTCCCACCTTGTGAACCCTGATAGCCCATTCTCTGTGGCTATACAGAGTCATCCCCTGCCAGTGAAGATGAAATACCCCCAGGACCTCAGCGGAACGAAGATGGGCCGAGAGGAAACCAACAAGGATTCCTGCAAACCAGAAGGAACGTAGTCCGTCCGGATTATGATTCATATGAATCGGAAAACCCAGAACCGGTTGATCTGTCCCACCTTGTGAACCCTGATAGCCCATTCTCTGTGGCTATACAGAGTCATCCCCTGCCAGTGAAGATGAAATACCCCCAGCATTTGGGGTATTATGACGGAAAAAAGTGATCCGGATGACTTCCTGAAGAAGTTTGTCGGAGCAGCCCTGATTCAAAGGTGGGACATGCCAACCACATGCCATGCATTCTCTTATTAATTCACTAACGGATGATGCTCGGGAATGGATCGATGGTCTACCCAGAAACAACATCGATAGCTTCGAGACACTGAGGAACAAATTTAGATCCCAGTTCAGTATGCAGAAGAAGCACAGGAAAACTCATATCTTCGTGCATAATATCAAGCAAAAAGAAAGCCAGAAGACAAGGGACTTCATTGTCAGATATACCAATGAAACCCAACAGGTGCGGGGATTACCAGAAAGCCAGAGGATCTCAGGACTCATTCACGGGCTTCATACAATAGACCTCATTGAGCACTTAAGCACCGATTTACCTGAAACCTACGATGGCTTGACAGACAAAGCACATATCTGGTTGGATGCAAGGGAAACAACGAACGTTGACAACTCCTCCGGAAGAAAAAGGAAGGAGTATGGAGGCAACGGAAGGTTTTCCCGGTATGGCCGAGATGATAACCAGTGGGCAGGTAGAGACAGAGACAGTGGGATAGACATCCTGTCCAGTCTCACCAAAACCCCAAAACAGATTTTGCTTACGGAACGGATCGCTTCAACTTTACCGACCCCAACCAAGCTCATAACGAAGAAGAAAAACATGGACAAGTACTGTGAATATCACAGGGATCATGGACATGATACAAATAACTGCAGAAATTTAAGAAGAGCCATCGAAGAAGCTGTAGAGTCAGGGAAGTTGGACCACCTTGTTAAGGGGATCCGACAGGCAACAAGAGTAAAAAGCGAAGCGGACAAGACAGAAAAAACACCACTGGCACAGATCCTCATGATACGCTTCGAGGTGCATAGAGATCACCCACAAGAGCAGTATTATCAATTCCCGCCTCTAGGGGATATAATCCCTTCCAACGGACCGATTATCATCGAAGCCGACATCGCGGGGACCAAAATGAGGAATGTTCAGATAGACGGTGGGAGTGAGTGTGATATCCTCTACGAAAAGTACTTCTCCAAATTACCAAGGAACGTCAGAGAAAAGCTAAGGAAAGTGGAAAGGCCGCTCATAGGGTTCGCGGGAGAACGAACATGGCCAATTGGAGAGCTGCGAACAGAAGTAACAATTGGGAAATACCCGAATTGGAAAACCTAGAAAATCACATTCTTGGTCATCACAGCGGACTCTGGAAACAACGCAATCCTTGGGAGAGAAGCAATGAGAAAGTTCGGGATCGTCGCATCTACGATTCACTCGCAAATAAAATTTCAAAGTGAATCAGGAATAACAACACTGCTATCAAACTCACTCACCGAACGAAGGGCGCATGGGGGCAGACGGAGCTCAGCAGATGACGAAGGCAGAGAGCCCCCCATGTACCCAGAAAAGAATTTGCAAACCCCGGAAACACCAATGTTCAAGAGAAAGGCACGCAAAAGGAATCGAGGGGCCAAGAAGTACAATACCTTCAGAGGCTCAGGGAAAAAGACGGAGGCTCAGAAAGACCTCCGTCAAAAGGTGAATTCCCTAAAAAGACAGAAGGGATAAGCCCGATTAGCTATCGGATAAGTCCCATAAAAGAAAGCTAGCAGCTAGGAACCTTACTATGTAATGTCCTCCTGCCAATTATTTTGCAATAAAATAAAGCTTTCAACAATTCTTAAGATCGATCAATATAACATAAACGCGCGTAAAAGTTAAATAAAAAGACTTCATGTAAATGTTCAAGGGGACGCCCATTAAGACATTCATGGAGCAACAAAAAGAGCCTCCCAAATAAAAAGGGAACGGCCAAAAAACCACTCAGAGACGGACTCATTATAATGACGAAGTCAAGGGTAAGGTTGATAATTGCAGGTACCAAATAGTATATACAAAGACCTCCCCCAACATAAAGGGAGGCCGGTCAAGTATCCAAAAGATTGTTCAAAGGCACTCAGGCCAACAGTAAGAGAGATCGTTTAAAGACTACATAAAGATTGTTTCACCATCAATTACCAAGTTTGACAATACCAAAGGAATCATGGAGCAACCTGCAGGAGATCGGATGGAGAGGCTTCAGGATTGGATGCAAGCTTACGAAGGTATGCAAAATCAATATTGGTCAACTCGTCTAGTGCAGAATCAAGACGAGCAGCTGTGTCTTCAGGGATAATGCGGCCCTCTAGATCTAGAATGCTTTCATTAACTAGAGCACGCATTAATCCCGCTTCTGCATCAACCCTGTTTAAATTACAGACCTTTGACAACAGCTCACCGTCCTCAGAGCCATGAAGGAATGACTTGCACACACAGGGAATAACCTCCATGATTAGTCGTCCATACTTCCCGGATTGTTCAACAAGTGCATCCTGTGCCTCCTTCAGCAGCATATCCTTCTTACGAACTTGGTTTGTAAGAGCACTAACCTCTATCTCCTTCTCCGAAATGATCCTCTGTGCATCTGCCCTCACAGTACCTAGTTCGGATTGAAGAGCCCCACAGTCCACCTCCAGCTCAGTTGCCCTCATCTCAAGAGCATGTTTCTCCGACACCAGCTTCTCATATTGCTCTTTGGATGGCCCAGACTCCTCAGAAATCTCCTGCAATCTCGCATCCAACACACTACCAACAACAGCGCTACAGAAGATTGAACGGTTGAAGAAAGCAGACAGTACCGGGACCTCCATACTCATTAATTCGTTGATCCACCCAGAAGGAGCAATATTTTGCAGAGAACGGTGACAGGAAGCAGCATCAAGAGCCTCCCCAAGAGGGTTGAAGGCTGCAAAGAAAAAATATATATATAACATAAAGGTTGACAACGATAAATACAACATATATATATATATATATAACATAAAGGTTGACAACGATAAATACAATGCAAAGGGAAGCTAAGCAAAACTTACAAGTTGATTGTTCGGGCACTTCAACACTCCTGGTCTTCCACTTCTTCGGGCGGGAACTACCAACATGCCTGGATGACTTCTTCCTCTTCTTCAAGCGACTGGCAACAATGTTTTCTTGAGTCACATCTTCTGTATCCTCACCAATGCCATCAGAAACATCCACCACATCCTGCTCTTCAACCCGTTCCTGAGCTAAAGGAACAGGTGTCTCAGTCAGCACCTCTGAAGAGGGACCCTTATGGATCACAGACGACGGGGTCGATAGAGGAGCAAGAGCCACCGGTTTGAAGACAAGGTTGGACAATGCATGCTGCCTATCAATCAACTGCTTGAAAGACATCTCTGTAAATGAAGAAACCTTGAATTAATAACTACAGTATTCGACAAACAGAGAAGCAAACAGGGAAAGGATGAAGCAACCTACCTTGACCATCACATTCAACAGAGAAGTCATTCTCACCATGTTCCCAACATGAGGCCACACGGGACTTAAACAACACAGCCTCCGGATATATACACAGCTTAATACCATAAGAAGACAGGCGATCAACATCAACTTGCCTTACGCCAAAGACACTGGGAACACCTATGGGCTTATATTTCAACCTACCCCTATCCAATAAACCGACACGCTCAGGAGGAATCAATGAATGGCTAACAAAAACAAACGCATCTTTCCAAGCCCTAACCTCTACACCACCAGCAACAAACAACTCATAATCCCCATTCTTTGAGACAGTAACCCAATCACCAGATTAAGTTAAGCTTTCGCGAGAAGTATGTGGAAACGAAGTTCTGATAAGCAGAACGACTCAATACATTGGCTATACTATCTATTCCTCTCTTCGTCATTATAAGGGAATAAAGGAGGAAGAAGGATAAGGAGGTTACCTGATGAAGATCGATGATGGAGCAGCGGAAGAAGAATTTTTTCAGAATAAAATATAACAAAAGGCAACAGCCCCTTCTTTTGGTAATAAGTAGGTATTTTTATGGGTAATAATCACGGGTAACTACCCAATGACAAGTTACCCCGGGTTCCGCGCCAACAAGTTACCACTAAGGGATAAGCCGTCATTATGATTTTGTTATATGCGACTTTAATGTCATTTATATGATTGATTAGGCTGATACGATGGGTAAGTTAGCAACGGAGCACATTTTTTAGAGTCTAACCGGACATCCTGAAGACAGTCTCTCCAGTCAGACTGGGGGGCTTGATGATATACCCTATACGGAGCTTTAGCTCCGTACCCGAAGCAGATACGAAGATACCTTCGTACAGGTAAAATTACTTAACCCGGAGCGGAGCTCAACCTCCGTTCCACATAATCATTCCGGAGTCCTTAAGGTAACAAATACCCAGCTCCGAGGAAGTATATCAAAAAGATCGGATATAGATTCTTTCTATGATTATCCGAATAAATAATATATTCAAGGTCCGATTACCTCGGACACGGTTTGTAGCAAGATCACCACAAATCTCCTCAAGAAGAAAATAAGATATTCTCAAAAGAGGAAGAGATTTACCCTGATTCTCTTACCCTCCTCTCCAAGTTTCTACCCTCTATATAAAGAGGAAGACATCATACAACATCTTTCATCTTTTCCCTCTGAAAACATACAACCTACATACCACGCCGGCCTCCAAAGTCCGGTGACAATATATAACAATCATAGGCGTAAAGCGGCCGTAGCCCTATTACCGACAGGGAATCGCCTACAAATCGTCATTAATACCCCAAACCCACTCACACCTCCGGTTGAGCCATAATGCGATTATTTGATCAAACAAATTGTATTGTTTCGAAGTATATCGAATGTGGAGGAATTCTCCTCCTTTTATAGAAGGAGGTTTCTTGGAGGAGAAGGTTAGGGTTTTCCCCTTTCCTTCTTCGAATCAAACTCTACTTGCCATGTTTATCCGATTTAGTTTCCTTAGGAGATAATCCTTTAAGGAGATCGAACTAGGCAAGGATACATTTTATCTTTGGCAAATATCTTCTTATCTTTTGGAAAGGATTTATGTTAGTCGATCGATCAGGTTGAGCACCTCCAGGCTTGTGCCCTTTGTAAGAGTGCTTCGTATTAGGTGTCCTTCGCATAGTGATCTGAAGGGGTACATCGTCAAGCCCCCCAGTCTAATATTATAGACTACCAATGATATGATTTTAGACTTCATGCTTGTAATTCTTCTTTTAATCCTGTCTTTGTGGATCCAAATAATGTTATTGAGAGCTGAGAAGTGCGCCCTTGTTTGTTTGATGATTTTTCTTCAAAATACGTCCTCCTTTTATCTTGTGTTCAAAGAAAATTTATTCGAAGGACCATGTGTGCACTTATTATTAGTTATCAAGTGGCGAAGGGCGATGACTATTTTTACAAGGGGTGGAAGTGTAAAATTTAATTAGGTAGGTGGCCGCGCGTATTTAATTGCAACAAGTGGGCGATTTATAGCCTACTTTGAAAACCGTGCCCTACATATCCCATAAATACTTCTTTCTTCTCCTTGAATTTTTCTTTTTTCCCTCCACTGTTCGTCGTTCTCTCTTCCTTTTCGTTCAAGTGATTCAGCTATCTTTCCAGGTACTTTTCTTGTTCTTCTTCTATATTTGGTGTTGTCATGGCAAAGATAGGTATTAAACCATCCTTTTCTTCCATCACCGTTGATCAACTTAGGGATTTTGTAGATACATACTTTCCGGGTAAAATTAGGGCTTTTCGATTGCCTGGGAAAAAGCAAAGTATAGTGTCTCCCCCTGATGGCTATTTTGGTATATACCTAAATTCCTTCATGCTTGGTAATGTTAGGTATCCCTTTTCCCCATTCTTCCTTAGCGTGCTTAGCCATTATGGGAACCATTTATCGCGATGACATCCTCAAGGTCATGGAAAGATTATGGCCTTTGAGGTTATGTGTCGTGCATATAGCGGTGAACCTACTGTTGATTTGTTTAGGAGGTTTGCCAATATCTGTGATACTGGTGATTGGGTCACCATTCAGAACAAACCAAACAATGCTGGATGCTTTGAGAAGGGAGGAGTAACTATTAGGGACTGGAAGGATCGTTTCGTCTTTCTGAGTAACACACTGATCCCCCACGTATTTGGCATCTTGGTAGATAGGGGGATAATAGAGAATGTGGAGAAGTGTGTTGACCCTATTCCATCTGAGGAAGATTCGAGCCCTTTGTTTAAGAAAATCAGCGAAAATCGTCTAGTTGTGTTATCATACCCTAATAGTGTTCTATTCAAAGCAAGGATTATGGATATTTTGCCAGCTGGGGAAGAAGAGATCGACGGTAAGCATATGTTTGCTTCACTACTCATGCTTCTTTTTCATTATCCTTTTGTTGACTTCATTTATTCTTTCTTTTTGTAGATATGAGTTTTATGGATTTTGTGAAGAAGGGTAGTCAGGATGCTGCGCAATCTTCCGGTGAAGCTGTTGTCAGGTCCCAACCCATGCCCTCTGTTGTGCCAGGTGTCAGCCATGTTGAAGGGCTTAAATCATCTCCTTCTAGGGGGATTGGTCCTTCTGGAGAAGGGTCTCCTCCTGTTGCTGTCGAAGAGGATGATGATGTTGAAATAATTGGTGCGAAGGCAAGTGATTGGAAAGTTCCTGAAGTTGGCATTGCTTCGCGTCTTCGGAAGAGGAAGGAGACTGTGTCACCTTCGGGTCCTTCATTGAAGAAGACGAAAACCAAGTTAAAAGGTATATGCTTTTCCTTCTCCTTTTCTTCTTCTCTCCTTTTTTTATGTTTGTTTCTTCTCTTTTCATCTTTGTTTTTGTCTGATCACGTGCAGCATATGCCATATTTGATTATGCAGATGATACTCCCCCAAAATCTTATGATGATGAAGACAGTGTTTCTCTTGTCTCCCTTCGTGGTATGAGTGACTTAGGTTTCGTTCAATCATATAATAAGCATGCCCAATGTTAGAGCAAAATGAATGTGGTTGTAGAGGAGCGTTTGCAGGCTGCTTGTTCTCGTATTGAAGAGTTGATAGAACAGCTAGGTGAGAAGAATCACGAGTGTAAGAAGTTGAAGAAGTCTGTTAAAGATGTGAAGAGTCAATCAAGTGAGGTTTCAGCGTTGGAGAGAAAGTTGCGGGAAGCTGAAGTCGGTTGCAAGATTCGAGAGGATGAGATTGCTGAATTAAAGCAAAAATTGACCAACTCTGTCTTGAACCTAAATTTGGAGAGGGAGGTGTCCTCTGGGCTGTCTAAGTTGGTGCAGGAGCATGTTGTGGAGCGTGCTGGATTAATAACCAATGTGATCCCTTATGCTTGCAGGGCCTTGGTAGACAGTGATGAGTTTGGGAAGCTTGTTGCAGCGGTGATTACAACGAACATGGATGATGAGAGGTCGCTTATTTTGAAGAAGCTGAGTGATGATGGGAAGGTGGATTTGGCTTCTTGTGCTGATTTCAAAGCTAATATGGCTGAAGCCATTGATCAAGCTGTGGCTAGCTACAAGAACGCTGATTTCCCATTTATTGATAAGCTGACCTCCAATCCTGCTGCTTCGTATAACGCTCTGATGCACATTGTTCCCGACAAGATTGATCCTGTCTCAACATCTGCTTCTACAAACATAGATTCATGTGTCCCTCCTGTGGTAACTCCTATTTCATCATCTTTCCCGGAAACCTCAGCTGCTGATGTAGTTGCTCCCCCTTAATTCCTTGATGAAACTGTTGCATTTGGCCTCTGGCCCTAAGACAATTTTATTGTGCTTCTTTTGGATTGTTTGTGACTTTGGGAACTTTGGCTTTTTGATCCTGTATATTGTGCAGGTTTGTGAATATCCTCATGGTTCATGTTGGCCATGGTACTTTTTTTTATATAATATTTCAGAATGTGAGGTCTTTACGAAGCTCTCACTTCTTTATATTTAAGGTATTTCTAAGGCCTTAAAAGGTCTTTATAATTTGTAGGTATTTCGCACAGTGTCGAGGGTATTCCCATTCGATTGTTCTGTGTCTCAGATTCTATGCATGGTTTCGAAGGTGATTTCCTTCGTAATTTCCATGTGTTACTTTTGTTTGCATGCTTCGTAGTAAGATTCTTACTTATGATTTGGCTCTTATGTTATGTAGGCGTCCCTTTGAACATACATTTTTGGCCTTAGTAGCATGTCTTTAGTTGATTAATTCGTACGTACATGGTAAAGATAGTAATACGATCGGGAGCGACCCTTCGTATGTGTAAATAAGAGATCATTGTGTGACCTAAAAAATGAAAAAACTTCATTAATCACTTTGTGATTACATAAATTCCTAATAGGATTGCTATTATTTGCCTTAAGGGCGTAACCTATTACATTTATCACTTTTGTAAGAAAATAAAGGCTACAAAGCAATCCCATTGTGCCTTTAGTCTTCGTCCTCCTTTGCTCCAAAGGATCCAGTGGATTCCTCTGGGTCAAAGGTCTTTAGAAGCTTTATTTGCTCTCTTGGGAACCTTCGATTTCTAACAATTCTTTGTCTTCCTTGCTATACGGAGAGTACTTAATTCGGCTATCTTTGTTGTTAAACGAACTTTGCTTCCTTTTGCCTCCGGAGGACTCCCCATCTTGTGTTGGTCCTCCGATGCTATTAGCCGCAGTGTCCCTAGCGTCTAGCCATGCGTATGCCTTAGCCTTCGTATCTTTGAAGGTCTCCTGGAGCTTTTCTACTAGATGTTCAATAAGGGCTCTGCTTTGGCACCCATGAATGAGGCCTGATATCCTTTGAGATTCGGGCAAGGTAGGTATCTTTTGAGTTTCATTAGTGTACCTATTTATGAAGGATCTGATACCTTCATCCCCTCCTTGCTTGATATTATAGGATGAGATATGAGTCTTCCTATGCTTCTTTTGCTGGCTGAAGTGTGCTCAAATTTTTCTTATTTTGTTGATGAGCTTCGGAGGGGGTGCGAAGGTCTTCCCTACCTTTTCTGTTGCTAGGATCGCCCTTGGGGTCTTGGTAAGTTCTGGGAGGATTGCCCTTTCCTTACCTTTGTCTTCCTTGCTATACGGAGAGTACTTAATTCGGCTATCTTTGTTGTTAAACGAACTTTGCTTCCTTTTGCCTCCGGAGGACTCCCCATCTTGTGTTGGTCCTCCGATGCTATTAGCCGCAGTGTCCCTAGCGTCTAGCCATGCGTATGCCTTAGCCTTCGTATCTTTGAAGGTCTCCTGGAGCTTTTCTACTAGATGTTCAATAAGGGCTCTGCTTTGGCACCCATGAATGAGGCCTGATATCCTTTGAGATTCGGGCAAGGTAGGTATCTTTTGAGTTTCATTAGTGTACCTATTTATGAAGGATCTGATACCTTCATCCCCTCCTTGCTTGATATTATAGGATGAGATATGAGTCTTCCTATGCTTCTTTTGCTGGCTGAAGTGTGCTCTAAATTTTTCTTTCAGATCTGCGAAACCAGTGATTGATCCCTTTGGAAGATTGTTAAACCATTCCCTAGCATCACTTTTGAGCACCCAACCGAAGGCTTTGCAGGCTACCGGGTCGTTCCATTGTTGCATAGCTGCTGCTCCTCTGAATAATTATAGGAAGTCATCGGGATTAGTTTTTCCTTCGTATGTCCCTAGGTGGGATGGACACTTCATATTCTTAGGTAATGGGTACTTTTGTATCCATTCAACTAAATGTGAGATATTGGATTCATCTTCAAGAGGGAAAAGCTGTTCTTGGTTCATGCTCACTCCTCCTGCTTTGAGTGTTGCTGCTGGAGTGACGTTGGTTCCCCAAGGATATCCTCCATAATGTGGATACCACGGAGGATAGAACGAATGAGGTCCCAATCCAGCCATTGCATGTGAAAACTGAGGCTCGAAGAGTTGAGGTTGAGTCACCAGATAGCTTTGAGGATACCCCGGAGGTCTTGGGCCGTACCTTGGAGGCATCGAAGGTGGCATTCCCCAATACGAGTAATAATCGTATGGATAGGGAGCTCCTTGAGGGGTGGTTATCATAGAATCCGTAACAATGGGGGCTCCGCGGACATAGTTAGTTCCCGTTAGAGACCTGGGGGTTCTTGTTAAATCAAGGAAGTTGAAGCCTTCATTGTCTGTGAATTCGTGGACCCTTCGTTGTGGTTGGTGAGTGACTTCTGGGCTTCGGGAGTAGCGTGCATTGATCCCTGTTGGTCTTCCGTCTTGGTCCTCCACCTCCCATTCTTCGTCGGTTTCATCTTCGAAGTTCAGTGCTCTTCCCGTCACTCTCTGTCTGTTGACATACCTTAGGGCTTCTTCAAGCAAAGCTTTGTTTCCCAGGAGTTGTTCTTCGTTTATCGGTTCCGCTTGCCTTGAGGATTCTGCCCTATTGTTTCGCCTTAGATATAGTATAGAAGGATCTGGGCGGTAAGTATGGTTCAGACTGAACGGTGATTGGGAGGCCGTAGCGAACTCGGGCTGGCTTTGAGTCCCATTCGCCGGAGTGCTGAATTATGGGGATGAGACTCCAACCGCTTGGGAGGCGGCTGCGCTAAGTGGGGTTTCTGGGCCTGCGCTCGACATGATTTTAGTGAATCGGTGTGGTGGTTTGATGGTGGGTTTCTTGTATGGTGTCCCACGGATGGCGCCAAATGATTGTGCACCAAACTGCGTCGAGAGGTTTTTTAGCTTGAAGGTGATTTGAAGATAAAACTCTAAAGGGTTTTTAGGTTTTGTTGGCGATTCCTCGAAGGTAGGAACGATGTTCCTTTACGCCAACTAAGGTTGTTTGGTTTAGGTTGTCGAATCGTGTTCGACTGGGATTCAGGTTTTGGTCGATCTGTGATCGTATGATATATGTGTGTTGAATTGTATTGTCTCGAAGTATATTGAATGTGGAGGAATTCTCCTCCTTTTATAGAAGGAGGTTCTTTGGAGGAGAAGGTTAGGGTTTTCCCCTTTTCTTCTTCGAATCAAACTCTACTTGCCATGTTTATCCGATTTAGTTTCCTTAGGAGATAATCCTTTAAGGAGATCGAACTAGGCAAGGATACATTTTATCTTTTGGAAAGGATTTATGTAAGTCGATCGATCAGGTTGAGCACCTCCGGGCTTGTGCCCTTTGTAAGAGTGCTTCGTATTAGGTGTCCTTCGCATAGTGATCCGAAGGGGTACATCATCATCTTTAATACTAAATAGAGTTGTATAGGGGTAGGGGCACCCCCCAAACAGCCCAAAGCTCACGTTTTCTACCATGTTTAGTCAATTCTCTAGGTGTTTTGCTAGCTGTACCATACAATCTTTGTCCATATAGAAAATCAAAATAATATGTTGGAAAAAGTGAGTATTTTCCTAACTTTGGACATCGATAAATATATGATCGAGTGACATATATCGAGAACCTTTAGTGGGTGTGTAGTCTCTGGCCAAGACTATACAATGAACTAAGACATGTCCAAATTGGGTTAAAGGTGAATGAGATGTCAATCTCAAAGTGGTGTGTTAATTGCAAAATTGGAAGTAAAACTTCATAACGTATTATTTATGTATATCATAATTATGTGCAAATTGAAAGTGAAATTCACTAATACGTATTCCATAACGTATCATAAATTACAATTAACATTACACCAATTTATTGATATTGATTATGAAATGAGTTTCATTTCTATTTGGTGTGTATAAAAGGACCATTTTGGTTCTTGAAATATATATGGAATATATATGAAATACACACATATAGTAAACTCACTACAATTCTCTAGAAACAACATCCCATCCCCGTGTTCCGTTCATCTTTCAGGCAAGTGTTTAAGTCCGGCAGTACTCTGCTTCGAGCCGGTGTACCCTGGGAACAGACGACGAATCTGTTTAAGGGAATTGTGTCAAACACAAGCCCGGTTCCTTTTACGGTTATTGTTTTTGTTTTGTTATCTTCTGCAGGATTCGAACCTGTTGTTTCTCATATTCGGTTTCACATCATATTCTTGTTATTGTTCATTTACTTTGCATATTTATTTTTATTGTATTGTAATTAGTAAAATAATGACAAGTGTTTTATTCAGAATTTCCAACATAATATAGGTCGGGCCCCTACCAAATTCTTGGCATTTTATTGTCGGTTTGTGGGTACTAGAGAGAAGAGGTTTGTGGATAGTAAGTTAGACAAGTTAAAAGCTTTTTAACCATATATATTTGGGCTTTTCGTTTCTAAAGGTACTGAAGTTGTCCATATTTACTTTAGGAGGTACCAATCTTTAATTTCGTATATTGTGGGTTATGTTTTGTAAAACATTACATATTGTGGGGGGCAAAACCACCATCTGGTTTTATATATATGACGTGTCCTGTTTTGTGTGTGTTTGACTAACACTATACACGTTGACTCTTAAATGGGCAGAATATTTTAGCCGTCATCCACTGTAGATAGTGGGTGTTACTGTAGCTTCAAAATAAAAATATATATATATATATATATATACTTAAACATATATACATACAGATTCATATACTTATATTTGTATGTGTCTCTCTCTCTGGTCCCCCCAACTTTACAACACAACAAAATAGATATCGGATCTTTCAAAAACCCTAGATTAAAATACATGGTGATCATCATCTACTTCACATATTGCTGCGTCATCCGTTTTTAGTTGTTGGTGATTAACTCAAGGTTTGATTTTATCTATATTTTCTGCACTTAATTAAGTAGTTTGGGTTTTGGGTTGGTACTAAGATATTCTATATTTGATAAAAATGTTTGTATATATACACGATTTCAAAATAGAAACATCATCGTTATTATATATTTGTTGTCTGATAACTGTTCTGAAAAAAATTAGGGTTTCAAAATTTTTTTTTTTTTGGGGGTTATTCAGTAGGTAAGTTGCATGGGAAGCATGTCTTGAACAACGTGAGTAATATTATTTTAATTTTATTTTTTTTTTTAATTTTTTTTATCTTGAACTTTTTTGTTACAGATGAATGTGGGTACGTTTGAAGTTGATGTTCACTTTGATGGTGTTTTCTACTATGGACCTACTAGGTATGTGGATGGTCAGGTATTAGAGTTACATATGAAAAAAATATGAATCCTTTGATATGATATTGATACGTCCCAAGGTGTATCAATATACCAAAGTATATTGTACACAGAACAGTTGTAGAGGGGGGGGGTGAATACAACTTTCCTTGAACTTTACAAACTTTTAAATAAATCATTTTAAAGATTCCGTTTATATGTTAAGTAAGTAAAGAGCATGAATCATTAAAACAGTAAAGCAATAAAGTAAACAAAACATTCTTGAACACAGATTGTGGTTTTCAATGTAATCCTTTATTAAGAGATAATCTATACAAAGAATTATAGGGTTGTTGCGGAATAAAGATAGCCTACAGATATCTAAACAACCCTTGAAATGACAAACTACAATCAATAAGTTCCTACTCAAGAGAATCAGCCCAAGCTGATCTCGAACAGACTAAGCTGTGTGTAAGAGCAGAGAAAACTTGTGTGAAGAATGATTCTCAGGAATGCCACACATATGCAATCAAGGATTGAGGCTTTTATAGGCGAAAGCCCTTCTTCACTTGGTATCCAATGCAGCCACGTATTATTCTTCTACTGGATGACAAAGGAATATTTGATCGTGCCTTTCATGCTACTTGTGGTCCCCCACGTACTGGCGCACATTCTTTATCAACCAATAATAGTATGGACACGCATATGTAAATCTAACCACCAACCTGGATCCTAGGATTCTTCCTAGTCACGTCTTTAGTCCTTATCTTCAATCCAGGTTGTTATCTTCACTTGATTGTCAGACACAGATTGGGCCGTTTGTCAAAGCACCAATCTGCCCAAGTGTTTCCAAGCTGACTGCTAATCCCAAGCTGCCTTCCACTACCAGCTTGGTCTTCTATCTTCAATCTTCCTTTTCGACTTGGATTGAATGCTATAAACATTGTTGATGCAGCTTGAACAACACTTGCTTCCATATGATTAACATTATAAAAAATGAAGCATGATCTGGGCTAGAAAAAGATCGTAAGTTGTGTCAGCTTAGTCTGACCCAGATCAGATTACAAGAACCAGAAGATTACTAAGTGTTTATAGGTCAGATTTGTCATCACCAAATTTACAATGAACATTTGGACTCAACAATCTCCCCCTATTTTATGATGACAAAACCCAACTACACTTCTAACTATCAGCTTACAAAGAATCAAAGTAAAATCTGACTTAACAGCTTGTGACCCTTTGAATCTTTTGGGTTCTTTTGAATCTGATATGAAGTTTTAACAAGAACACTGACTTTGTACAAATACTTTGCATATATTGAGAAATAAGAGTATTACAATCATAATATCTATTCCCCAATCATTTCTACTGCTTCTTGCTTAATTTCAAATGATGGGGCAACTTTTACATCTAACTTTTTATCTAAACCCTCATCAATAAGAAACTGCTCATACCCATTACCATTTTCACCAAAAGTAGCACAGAATCTGTACAAGGTATATAGGTGCATATGAGGTAGCTGTTTCAGCTCAGCAGTCCTTTGAAACACTAACTTCCCTCTTGCATTCACAAAATACATCCCATGCTCAGGTTCTGTGATGAACAACCCACATCTTGCATCTGGAACACCAGCAGGTAGAGACAGATCGAGATGACTAAGAATCTTGTCAAGAGCTTCAGGAGATAATTGAGCAAGTAGCTCTGAAGGGTTCAAATTCTTGAGAAAATCTGTGTGATCACCTTCAGGAGCATTGATTTTTCCATGTCTTATTCTTTTCTTTTTGAGTGGCTCATCTGACTCATCTTCATCATCCATATCATAAGCTTTAGGTCTTGGAAGGCCAGTGATATCAACCTTGAATTTCACAATTATGGCCAACTTCTTTTTAATGGCTTCCAAAACAGTCTCTCTATGAATTCCAGGCATACCAGTGATAATATCATGCAATTCAACCCACTCAATGTAGCCTACGTCAAATAGGTTATCAAGATCATGGGTTTCTCAGCTTGTTTCATATCCTTCTCTTGTGAACCTGATGCTTGGAATGGTCTTTCCTCTTTTTCTTTTTAAATGGACCTGGGTGTGTGAGTCCCTGAATTTGATGGTTAACCCTGAAAGTGTAAAATACAACAAGTCTAATAATCACTAGAGTGGACTAGTATTACTTAAATATAAATGCAAGTATATAAATAAAGTAATACAAGACTTAAAGCAATAAACAAGTAAAGTGGAACATTATTTATTTTTCAAGGTGTATTTTATTTATGATGTTAAATAAAATACAAGGTTGTGCGGAATCAAGATAATACAAATAAGTATGTATCCTAACAACCTATGAATTACAAATGATCTATATTTGTCAAATAACTCTTTTGGATCGAGATACTTAAAGTTGTGAAGTATCCCTATTTAAGATCGAGAGTATTTAGACAAATTCACTCTAATGCTAAATGTATGCTTTAAATTAATTTTCTCAAGTAAATGACTTTGTATTTATAGGCAACAAAATTCACCAGTGAATTTTGTGCCGTACAAATATGGTTGCATGCATTTAATGATCCGACAAGAACATTAAATGCATTGGTTAATGGTACAAGGATAAAGTCACATCAATATGACTTTATTTTTTTAACCAACCACCTTTACACACGTATAAACTTTGGTAAAGAACAAGTGGAATGTCCTTTGGAAAGTGTGTAAAGGCAAAAGTCAATTACTCGATATCAGTGTTCAGAGTTGTAAGGTCTAGAACATTGACAATCCTCCAGTGTGCAGATCTGGTAAGACTTCCAGTGGACTCCGCCATTTGTCAGTCTTCTTTATTCTGACTTCAGTCTTTGACTTCAGTGAGAACGTCTTCAGTAGAGTAGATATGGACTGGGGTGAAGTCCAGTGAGCTAATCTGGAGAATACTCCAGATTTCCTATACAAGTATTTGCTCACTGGTCTTCCATTATTTCTGGACAAATCTTTAGAGGGACTCCAGATTCCAAGTCTGGAGTAGGTCCAGTAGAACACGTTTCTGGACAGATCTTCAGTAAGGCTCCAGTAGTCGAGTCTGGAGCGAGTCCAGTAAATCTGGACCTAACAAATTCCCCCTATTTGTTTAGAAATAATGCAAGTGATTTCAAGCTTAAATCTATACAATTTTGTATGCTTGAAAAACACAAGTTTTAATTTTAGTCTAAAAATTCTAAGTTACTGGAAAACACTTTATAGATCATGAGTGTTTTCAGTTTCATCTTTTAAGTTCTAACTTAGACTAAATCTGATCATTTACTTTTATGAATCAAAAATTGCAACTAATATTACATACATCAACTGATAAATAGTTACAATTTTCATCAAACAATAAATTACAATAAGTAAATGATATAAGAGTCAGACCCTTCTCTTCGATGTCTGTCCTGGAGCATCTTCAGAAGCCTTTCTCTTTGGTGATGGAGAAGATGGTACAGATTCTGGTGATTTCATGCCAATTGCAACTTCCATCTGTTGCTTTCTTCTCCATACCTTCTCAACCCTCTTCAGAAATGCTTTAACGTCAGTCGACACATTTGTCTTCCCCCTGAACGTTAAGGCAATCTCCTTCAGTTCACTCCATCCAAACGCTTGGACTGAAGTACTCTTTCTTTCATCAGTAAAGTTACCTTCCCTGGTCAACTTTACTTCAAACTTTGACATACCTTCATGATTCTCAGCGAGCTTAATCTCTGCACCAGTGATCCTTCTAGCATCAGCCCTGAAATTTAACATTTCATTATACTTGTCTTTCAATTTGGCTGTCTGGATCATTGCTTCAGTTTCCTTTGACATCATTCTCTTTTGTTCTACAGCAGACTGGAGTTGTTGACGATTGATTTTTAGAGAAGTGTCCAGGGGAATGAATCTGCTTACATCAGCATCTTTAATTGCTTTGATCTGTTTGGCAGTCAGTTTTGGTAAGCCAGTTAATTTCCTTCTGTACTCTAACTCCAGTGCACCAGCATTCTTCCTTATCTTTCTCTGGAGGTTCACCAGTTCCTCCTTCCTTTGTCTAATAAGTTCTGGTACACTTACGCCATAGATTATTGAGTCATAAATCTGTTCTTCTTCAGCGTAAAAGGAGCGTACATGAACATCATTCAATGCATTCAGACATTGATGAACTCTGGGGTCTTCCTTCATCTTTTTGTAAACATCGATATTTATGCCTAACCTGCCAGCATTGTAAGAGTCCAGAGTCCCCATAGTTGCCATCTCCCTTTGATGGGCCAGCAGTTCATCTCTTTGATTTCTTTTGAAGATTTCAATCATTATGCATTCTTGTTCCAGCTTCTTAGAGGTTTCATCATCAGCAGTGGGATACTCTGATGATTCTTCAGCAGTTTGCTCTTCTTCACCAGATACCATTTGTTGTTTTCCTTTAACAAACTTCAGAGTAGTTGGTATATCTGGGAAGGATTCAAACTGGGGCTCACTGGTGTTAGAAATATAAATATGGTGTTAAATTGTAAATATTCAATAGTGGAAGGAGTATTAGTTATAATTATGATTAGAGTATAAATACTCCTTCCTAAGTCATTTGTAAAAAACACTTTACATAATAAACACACTTACATCTCACTTAATTACTTTCTCTCTCCTCCCTATCATCTTCAACCTCCCATTCACACATAAAAACACACTTTTCACACACTATCCATAATTCCACCATTGTTATCACAATTAAGCTCATTTCCATTTATATCAATTGGTATCAGAGCATAATCGGTGTATCCGAACGATCCGCTATCATTTTCATAACCGATTTTGTTCGAATTTCTGAGATTTGAGCTTAAATTTGATTCTGAAATTTCTGGTTCTACTGAGGTTGTTACTGATTAATGATTCTACTCATTAATTAGAGGTGGATTAGTGTTAATCTCGTTAAATCTGTGTTTAATTTCGAATTTGGAATCTAATTTTCATAATTTTTTGATATAACCAGTATTCTGTTCGACAAATTCCATATTCAAAAAGATGAAAAGTCAAAAGTTTTTCTGGTACTGTACATAAAGTGTATTTCACGTGATTTTCAAGCTCTTTCAACAGTTACATTACATTTTATTTTAATATTAAAAAGAAAAAGAAAATAAAAAGGCAGAAAAAGAAAAAAAAAACAACAAAAAGTTCATAACTTCTCTCTTCAGATTATTCTTCGTTGTTGATCAAATCAAGCTGAAAATCACAAGGTTTTTCTCGCGATCAAATTCTGAACATTTTCACCTTTTCAATTTTTCGATTCGTCAAGGTTGAATTTTCCAGCGAGTTTCCATGTTTTCCGGCGAACTTCAAATCTGAAATTTGTTGGCAAGGATTTGTTCACGGTGTGTTTCTGAGTATTTTGGTGGTGATTACAAGTTCTAATTCGTAGAATTGAGAAAGTAATCGAAGCTTGAAGGATTCAGGCCAAATAATCGTTTTTCCGGCCGCCGTGGTTGTTGTTGAATTTTTTCCAGCCACGAAATAGCCATTTGCCGAGCTTACCGACCTACCAAAACACCATTTCCGAGCTAACTGCTCGGCACTCAATACAAACAGACAAAGACTTAACCAAAATTCTCATTTCCACTATCTGCAGAGCTTATTGCTCGGCACTTAGTTCAACTAAAACACTTAGCATTTTTTCGGCCAATTTTTCTTATTTCTACTATTTGCAGAGCTGACCGATCACTCATACTCGTGTTTGCCGACCTAATTACTCGACCAAATCATTCAAGTCACCCAATACCCGTATCTGCCGAGCTAACTGCTCGGCACTCAATACAAACAGACAAAGACTTAACCAAAATTCTCATTTCCACTATCTGCAGAGCTTATTGCTCGGCACTTAGTTCAACTAAAACACTTAGCATTTTTTCGGCCAATTTTTCTTATTTCAACTATTTGCAGAGCTTTGAGCTCGGCAAATAGTACAATTAGCCAATTTTTCTCATTTCAACTGTTTGCAGAGCAATAAGCTCGGCAAACAGTACAAATAGAAAAAAAAATTCAAGAAATTTTTTAAGTCTTTTCCAAATCAATTTTATCACTTACCTTTGGTTGGTGTGACATTTGTGAAAAACGTTGTTTTGAACACCCAATTTGCCGAGCACTGAGCTCGGCATCCAAGGCAAATAACACTTTTCGTCCTTCAAGACTTAAACTTTGGCTGATTTGTTGGGTTGGCTTGTATCCTTTGCTTGTCTCGTAATTTCGTTATTCGTGTGGCTAAGAAAGTAACAGGACACAGTGTTTAAAGAGAGTTTTTTTGTGTTTAAGAATATTATAGTGTCAAGACCAATTGTTTTCTGTGTGTAAAAGAATTTCAGGAAAAGAGTGATAAAGGAAATTTTGTTTTAAGAGAGAAAACTCTTGTGAGAAGAAAGAGAGAGATATAGTCCTGTAAATGTTTTATTTGTATGTGAGGAAAAGAAAAAAAAAGGCTTTGAATCAATATTGAAAGGATTCTCTCTCTTTGGTCAAAACGTGTGAGTGTGTAGGTGTAAGATAACGTGTTTGAATTGCTAAAGTACACCCGTGCCTGTCAAACATTGCGTGTGGCAGTGATATTTGTTCCACGCGTGATCCATTTACTTTTCCGAAATCTAGATTCTTTTTAATTCAACATTGTTGTGGAGGCATCATCATGTGAAGTAATTGACAGCACACTAAAGTCTTGTGAATTTGTTTGTTATCACGTGCTTTACAAAAAGGTTAATTGAAGTGCCAATTTTTTTTTGTTTATAAGTTCACGTGATTTTTTTTATTTTTTGTGTTTAGGAAGAATTGAATTTTTTTTTGTTAGTTGTCGTCCAAATTTTTTTAAAAACCGTTTAGTTTTAAGTTTTTTTTGAGATTCTTTTAATCATTTGGGCATAGATTTAATTTGATCCACATTTGTTCTTTGGGCTAAAGTTAGGCTACATAGTTTTTCTTTAGTTGGTTTTTTATTTGGGCTAACTTTTCTTTTTGGACTAAAATTTTAATTGGGATGATCTTTTCTAAATTGTTGGATTAAATTTTTTAGATTCTTTTTCTGTGTTGTTCGTTTATTGGGTTGTCGTCAACGTGTGAGTCAAAATGTCAACCATACCAATCAAATTTGAACCAAGCTTTGGTTTATATAATTTTCATAATAGTCAAAAGTGTTAATGTTTTCAAGGAAATAATCATGCTTATGTTGTTCGAGTGTATCAAGAGTTTGAGGATGTGTCCAAGAGATTCAAAGCTCTTTGTGAGGAACGTGTGTGTTTTGTGTCTGACATTAAAGACTTGAAATCGATTATTTCTTCGTACCAGACTTCAGAAAATTTTGAGTCAATAAAGTTCAATGTGCCAGATAAACTGACGACTATGTTCATTCAAGAACCCACAGGGGATGAAATTTGGGATCATAAAAATTTTCGTTGTACATGTAATTTACATCCCAAGATTTTCAACAACAAACATGTTCCATGTGCTGTCATTCGTTTTCAAGAAAAACGATACATGTGTGAGACGAGTGAAAAACTCATGGAACAAAACAAAAATCTTCAACTTGAAATTGACCAACTCAAATCTGAAAATAAAGAGCTCAAATCTGCAAATGATCTCATTTTGTCCAACATGGAAAGTCTTCAAAAAGAAAATGATCATTTGCAATCAAAGATTCTCAAATTAACAAATGAGTTGGACAATTCTTCCAAAGAGCTCAATAAAATTGTTTTGGACAATCAATCAAAAGAACTTGTTTTGCAACAAAAGATTTCTGAGCATAACCATGAGTTGCGAAATAAGTCCACAATTTTTGTGAGCAAAGAACAAAGATTTTCGAAAATTATCAAAGATCAACAAGATTACATTTCATCTTTGGAATCCAAACTTTTTGAGAAAGATACTCTTGTTTCGAAATTAAAATCTGATGTGTCAACAATTTCTTTATCTGATTTAAATGCTTCGGTTACAAAACAACTTGAAAAGATAGAGAACCGAATTGCATCTTTTAAATCAAAATCGTTGGACATAAAGCTTGAAAAACCCATGAAACAATCAAGTACTTCTACGATTCCAAAGACCGAGGTGTCAAAATGTTTTCCAAAATCTATTTCTTCCAAACCTAAAGTTGATGTTCCAAAGAGGGTTTACACGGGTAAATCTTCAAAACCTTTTGAAAGAAAGGTCTCTCAGTTTACTAATTACTCCTTACAAAAGGGTAAGAAGTACACTAAGAAACCAAATTTTGATTGAACAACTACTTTAGTGTCTTTTCTATCATTCGAGGATAACTCATCACACATATCTCAAGCAAAATCTCAGTTGACTAAATCTAAATGGAAACCAATTCTAAAAGATCAGTCAGTTGAGTCAAAATCATTCACATATTCATTTTCGGAACTTTTTGATCTTGCACCAAAACCTGTGAAAGCAGTTGTGCAAAAAGTGAATGATTTTGCTTCGAAAAATCATTTTTCAACTCAATCTCACAAGATTGGAAGTTTTTCAAAGAATTCAAATGATTTTTCACCTTTGCTTCCACGAAAACTCTTTTCAACTAAAACACCGGGTTTTAGTTCTCCGTGGAATGCAACATCCATTCATCAAATCGATGAGACTTACATTTGGTCTTTCAAGAGTTCAAAAACCATTGGACCCAATCTCAAATGGGTTCCAAAAGTGCTTTCCAAATGATTTGATGAAAAGTGGCTTATGCACACATCAGTGTATAACCCGTGCTAAAACCGTTTTCGTAATTTCTTCATTTTTAGAAAAATCCAAAAAGATTTTCATTTTCTTATTTTGAAAAATCCAAAAAGATTTTCTCTTTT
This sequence comes from Erigeron breviscapus, assembly GCA_034093135.1. Taxonomy (NCBI): domain Eukaryota; kingdom Viridiplantae; phylum Streptophyta; class Magnoliopsida; order Asterales; family Asteraceae; genus Erigeron; species Erigeron breviscapus. The sequence continues at coordinate 91,404,389 of CM067170.1, read as the reverse complement.
CATCTTTTTGTTTATTTACTTTGTCTTTGAGTTTCTCACAATGTTTTGGATGAGATGCAAGGCATCGAACGCCTTTGTGTACTGCCTTTGTAGTCTCATTTTTAATGTTTGTGAGCAACTTTCAAACATTTTACTCACCCTTTATATGCAAAACCATTTGTTAAAATCATGCATATATTTAGGGGGAGTTTGTTTATAAAACCAAAACTTCCAAGTGTTTAAACTCATTTTCCATTTTAAAACACTTTGGAAGATTTTTAAACCATTTTCGATCAAATTTAAAGAAGTTCGGTGTTAGATTTGCACATGAGAGTTTAGGCCACTCATAAAAACTCCATGATCTTGTCATCGCCGATGAGATCTAACCCCGAAGTTCAATTCTCTATCTTAGATTGTGAGGGTTTATGAGCGTGGTGACGATGTTTGTGCAAATAGGACATGAGGGAGTAGTCGAAAAGTGAGAGGTTACGGTGAAATGATGTGAGAAAGGGATAAAAGAAATGAAAGCCCTCCCCAAAATTCTTAAAACGCCGGGTCAACACGTTCCTATCGGATTTCATTTGTTGATTTCTCGATATTGAAGAAGACTTCATGGACCCAGTGAAACAATGCACATCTTTACCTAACCACTCAAGTATTTCTTAACAAATGCTTGTTTTATTCTCACGGAGATTTTCACATTTCTATCGACTCTTCATTTGGAAGATGTTGATATTGAAAAAGGGAGACACACTGCTCCGGTCCCCGACTTCATTTGATCACTATCGAGTCTAGAGCATACTTGATATATCTTTCATTTGACTAGGACACAATGAGTCTTTATATGTCTTTGTGACATTTCATATCTTTGTGATATTGCCGGAACATTCGTAGTGATATCATATTATTGATATTCCACGATGATCGAATGGAAATCCTACCAATGCTAACATCTTTTCCAACGTTGAACGTAGGTCTCACATTTTCATTTTATGAATTTGTTGAGTAAACGAGAAGTCTATGTGACCTCAGATTTATTTCCCAAAAGTCTTTGAGGATAGTAAGACATGGTTATTGAACGCCTTTGTGACACTGACCATGAATTACATTCTTTAAAGCAATCTATCGGTTGAAAAGCCATAGACCGAACCATTTAGAGATAAGATTTGTGCATTTCTCGATGATAATGGGAAGTCCTAAAAATAGTAATCGTATTTTTAGGCCACACCATTAATCCTTTTGATTTTTGGTTGTGTCAATGGATTATTTTTATCCGGATTTCATTTCTCTTCACACAAACACAAAGAACACAAACACCATATAAAAATCTTTTTCCAACAACGCAACCTCACATTCTAGTTCACCAATAGGTTCATTGGGAATTGGGAATTGGGTTGGGTTACTTTGCTTGCTTGTTGTTTGTTGGTATCTACCGTTTATGCTATCAATCATTATTTTATGATGAAACCGTTTCACATTTTCATCATAAGGGGGAGAAATGATTATATGATTGATAGATAGAGTTCAAGGATATAGGTAGAATTTGATTGACAGATATTGATTGATGATAATTCATTATTGTGTTTGGTTGTTCTAAGGATCGTTAGTTTAGGTGAAGAGAGTGAATAATTATCGTGCTAAGTTGAGAGATTGTTTTGAGAAAGTTAAAGAAAGATTGATTCGAGATCGAGTATATTCAAGATGATGTACATGGTCGATAATTGAAAGATTTATTGAATAATTGACCATTGTTTGATGATTACAAGAGTTTGAGATTGAATAATGTTTGAGAAGAGATGAAAAGTTTGAGATTGAATAGAGATTGTCGTTTGTTGATGCTACAAAGAAAATTAAGTTGGATAGTTAAGTTTGTTCTTTATTTGAAGAGATTGTTCATTTGAGGGGGAGCAAGAGTAAACTCATGATTCGTTAAATATGCTCCGAAATGATTGTTTGTTCGAGGGGGAGCAAGAGATTAAAGATTTGTTATTGAATAATTTGCTCCGAGAGAGTTGTTTGATTGAGGGGGAACAAATGTTTATTGATCAAAGAATTGAGTGTTCCAAGATGATTGTTGATTCAGAGACAAGTTAGACCAAGAAATGAAATTTCCGCATTCAAAAACCAAGCTTCCGCAAAGCCAAAAGAATTCAAAGTTAAACCAAGCTTCCGAAATGCCAAGAAATTTCAAAGTCAAAACCAAGCTTCCGCAAAGCCAAAAGAATTCAGAGTTAAATCAAGCTTCCGCATCCAAAAGAATTCAACATCAAAACCAAGCTTCCGTATGCTACTCAAAGTTCAAGTTACTTCTCAAAGCAACATCAAGTTGAAATCAAAACTCAAAAGTTCAAGTTGTGAAAGCTCAAAAGCTATAAAATTTCAAAGATGCTTCCAAAGTATTCAAAGTTGCAAGAGAAGATCAAGTCTTAGAAAGTCATCGTCAAGAATATTTGTTTGTTGAGAAGATTCAAAGTCAAGGTTGATACAAGACGTTGAAGACAATGAGAAAGCTTCAAAGTCTAATCAACATTGAAGATTTTCAACAAATGGGCTCATCATGTTTATTTAAAGACCGAAGACGATGCAACATTTACAATTCAACACCAAGAGGGAGATTGTTAGAAATATAAATATGGTGTTAAATTGTAAATATTCAATAGTGGAAGGAGTATTAGTTATAATTATGATTAGAGTATAAATACTCCTTCCTAAGTCATTTGTAAAAAACACTTTGCATAATAAACACACTTACATCTCACTTAATTACTTTCTCTCTCCTCCCTATCATCTTCAACCTCCCATTCACACACAAAAACACACTTTTCACACACTATCCATAATTCCACCATTGTTATCACAATTAAGCTCATTTCCATTTATATCAACTGGCTTCAGTACCAGCAGCTTCTTCAGTCAGCATAGTGGCTTCAGTGCCAAATGCTCTTTGTGCTAATCGTGCACTGGCATCAGTACTATTCACTTGTTTTTGTTGCACAATGCTTTCAGTAGCAAAGGCCTTTCAACAGCACTGGCAACAACTTCCTTCTTCCTAATCAACCCTTCTTGGACACCAGACGACTTTTCCCCCTTGGAATGATCACCGGTTCTGGACTTGAGATCATTCCATAATTGTTCTAGCATATGTCTGTCCAGTGCACCAAAGGTTCTTCCAGCCACTGGAGTTGTATCAGTCACAATTTTCTTAAGTGCCTGCACTTCCTTTTTAACAGTTTCAACTTCTTTAGGCAATTGTTTTGGCAATTCTTCTTCCATCAACCTCTCCACTTGGGGTAACAGCCCATCTTGAAGAGTTCGAAGAACAGTCTCAGAAATTTCTTTAGATAATTCTTTCAGCATACTGATTCTGAACTTCTTTGTACATTCATCACTAATTGTGCTAACAACAGCAGCCTGATCAAATGTGGACCTGCTCTCCAAAGAACTTATCCTGGTAACCAACTTCTGAACCTCTTCTTTTAGACCTACCAGTGGTTGAACAAGTTCACCAGTCACTGCAGTCTGAACAGAGTTCACCAGCCTTGTCTCCAATTCCTGGACTGCCACTTTGAAATTTTCAGTATTGTTGTTTGTGGCCAGTACCAGTTCATCAAGCTTCTCAAACACAAGCTTCTCATTTCCAGCAAACACATTCATCTTAGATGCAAGGTTATTTGATAATAAAGATTTAAAGTCTGAAATAACCTGCGATGAAGTCTGGAGTGATCTCTCCAGGTCCGCCACCTTACAAAGAAGGCCTTGGACCTCGGCAGAAGATGAAGTGGAGAGACCACTGGGAGGTTCATGATTGGAAGTCAATCTGGTCATAAGAGGTACTTGTGCCCAGTCCTCTTCAGTTGCAGCTTCAGATGTTACAACTGTTGAGTCTAGCGCACGAGGTTCAGATATCTCGACTGGAGTTTCAATTGGTGGAGGTTGAGTTTGTGAAGTTTGGATTGTGAATGGATTAAAGTAAGAAGTGGATTGTGGAATTGAAGGTGGTGGTGGTGGTGGCATGTTTGATGGGGGTGGTGGCATTTCTGATTCTGGAGGAATATTTGTTTCTGGTGGAGGTGGTGGCATTTCTGGTAGACTTTCAACTTGTACAACATCCTCACCCAGAAAGTTCATATTAACATCAAAATTTTGATCTTCAGACATGGGAGAATCAGCCTCATCCCAAAACATTTCACCAACATTTGTTTCACCAGCCTGAGCACCAACCAGTTCACCAGCCTGCTTACTTGCTTCAACATTCAAATCGATTTGAGCCTCTTGCTCACCAGATACTTGTTCATCAGTCTGAACATCTTGTTCGACCTGCTCAACAACCTGCTCAATAATCTGAGCCACATTTTCTATCTGTTCATCAGTCACCTGCCCAACATTCTCTTCAGGTTCAAAAATCGGAGACCCATCCAAATTCATTACATCACCTGGATGTCTTTCTGGATTCACCTGAACTCCAGCTCTCATCAGACGCCTGTTTGATCTAGGTCGTCTGGAAGGTTCAACATTTTCTGATCCTTGACCTTCAGGAGCCACTTGTCTAATGGGTTGTACAACTTCTATTATATGTACATCTTGGTCACCAGAGGGTCCTTCACTAACTTGACCTCTACCTGGAGCCACTTCAACTTCTTCTCTTTGAAAGGAGAGCATGGATTGAGGAATATCTACCTCATTCAGTGGAGATCTTAATTTGGTCAGATCCCTCATATACTCACTCACAGAAAAGTGAGTAGTTTCAAAATCATACTGGTCTCCAAGAGCTCTTTTAAACATCAGTGAAAGAAAACGGATATAAGGAACAAAGGCTTTTCTACCTTTCACTCTAAGACGCTCTACCAGATCATCAAACAGGATCTGAGCAAAATCTACTCTTAGTCCAAACCAAAGGCAGTAGGCAATCTGGAGATGCGTTTGATTTATCTGGTCCAACCCTCCAGAACTGCCTCCCAGACATTCAACAATGTGTGTGAAGAAGAATCTCCATGAGTCTGTCAGTTTGCTCATGTAGATTGTTCCCTTCCTGGATAGCTGGCCATGCTCATCCACAATATCTGTGTGCCCCATCAGTCTGCACACTTCTCTTGTATTGATACCAGAGGGAAGTTCAATGGGCAACTCATTCTGTTCAAAATAATTCAACTGTAGAACAGACCTGAGTAAACTAGCAGTGAAGCCCAAGAATCTGGTACCTCCCTTCAGAGAATAAGTAATTGATGATGTTGTATCATCATATTGGGCAGTGTACCAGAATTCACAAAGGTAATCATGGTACATCCTCCCTGGATTTAATGTCAAAGCACCATATAATGGGCATGAGAGAAAAAATGAATTTAATCTCCCAATAACAGATTGGGCATCATGAACACTGGAAAGTGAAAGTCTGGCCATCCAGTTATTCATGTTATAGCTTTTGCCTCTAATGTGATATGAGGTGCCCTTTCAACATTTTCTGATGGATCATATTCAGCGGCGAGCAGATTTTTAAGCGATTTGGATTGTCTAGGTGCCATTTGAATATGAATAGATGAAGATGAAATTGAAAAATTAGGGTTTTAATGAAGATTTGATGAAGGATTGAATGGAAATGGAGTAAATATGAGAGATGATTATGATTGAAAATTGAATGAAGAAATAAATGAAGGAATTTGAAAGATTTGGGAGTAAATATGTTCGAAGTAAATGCAAATGAAATTGAAAGTGGGTATTTATAGGAGAGAGAATGTGGAACTCAAACGGTTTAATTTGAAATTATCAAATAAAATTTTTGATCGGGTTCTGAGATCCGCATTAATTACATCACATCACACATAAATGTGTGATGGTTTACAGCCCACAAACAGTATCAAGTTGCACTTTTTGTTTTCCCAAGGTAAAAATACAATCATTTCTTTGAAAAATTTACATGCCACGTAGGATTAAATTATCTTTAAAAGGTTTGCTTACGTGGCACGCACAATGACCAAGTATTTAAACAAAACTATTATGACTCATTTCAGTGCGTCTGGAGGTTGACTGGACACTCCAGTATCACTGGTGGATTAGTCCAGTGACGTATGTACTGATGGTACACTGGAGGGAAACTCCAGTAAAGTACCAGTGAAAACCATTTGAAAGAGACCGGTGACTTCAAACATGTACGTCAACTAATACAGACAAATGAGAGGGACACATTTACAAGGAGACAAAAGTTACCTCAAACACGCACTTCAACCTGTCCAATTACCAGTGAGAGGGACACATTTACAAAGTACCAGTAATATTTTCTGAAGAATTTGTCCAGTGAGAAAATAGATTAATAAATTCCCCCTGAACTTAAAACAATTTTAAGAACAAAAATATCTTTCAAGTCTTTCCCCCTGGAATGTTGATCCAGAAATCTATTAATGCAAAGATAGTACACAATGGCGTTCAATATCTGAGCAGTTATAAATTTATAAATCTTTAAATCAAAGATCCTCAGTAGTAAACAATGGCGTTCAATACCAAGGTTCCAGATTTAAGGGTTTAACATTCCCAACTCACCAACAAGATATTCAAAAGTTTTGACATCCAGAGATTTAGTAAAAATGTCAGCGAGTTGTTTGTCAGTGGGAATAAAATGGAGTTCAATGTTGTTTTTCATAATATGATCACGAATGAAATGATACCTGAGATCAATGTGCTTCGTTTTGGAGTGCATGACTGGATTGTTCGAGATAGCGATGACACTGGTATTATCACAAAATATTGGGGTCTTTGAGTACTTAATACCATAATCAAGCAACTGGTTCTTCATCCAGAGTATCTGAGCACAACAACTGGCTGCAGACATGTATTCAGCTTCAGCAGTGGACAATGAAACTGAAGTTTGCTTCTTACTGGTCCAGCTGACCAGTTTGCCACCAAGGAAATGACATCCACCAGTAGTGGATTTCCTGTCTATCTTACAACCTGCATGATCTGAATCTGAATAACCCATTAGATCCATGTCTGAGCCTTTGGGATACCAAAGACCTAGACTGGGGACACCTTTAAGGTACTTCAGTATGCGCTTTACAGCAAACATATGAGATTCCTTTGGATTATACTGATATCTGGCACATAAACATGTTGAAAACATAATATCTGGTCTACTGGCAGTTAAATACATCAGTGAACCAACCATGCCTCTGTAGACAGTGGTGTTCACTGGTTTACCATCTGGATCGGAGTCCAGTGTCAGTGGTGCAGAAATTGGAGTTGGTTTAGATGGTGAAGAGTTCATATCATATTTCTTTAAAAGATCTCTAACATATTTTTCCTGATTAATAAAAATGCCATCTTTGTTTTGTTTAATCTGGAGTCCAAGAAAATACGTTAATTCACCCATCAAACTCATTTCATATTCAGTTGACATTATTTTCAAAAATTTCTTGCACATGTTTTCATCAGTAGACCCAAAAATAATATCATCAACATAAATTTGTACCATTAACAGATTACCTTTTTCATGAAGAATAAATAAGGTATTGTCAATTGCACCTCTTTTGAAACCATTTTTCAATAAATGTTTAGTCAGAGTGTCATACCAAGGCACGTGGGGCTTGTCTGAGGCCATAAAGCGCTTTGTCCAGACGATATACCTAATGTGGATGCTTTTCATCAACGAAACCTGGTGGTTGTCTGACATAAACTTCTTCTTCAAGCTTTCCATTCAAGAAAGCACTCTTTACATCCATCTGGTAGACCTTGAACTGATGATAAGAAGCGAATGCTAAGAATATTCTGATCGCTTCAAGTCTAGCCACTGGAGCAAATGATTCATCAAAATCGACATCTGACTGGCAGTAGCCTTGTGCTACCAGTCTGGCCTTCTTTCTGATTACGTGGCCATCTTCATCTACCTTGTTTCTGAAGACCCATCTTGTTCTAATTGGTTCTTTCTTTCCAACTGGGAAACGAACCAGATACCAGACCTTGTTCCTTTCAAACTGGTGAAGCTCTTCTTGCGTAGCAGTCACCCAGCTTGGATCTTCCATAGCGTCGTCAATCTTCTTTGGTTCCATCAATGATAGAAAACTAACATATAAGCATTGATTACTGGAGGCTCTTCTGGTCTGAACTCCTCTACTGGAGTCACCTATGATCTGATCAATAGGATGAGCTTTTGTCCATCTGGAGTACTGACCAGGATTGTTACTGACAACAATATCAGAGCAAGAATTCAGTTGAGTCTCCTCTGGAGTTGCTTCAGGAGGAGGATCTTGCCAGACTACTTCAGCATCTTCATCTGAGTCATTTAAATCACAATTTGCATCATGAAATTCTTCATTTGAAGGCATTTCTTGAAGTACTGGTTCAGTTTGAAATTCTTCATAAGAAGACATTTCTGGTATATTCTCAACTGAGACTGATACTGGGGGAGCAGTACGAACATCTGATCCAATATTAATTTCAGAGGGTAGTTTGAAAATAATAGAAGGATAGAATGGAGTACTACTGGAATGTTTCTTTTCCTGAACAGGTTCCAGATCAGGATGACTGGAAACTGTGTCTTCTGAATCTTCTTTATTGTAGTTGATAGGATCAGATTCACAAAAGACAATTGGAGTTACTGGGGGAGTGTCAAGGGCTGGCTTCTAGTTGATTGCAGCATTTGATTCATCAAATGTGACATGAATTGACTCATGGACCTTCTCCAGTCTCTTGTTGTAGACTTTGAAGGCCTTGCGAATGGCTGAATAGCCTAAGAAATACCCTTCATCAGCTTTGGCATCAAATTTGCCTAACTGATTGGAGTCGTTCAGGATGTAAACTGGACATCCAAAAATGTGAAAATAACCAATATTTGGTTTTCTATTTCTTAAGACTTCATAGGCTGTCTTTTTGTGTCGCTTCACATACACTGACCGGTTCTGGGTGTGGCAAGCAGTAACAATTGCTTCAGCCCAAAAACTGGTAGACAGACCAGATTCAGCAAGCATACTCCTGGCAGCTTCTATCAGCGTTCGATTCTTCCTTTCCACCACTCCATTCTGTTCTGGAGAGCGGGCTGATGAGAAATTCTGGGAGATGCCAGTGTCAGTACAGAATGACTCCAGAGTTGCATTCTGGAATTCTGTTCCATTGTCACTTCTTAATTGACACACCTTTCGACTGTACTTGAGCTCAATTTGCTTGATAAGACTGATGATTTCAGCAGCAGCTTCACTTTTAGACCTGAGAAAGATAACCCAACAATATCTGGAAAATTCATCTACTATTACCAGGGTGTATCTTTTACCAGCACGAGTCTGAACATTCACTGGACCAAAGAGGTCCATATGAAGCATATGAAGAGGTTCAGATATGCTGAAATTCTGTCTGGTCTTGAAACTGGTACGTTTCTGTAGAGTTTAGAATTCGAGCTTTAGTGTGTGTTTTAGTGTGTGTTAATGGAGGTTTCTAGTGAGAGAAAGTAGAGAGAGAGTAGAGAGATGTCAGGGAAAGATTAGTTTGTATTATGTGGTTAAAGGTTACATATTCACTTATGGAGGGGGTTTATATACGTATGATCTATTTACACTATGCCCCATTCCATTCTAACATGTTTACATTCTAAGTATAAAACAATATAAAGTACACAAATCAACTACTACATATTATATTTCTAACAATCTCCCCCTTAGTAGTGATTTGTGAAAAATATCCAGTCCTTGTCATTCTTCAAGCTCTTGTATTTGGTCTATCTTTATTTGGATGCCAGAACCAGTTTTCTCCTTCGGGTCTGTCATCTGGAACAATCATATTTGCTTCAAAATTTCTTGGAGGAATGTTATGTGACCCTGGAAGATGATTAGGCTCGTACTTGATCCAGCAACCTCCTTTCCGACGAACAACATACTTCGACTTCTAAACATTCTTTGCTTCTCTCATCATTCGAATGCTGTCTCGGTATTCAAGCCTTTGATTGATTTTGGAGATCACTTTATCAAGCACTTCTTTTTTCTTTTCATCTTGCTCATCTTCCTTCAAACATAACAACACATTTTTACAAAACTCCAATGTTCCATCAGAATAAGAAGCAAGTTCATCCATACGAATGAAAATCTTCTTCTTTCGGCTATTTAGAAAGACAACCCCAAAAGATGGTTCTTCTAAGACTTGACCAATACTGAGTTGTTCAATGTCTCTGGTGTACAGACTTTGATCTGGATATGGTACATTAATCTTTCTCTTAACAACTTCAAAGCCAATTTGAAAGTCTTCCAATGAAGCGTATTGAATGCAGCTTGACATGTATCTTTTCATAGCTTCAAAGGCGATAACATCTTCTTGGTATCTTTGTATTGCATTTAAGAAATGGTTGTAGAGAAAGATAATGTCGTCAACTGGCAGCAGCTTGAACTGAGCTTCTGTGAATCTGTACATTTTATTGTTATCTCTTTTCACATGAAAACAAGGGACAGAGATAGAAATCCTTTTCACCAAGATTACTCTGACAAGCACCAAAATCTTATAATTTCTCTGTTCTTCGAGAAGCTTTGGATTGTATTGCTTAGTGAGTTTAAGAAGCTCTTTGTATTCTTCAATTTGTCTTGCTTCCTTAAACTTGTACATTGATTCCAACTCAGGTCTTTTAGTCTTAGTAACCTTGGTAGCACCACAAAAGATTGGAAAAGCTCTTTCTTCCAAGAATCTAGACTTTTTAGCTGCCTCCTTTGGCTTAACCCCCAGCGCAACCATTCTTTCTTTATCCCTCAAGAAGTATCCCCGATTAATGAACCTCCTTTGTTCATCAGTCAATTCAGTTGGAAAATAATCAGGGAGAACTTCCTCGGATACTATAGCTTCTTTCAACACTTGCTTATAAGTTGATTTCTTGAAGTTCTGAGTTGCAGCCTCAGGAGTCTTTCTCAATTCATCAAAGCTATTAAAGTCTTCAAAAGTATAGTGTTGGGGAGTTGTGAAACCCTGAGTAGAGGATTCTCCAGCATCTTTTCTGCTTGATGAACCTGTTTCAAAATAATCAAGATCTGGGAAGTCTTCAAACACAGGTTCCTCAACTGCTTCTACATTTACTGGATTCTCAACAATCTCCGGCTCATCCAAAGTTACATTATCTTTTAAGGCTTCAATATCTGCATCTCTCTCAGCATATTCAATTACCTCATCTTCAATCACATACCCTTCATCTTCATTTTCAACAACATTTTCATTCTCTTCATCATCATCATCAGAACTATCACCAAAAACTTCAACTAGTCTTCTTTTAATCTCATCATTCAAAGAATCGTTCTCAACATTCTTAACATTTTCAACATTCTCCACATTTCCTTCTTCCATCACCACATCTCCAACAATTCCTTCAACTCTTGCCGAAGTACTATCAATGTTTGTTTGACCTTCTCCTTGGTTCTCCCCCTCGGGGTGATCATCAGAATCAGGATCATCCCGACGAGAAGGAACCGAGGCCGGTCGGCAAGACTCTAACGCCAACAATCTCAATTCAAAAGTAGCAAGCTTTGCATCATATTCAGCCTTTTGACGTTCAACTTGATCTTGTAACTCTTTCACTCTTCTTTCAGTGGCTATTTCTCTTTCTCGCACCTCAAGAGCATTCAACACCCCTCTTTCAGTTACCGTCAACAAATCACCCTCAGACCTTAAGATATTCAATAAACCTTCACAAGCAGCGTCTTTTGTAGGTAAATTTGTTGAGGTTGATGGAATTTCATTTGGTGTTGGTGTTCTTTGTGTTTGTGTAGGAGGTGGAGTAGCCAACCCGGGGGTTGTTGGCACACTTGTGATGTGACCTAAATTCAGCGATGCTGAGTCAGGATTTCCTGCGGATCCTCGGGTTATACCCTCACCAGCAGTTTCAGATTCATGGGCTTTGCAACCCAAATCAATTGGTGTCCTAGACTGTGATAAATCACTGTCCTGGACTTGTTGTTGGGTAACACCACTAACAACACCGGGGTCACTGAGAATGCCCGTTAATACAGTCTCAGGTTGATCCTGAGGAACAGCAGTGTTACTACGGCGTTCATACTGCTCCCCAGTCTCGGTCTGAGGACTGTTACCTGCGGCTAAAGCTGGCGTGATGTTAGCTAAGGCAGGATTTCCAAGCTGTCCTTGAGGGTCACACAAAGTGGGTCCCCCTCCGCTTGTTCCGGCACCAGTACTCAACTGGGCTTGTGAATCCGTGTCCCTAGGAGATCTAGACTCTTGTGCATGAATTGAAGGCGAGAGGTGGGGCTGATCCTCTCTAATTTCAACACTCTCATCCTCCAAATGAGGAGAGTGTGGTGAGCGTGGCTGTTCCCCGTGAATTTCTGAGACTAACTCCTGTTGTGAGGAGTCAAAATGGCTAGGAGAGGTTGGTGCATACGAGAATGGGCAGTTCCTGATTTCTACCCTAGGGTAAACAACCCGGCTAGACACATTGGTTTGAACTAATGGAGGGCTAACTTTTTCTTTATGCCCTTGTCCTAACCCGGACCGCACATCCTCTCTGGTATTTTCAACTCCTCCCTCAGTCCCGCCTTGTTCCTCCAGCACATCATCATCTCCAGTGCTAACATGCTCAGTTTCTAACTCAGATACAATATTATCCACAACTCTTGTTGCTTGTTCAACATCAAACTCCGCTGAGACATCAGGTTGTTCATTTACATCTGCTGAAGTAGATTCAAGTCTTTGTCTTGCAGATTTAGACGACTTATGTTTTCTTTTTAATTTCTTCTTCTTTGAAGTGTGCATTCGGTGAAACTACAGATGGTATAGGTGTAGATTGCGAAGGTGAGTTGCGATGAATTGGTGTAGATTGTGAAGGTGATGTTTGTGATGTAATATTTGGTGTAGATTGTGAAGGTGATGTTTGTGATGTAATATTTGGTGTAGATTGGGAAACAGGTGATGAAATAGGTTCAGGTGAAGCAACATCTTGGTCAAACATAACTCTTTTTGACTTTTTTTTCCTCTGCTCAGAGGCCCCTTCATCACTAACCCCTCTTTTTCTTTTTGACACACTAGGACCCTCACTTGGCGACCTATGCTCAGCTTGGGAAGGAGTCTGTCGGCTATCAGACCCCATCGCTGAGACTAACCACTCAAGATAAGCCCTAAGGTGAGGACTCTGAGCAGGAACCAAGTTTATCAAAAACAGTGGAATCGGAAAAGGTCTTACGGTTTCACAACTTGTGCCTCTCAAGTTGGATTTATATAAAGCAATCACACATTTAAAGCTGTCTTCCGACCTTGGAATTTCTTCTGCATTATCAAGAGCATCTTCGATAACCAGAGTGAAAAATCTGATGAAGGGAATGTACTTTCGGTCTTGTTTATCCTTTCCCTTAACAACTTGAATCAGCTTTTTCCATATTATCGCCGCAAAGTCACACTGCACATTGTGAGTGACTGCATAATAGATTGCCAAAGAATCTTTTGTCATCAGATCAATTCCTTTCTGTGACGGCATCAAGCAGGTTGAAAGAATATTGTACATCGTATGCCAGAGAGTTGCTACATTACTTCTTCGAAAATCTCTCATCGTTGTCAAATCTCCTGCATAACCCAACGAATGAACTCCTGCCAACATTTCTTCAACAGATGGGAGTTCTTCGTATTCTTCTAGAATAGGAAATCCAATGATTGTTCTAAATTCATCCAGAGGTAATCTACAGTTGAAGATTTCAGCTTCTGATTCTAGTGAAAATTTGAAGTAGTCTGCTGTGTTGTGCCTTTTACTTCCTCGTACATATTCAATAGATTGCCAAAGCTCAAATACATACTTCTCAGGTACAATTGCACCTCCAGTCAATGCATTATTCAGTGGATGATAGCTGAGAATCTCTGGAATGATCGGGAATTTACAAGCAAATGGAATATGTAGTGCTTGATTAGCTTGCATTTTCATCGAATCTCCTTCTCTGAACATTGCCATCTTTGTTCTTTATTATTTTTTCTGTTAAAGACAAACTGACCAAAGTTTTTGACCAGTAAATACAATTTAAACACAGAAAAATAACAAAATATGCTAACTTTTAAGAAACACATTTATTACACATACAATGTTTTGCATATATATTAAAAATGAGAGAACAAAGTAGTACACAAAGGCGTTCGATACCTTGCCTCTCACTCGAAATATATATACAAAACATGACAATATATAGGATCACATAAGTATTAAAAGATAAGAAAAACAAGGTAGTACACAAAGGCGTTCGATACCTTGCCTCTTACTCGAAACACTTATGAAATACTATATATACATACATACTACACATATACAGTTAAACATTTTAAAACACAACACAAACAATAATAAAATAAACATAGAATAAAAATAAAAAAAAAATAAAATAAAAAATAAAATAAAATAAAAAATGTTGAAATTCTAATTTGTACTATTTGCAGAGCAAAAACCTCTGCAAATAGATGGTTCAAGTCTTGACAAAAAAAAAAAATCCAATTTGTACTGTTTGCCGAGCAAATGCTCTGCAAATGATGTTCAAGTCTTGACAAAAATAAAAAATAAAAATAAAATAAAAAATAAAAAATAAAATAAAATAAAAAATGTTGAAATTCTAATTTGTACTATTTGCAGAGCAAAAACCTCTGCAAATGAGCATTTCAGTCCAACTCCTTTGAAATGTATGAAATTTTCTATTATTGAACAACAAAAATGTTGTCAATTGATAAAGAGAAATTTCAATGTGAAAAATTTCAAATTGTACTGTTTGCCGAGCAAAATGCTCTGCAAACAGTTGGATTTAAAACTTTGTGAAAATTTTTCATTTTGTACTGTTTGCCGAGCAAAATGCTCTGCAAACAGTTGGATTTAAAACTTTGTGAATTTTTTTTTCATTTTGTACTGTTTGCCGAGCAAAATGCTCTGCAAACAGTTGGATTTAAAACTTTGTGAATTTTTTTTTCATTTTGTACTGTTTGCCGAGCAAAATGCTCTGCAAACAGTTGGATTTAAAACTTTGTGAAAATTTTTCATTTTGTACTGTTTGCCGAGCAAAATGCTCTGCAAACAGTTGAATTGAGAACTTGGTGAAAAAATTTCAAGTATTTGCCGAGCACAAGCTCTGCAAATGGATGGTTCAAGTCTTGACAAAAATAAAAAATCCAATTTGTACTGTTTGCCGAGCAAAATGCTCTGCAAACAGTTGTTCTAAGACTTGGAACAAGTTTTGAGCAAAATGTACTGTTTGCCGAGCAAACTGCTCTGCAAACAGTTGTTTTTAAAACTTGTAAAGATTTTGGAAATCAAAAGGCATGAATGCCGAGCAAAATGCTCTGCATTATGTTGTTTTAGGACTTGGTGGAAAAACAAATTTGGTTTGATAAAAACAAGCATTTGCCGAGCAATAAGCTCTGCAAATGGCACTTTTGATCCAAAAATTTGTTAGAGATTACCAAGAACATGTTAATCAAACTTTATGATGATTTGAAAAGGATCAAGAACAAATAACCCATTTGCCGAGCAAACTGCTCTGCAAATGGTTCATTTCATCAAAACACATGACTTACCCAGCCCATGCACAATCGAATCCACACAAAAAAAAACATAAACTCAAGCAGATTTAAGGCATCTAAATATTTAAACAACAAGTACAATACCTAATCATGCAACTACCATACTCAAAACATGAATCAAAACACCAAAACGAGCATAAAAAAAATTCAACTTGGCATTTAATCAAACAGTTGGTGTGCATAAAGAAAACAAGTAATCTTACCTTTAAAATGATGATCTGAAGGAAAAGATAGATGATTTTATCAACAAAAGCGACCACCAGATTAATCCCACTTGGATTATTATGAAACAAATGAAAGTTTGATTGAATGATGTGATGTTTTGATCGGTTCAGAGAGAAAATAAAACACAACTTGGATTTGAATTCGAATAAAAGTGAGTTGAGCCGCCCATATTTTCAATTTAAACAATGAATCCGGGTCGCGGGTATGGACACGACCCGCGTGTCAACCCGATTTCAACCAGGTCATGGGTTTCTCATGGTAATTGGACTCAATTTGATATTGGGCTTAAACCTCATTTTGGGCTCATAATGATTTTGGGCTGAAACCTAACTAACAAAAAAAACAAAAAAAATTAACATAGAAAGAAAGAAAAAAAATAAAAACAGAAAAAAAATCTTTTTATCATTTTTGTATTTTCTAATTTTGTATTTGATTTTTTTTTCCAGATTTTAACGACAAACACACATACAAATAAAGAAGAAAAAAAATTTAAACAAATAAAACAAACAATTAACAAATAAGCAAACAATTATTCACATGTATTGCACACTCCCCCTCAAATCAAGCATAAAAGACTGTACTAAATTTACAAACTCCCCCTAAAATCATGCATTCTACCCTTTTTCTCCCCCTCAAACATTGCATGTAATAATAAGTAAAACACAGCAATGTTTGAAACAGAAAAATAATATATAACACATGGCATGAAAAACATTTAAGTTTGTAAATCAAGCATTCCCAACTTGGTTTTCAGAAAATTGAACCTGTTTTCATCCAAAGGCTTGGTAAAAAGGTCTGCAAGTTGGTAGTCTGTTGGGACAAAATAGAGTTCGATGTTACCTTTCTCGACATGATCTTTAAGAAAATAGTACCGAACATCTATGTGCTTGGTCTTGGTGTGTTGTACAGGATTGCAAGAAATAGCAATAGCACTTTTAGAGTCACAGTAGATGGGAATCCTGTTAAACTGAAATCCATAATCAGTCAACTGTGTCTTCATCCAAAGAACTTGTGAACAACAGCTTGCTGCAGCTACATATTCAGCTTCTGCAGTAGATGTGGATACACAATTCTGTTTCTTTGAAGACCAACTGACCAATCTGTCCCCTAGAAACTGTACACTCCCAGAAGTACTCTTTCGATCAAGCTTACAACCTGCATGGTCAGCATCCGAATATGCAATTAACTGAAATCCGGTATCCCTTGGATACCAGATACCAAGGTTCATAGTGCCTTTCAGGTATCGGAAGATCCGTTTAACGGCCTGGAAATGACTTTCCTTGGGATTGGCCTGGTACCTGGCACACATGCATGTGGCGAACATAATATCCGGGCGACTAGCAGTCAAATACATGAGTGACCCTATCATACTGCGATATTTCTTTTGATCAAAAGATTTTCCATTTAAGTCAGCATTAATCTTAGTTCGAGCTTCCATGGGTGTCCCAATTGTTTGACAATCCATCATATCAAACTTTTTCAACATGTCAAGAATGTACTTAGATTGACAAATAAAAGTACCATTTGACAACTGTTTTACTTGTAGACCAAGGAAAAAGTTTAATTCACCCATCATGCTCATTTCAAATTTCTTGATCATTAAAGCAGAGAAATTCTTGCAGTATTTAGGATTAGTTGACCCGAAATTATGTCGTCAACATAAATCTGGATTAGTATAATGTCACTCCCTTGTCGTTTGATAAACAAGGTAGTATCAATCGAACCTTTGCTAAAACCAGATTTCACAAGATAAGAGGATAGAGCATCATACCATGCACGAGGCGCTTGTTTCAGACCATATAATGCCTTGTCTAACCTGTAAACATATTCTGGATGTTTGGAACTCACAAAACCTTCTGGTTGTTCAATGTACACTTCTTCTTTGAGAATTCCATTCAAGAAGGCAGTTTTAACATCCATCTGGTAGACTGTGAAGTTCTTGTAGGCAGCATAGGCAAGAAACATCCGAATAGCCTCAATTCGTGCAACTGGTGCGAATGTCTCATCGTAGTCAATTCCATCTTGTTGGCAATATCCCTTTGCAACCAATTGTGCTTTGTTGCGTACAACTACTCCATTTTCATCCTTTTTATTCTTGAAGATCCACTTGGTTTTAATTGGCTCCTTGTTCTTGTAAGGATTTGGAACCAATTTCCACACCTCAAGTCTTTCAAATTGATTCAGTTCCTCTTGCATCGCTTTCACCCAATCTGGACAACTTAGAGCTTCATTCACTGTCTTTGGTTCAACAATGCTTAGAAAATTCACAAACAGACATTCATTCGCGGAAGCGGATCTTGTCTGAACTCCAGTTGTTGGATTTCCAATGACTTGAGAAATCGGATGAGCTCTAGTCCATTTGGTTGTGTGAGGAATTGGGTCAATTGGATCACCAGATTCTTCAGAATCAATAAAATCAGGAGGATGTTGTTCTGTCAATTGTTCAAGTGAAGTAGCAATTGATTCAACAAAGTTATCTTGATCATAATCTGCTGGATTGGTTGATGGATTTGTCACTTGAGAGATAACATGAGGTTGAGTATGCAACTCTGAATAATCAGTAGGTGGAGGAGAATCAGATGGTGAACTAACATCTGATGATTGTGATGGTGAAGACTCATTTGGATCCATCTCTTTCGAATTTGAATTCTCATCAGATTCAGAAACTTTCTTCGAAACTTGGAAAAATTCTTCAAACAAGATATCCAAATCTTGTGAAGTCGGAGTTGAGAATGATTTGACATTTGATGCAGTCTTAGTTGCGGAAGCTTGTGGACTTTGAAGTTCGGGTCTTGAACTGTGTTGTTCAAGAAAATGTTCAGAAAATCAATGCGCACAAATCCTCAAACAAATTAGATGCTAATTTCAACTGGAAATCAAACCCTCACGAACATGCGATTTGTAGAGCTCGATCAAAAACACCTCAAATGATAAAATTAGCTTCTGAAATTGATAGCGAAGGAAGATATACTGATATGAAATCGATCGGTGAACAAAATTAGAACAGAAACACACTTAATTTGCAGGAATCACTGAAACAGTGAGCTCTGCAAATGAACCTTTCAGAAAAATTACTCAAATTCTGAAATTAAGCACAATTTAAGCTTGTAATAAGCTTTTGGATCGTTCAGCAACTCTGATTGTTCTCTGATACCAATTGTAGAGTTTAGAATTCGAGCTTTAGTGTGTGTTAATGGAGGTTTCTAGTGAGAGAAAGTAGAGAGAGAGTAGAGAGATGTCAGGGAAAGATTAGTTTGTATTATGTGGTTAAAGGTTACATATTCACTTATGGAGGGGGTTTATATACATATGATCTATTTACACTATGCCCCCTTCCATTCTAACATGTTTACATTCTAAGTATAAAACAACATAAAGTACACAAATCAACTACTACATATTATATTTCTAACAGTTTCTGCTTACCCATCTCACATCCTGGACATGGCCTTTCCTTTTTGAAGGAAACTGAAGGTATCCTATCTGCAAGTTGTTTTCTGGACAACTTATTAATGTTCTTGAAATTTAAATGGGATAACCTTTTGTGCCCTCATCAGCTTGAGTATAGAAACACTGCTCTGAAGGAGAGCTTTCTATCCATCACGTACACATTCCCTTTTCTGGGAGCAATCAACACTACCTTCTAGTCCTTGTTGAATACGATACCCTGAGCAATATTGAATAAAACTTGATAGCCATTTTCACACAGTTGGCTTACACTGATCAGGTTATATTTCAAACCATTCACAAATGCAACACGTCTGAACTTGACTTGTCCATTGTTCAGAACACCGTATCCCTCAGTCTTTCCACAACCATCATTTCCAAAAGTAATGGAGGGTCCATCAGAAATGGTGAACTCCTCCAGCAGGGTCTTACATCCGGTCATTGTCCTGCCAGCAGCACTGTCAAGATACCAGATATATTTCTTTCGATCGCCCTGCACATCCACCAGATATTATCAGTTAGATTTGAGAACCCATCGACTGATGGGTTCACTGGACCCTCCCTTATAGGTCCCTGGGGCAATCTGGTTTAGTTCACTTTCTTCAACAGTGGTCTTGGTTGAAAAGACCACTGGGGTTGATAGTTTTGAAACCTTTTTCTTTTTCTCATCTGGAGAAATAGATTTAACTTTCTTTGCAAAAGGTTTTGTATTTTGTCTAGGGCCAGATGAAGTACCCTCAATAAAGTTTAATCTTGTATTAAAACTTTGAAATTGACGAGTTAGTATTTGAATCTGGCTCTCTAACCTGGACAAAATATTTTCATCAGATGATACCTTAGCCTTTCCAGTTCTAGGCTTAGGTAGGGGATTGGTCTGAGGCAAAGGTTTATTCCGATAAACCTCTTTAACTGGAGCAGTCATCTGGAATGCTCCAGTCTTAACCTCTGGGGATTAAACTGGGAAAATATTGGCCTTGGGAGTTACAGGCTCATCAAAAACAGTGGTGGGCCTGAACCCCTCTGGTAATCGATCGATTACTGGTATTAATGATGCTACATGAGTATTTCCATCTAAATATGCACGTTTTTGAGCAGGAAATTGATTTACTCAAGCATCATATGGCTTTCTGGTTTCTAGCCATGATTTAATCATCAGTTTTTCTTTCTCTAAAATGACTTCAAGATCTTGTTTTTCTTGAATCAATTGTTCAGTTACCAGAACCTGGGCTTGAAATGCCAGTTCAATGTCTTGAAGTTCTTTTAATTTTGATTTTAAAACAGTTATTTCAGAAAAATCTGTTTCTAGACCATTTACACAATCAGATCTAACAGTTTCTACAAATATCAAATCAGAATTAAGAGCTTCAGCGATGTCCAGTTTTAATTCTTGGTCAGTTGCAGTATCATAATCACTAACCTTTTTAATAACAATGTCCACCCATCGTCAAGATGTGACATCTTCCTTCACCAGGTGCTCTTCGTCTGCCAGAGCCATGTAACAGCAATCTCTTTCTTCTTCTTCATCACCAGATGATTCATCAAAAGGAACCCATTTTTCTTCAGTTGTTGTGATCATGCATTTATTATTGTTTTCCATTTGTTGTGCCATGAGAGCAATCTGGGCCTTAAGCTTTTTATATTTCAATTTATAGCTATCATCAGGCTTATTATTTGAAGAAAATGGACCAGGCTTGGATACAAACTGGCTGGACCTGCAATCTTTCATGAAATGACCCTTTTTGCCACACTTAAAGCATGTCAAATTGGTCTTATCAGTTGAAGAACTGGATGCAAATTGTCCAGATGGCCTATTTGCTCTTGCTTTAAAACGGTTAAACATTTTAGCAATCATTGCAATAAGGTCATCATCATCAGTTTCATCACAACAGTCTGGAGAGATTTGACTGGACTCTCCAGAATCCATGAGTTCAGACACCATCTTCTTCATAAAAAATACATTCTCAGAAGATATCAGTGCTGTACTTTGTGGTTCAGTATGACTAACCACATTAGGACTACTGGAGGCATGGTTAAAAGCATCTTGTTCTGCCACCACTCTCTGAGCTTGATTTTCTTCAGTGTACCTGAAAGCTCCATAAAGAGTTGAGAGAGTGTGTGTGTGCAGAGTTTTACCTTGTCGTAAGACCAGGATCATGTGAGACCATTTAGTGGGCAGAATATCACAAAATTTCTCCAGAAGTATATCCTTGTCCTTCTCAACCCCAAGACCTCTCAATTGGTTTATGATACTCATAAATCTGGTGTAAGTACCAGTGAGAGACTCATTAGGTTGAGCAAAAAATGACTCATACCTCTTGTTTAAGGAGACCTTTCTGGTGACAATGGTGTCATCTCCTCCTTCATGCTGGTTTAGAAGTTCATCCCACATGGTTTTAGCACTAAGAAAAAGAACTAGTGTGGGAATTAGGGTTTCTGGAACGGCCCCGAGGATCATGTTTTTGAGAAGGGTGTCTAGATTCACCAATCTCCTCTCCTCTTCAGACCAATGTTCCTCCCTCTTTTCCCTTCCTCTTCTAGATCCAGAAGGATCAAGAAGGGGATTGAGAGGTGATGTAGGGACATAAGGACCTTCATTTAAGATTTTCATCAGATGATACCTTAGCCTTTCCAGTTCTAGGCTTAGGTAGGGGATTGGTCTGAGGCAAAGGTTTATTCCGATAAACCTCTTTAACTGGAGCAGTCATCTGGAATGCTCCAGTCTTAACCTCTGGGGATTAAACTGGGAAAATATTGGCCTTGGGAGTTACAGGCTCATCAAAAACAGTGGTGGGCCTGAACCCCTCTGGTAATCGATCGATTACTGGTATTAATGATGCTACATGAGTATTTCCATCTAAATATGCACGTTTTTGAGCAGGAAATTGATTTACTCAAGCATCATATGGCTTTCTGGTTTCTAGCCATGATTTAATCATCAGTTTTTCTTTCTCTAAAATGACTTCAAGATCTTGTTTTTCTTGAATCAATTGTTCAGTTACCAGAACCTGGGCTTGAAATGCCAGTTCAATGTCTTGAAGTTCTTTTAATTTTGATTTTAAAACAGTTATTTCAGAAAAATCTGTTTCTAGACCATTTACACAATCAGATCTAACAGTTTCTACAAATATCAAATCAGAATTAAGAGCTTCAGCGATGTCCAGTTTTAATTCTTGGTCAGTTGCAGTATCATAATCACTAACCTTTTTAATAACAATGTCCACCCATCGTCAAGATGTGACATCTTCCTTCACCAGGTGCTCTTCGTCTGCCAGAGCCATGTAACAGCAATCTCTTTCTTCTTCTTCATCACCAGATGATTCATCAAAAGGAACCCATTTTTCTTCAGTTGTTGTGATCATGCATTTATTATTGTTTTCCATTTGTTGTGCCATGAGAGCAATCTGGGCCTTAAGCTTTTTATATTTCAATTTATAGCTATCATCAGGCTTATTATTTGAAGAAAATGGACCAGGCTTGGATACAAACTGGCTGGACCTGCAATCTTTCATGAAATGACCCTTTTTGCCACACTTAAAGCATGTCAAATTGGTCTTATCAGTTGAAGAACTGGATGCAAATTGTCCAGATGGCCTATTTGCTCTTGCTTTAAAACGGTTAAACATTTTAGCAATCATTGCAATAAGGTCATCATCATCAGTTTCATCACAACAGTCTGGAGAGATTTGACTGGACTCTCCAGAATCCATGAGTTCAGACACCATCTTCTTCATAAAAAATACATTCTCAGAAGATATCAGTGCTGTACTTTGTGGTTCAGTATGACTAACCACATTAGGACTACTGGAGGCATGGTTAAAAGCATCTTGTTCTGCCACCACTCTCTGAGCTTGATTTTCTTCAGTGTACCTGAAAGCTCCATAAAGAGTTGAGAGAGTGTGTGTGTGCAGAGTTTTACCTTGTCGTAAGACCAGGATCATGTGAGACCATTTAGTGGGCAGAATATCACAAAATTTCTCCAGAAGTATATCCTTGTCCTTCTCAACCCCAAGACCTCTCAATTGGTTTATGATACTCATAAATCTGGTGTAAGTACCAGTGAGAGACTCATTAGGTTGAGCAAAAAATGACTCATACCTCTTGTTTAAGGAGACCTTTCTGGTGACAATGGTGTCATCTCCTCCTTCATGCTGGTTTAGAAGTTCATCCCACATGGTTTTAGCACTAAGAAAAAGAACTAGTGTGGGAATTAGGGTTTCTGGAACGGCCCCGAGGATCATGTTTTTGAGAAGGGTGTCTAGATTCACCAATCTCCTCTCCTCTTCAGACCAATGTTCCTCCCTCTTTTCCCTTCCTCTTCTAGATCCAGAAGGATCAAGAAGGGGATTGAGAGGTGATGTAGGGACATAAGGACCTTCATTTAAGATTTTCATCATGTTTCTCTCAATACCAGTGATATGTAATATCATCCTAGCCTTCCACGTACCAAACTCATCACTGTTCCCACTGAATTTAGGAACAGGATTATTTGAATAAGTGCACATGCACGTGTGGAGAAGCAGGAGTAGGAGGAGGAGGTGGTGGATTAGTGTTATTAACAATAGGTGGTTCATTATTTTGATCATTAACATTAACATTAGGATCAGGACCAAAATTAAAACTTCCTTGTGTATTTTCAGGGGTGGCCATCAAAAAAGCAGATCTAGGCAATGTTTAGCCTTCTGCTCTGATACCAAATGTGAGTCCCTGAATTCGATGGTTAACCCTGAAAGTGTAAAATACAACAAGTCTAATAATCACTAGAGTGGACTAGTATTACTTAAATATAAATGCAAGTATATAAATAAAGTAATACAAGACTTAAAGCAATAAACAAGTAAAGTGGAACATTATGTATTTTTCAAGGTGTATTTTATTTATGATGTTAAATAAAATACAAGGTTGTGCGGAATCAAGATAATACAAATAAGTATGTATCCTAACAACCTATGAATTACAAATGATCTATATTTGTCAAATAACTCTTTTGGATCGAGATACTTAAAGTTGTGAAGTATCCCTGTTTAAGATCGAGAGTATTTAGACAAATTCACTCTAATGCTAAATGTATGCTTTAAAGTAATTTTCTCAAGGAAATGACTTTGTATTTATAGGCAACAAAATTCAACAGTGAATTTTGTGCCGTACAAATATGGTTGCATGCATTTAATGATCCGACAAGAACATTAAATGAATTGGTTAATGGTACAAGGATAAAGTCACATCAATATGACTTTATTCTTTTAACCAACCACCTTTACACACGTATAAACTTTGGTAAAGAACAAGTGGAATGTCATTTGGAAAGTGTGTAAAGGCAAAAGTCAATTACTCGATATCAGTGTTCAGACTTGTAAGGTCTAGAACATTGACAATCCTCCAGTGTGCAGATATGGTAAGACTTCCAGTGGACTCCGCCATTTGTCAGTCTTCTTTATTCTGACTTCAGTCTTTGACTTCAGTGAGAACATGTAATCAATCATTACTAAAACACGAAGTCCATAATCTATCAATTACATATAAATGAATAAGACATAATCAAATCTAAGTTGCTGTTGTCACATCAACATGCATCAACAAACTCCCTCTTGACAGCAGCATCTTCGATTTCTTCAGTCTTCAAAAATCTTCATCATCCATCAAATAACAATCGTTTGCTATTTGCATGGATATTTTCATGTAAGCAGACTTGGAGAATCTTACGATATCGATCTTCTTCATTCTTCCAAAATGGTAAAAATGAGCATTCAGTATCGTATAATTTTCTCTGATCATTTCTTGAGAAGTTCACGAACTGCATTGGATCATACATCCTTCTCAACAATATCTTCTTCTTTGAGTCTGCATACATCTTGGCTTCACCAGAATTTCGATCAATCTCCCAATTATCCAGTTTATCCAAGACATCTTGTGCCCATTTCTTGGCAGGGACTTTGATCATACATTTGATATCACGTTGAATATACTCAACACTTTTATCTGGCTTCACCACCTTCTTCTTTCGTCTTGGTTCAATATGAAACTTTGGTTTTTCAGAGTTTTTCATATTCGATCTCAACTTGAAATCTTCATGAAGATTCTTACCAATCACATCTGCAAGACCATAACTACTTGGATTGATAATCCTGTTATTTCCTAGTTCATGTAAGTCTTCTTCACACAAACTTCTGAAATGTCTCTCACGCCATGCTAGATATTGACAACCTTCTGGTCTTTTAAGAACAAACAGCTTCAGTTCTTCATCATAAAACCAACTCCAGATTATTGTCTTATATCTTGCAGCATCTTTATCTGAGATATGAGTCCAATACATGATGGGTTTCATAGTATCCCATGTGACTATATAATCATTGATTCTTTGACCAGGCACAAGTCTATCAATCTCATGTAGTGGATCATCTTCTCTGATAGGTACAGGATAATTATTTGGATTAAAAGGTCTTGTCAAATTGATTTCCCAGTGAAAAGGAATCAATGCATCATCAATCCTAGCATATACCACGAAGTTTAAAACTTTAGCGGAGCTACTAATTGAAGTTTGAAGCATTCTTTCCTTAACTTCTTTCCTCTTTATCTCCAACTCTTTTCTTTCTTCCAAAGATGGGTCTTCAGGAGTTGAATCCCAAACATCATCAAACCCATAAGGTTTCTTGAATATATTTATATTCGGTTCAGGAACAAACTCACCCTCCTCAAGTTCATCACCATCGAAGAGTAATTCTGTATCATCTGTATCATCTATTAAGATTACACAAAATGAACACCGGAATACAATGAATAATCATGATAATAATAATAAAGATGAAATATAATTGCATTGAAATAAGATAAATTACATTCACATGTCGTAAACTTATTACATGCAACCTAATATACACTTTATCAATCTTTATCAAAATCATAAGTTGAATCAGAATCAGAATCAGAATCAGATTCCAAGGCTGTTTGTCTTTGAATCTGTAATTCTTTTCCTCTTTCAGTTTCTGCTTCTTGCTGTTTATCTAATAAGTTATCAAATACAGAATGAAAAGCATTTTCTTCGGTATTACAGTCATGTCCAAATTTTGCCTTAACTTCACGCTTTAATCGTTCAGTTTCAGCTTCAACTTGATCATCACTTAAATAATCAATCGATTTCGAAGAATTACCTGAATCAAGTGCTTCAATAACTTCAGCCTCTCGAGGAGCACTTGAACCACCCGCACCAGAAGTACCAGTCTGGGTAGTATCTCTTTCTGTCTCCCCCTGAGTCTCAACCCCTTTTCCTTTGTCAGAAATTGGGCGAGAATCACTCCTATTACCAGCATCATCAGCATCATCATCATCATCATCATCATCATCATTCTGACGTCTTGGCTGAACTGCTGATAATCTGCAGACTTCTTCAGGAACATCTCCCCCTTGATTCTTGACCCAGTTAATCAAAAAGGTCAAAGTACCTCGAACAGTTGTAAGATCAGACTCTAACGTATCAACACGAGCCTGAAGAACATCTATACGCCTAACTAGGGAGTAATCTGAAGGAATAGGAGGAAAAGTAGGCAATCTGGGCAATATTGATCTGGCAGGAGGCAACAATGGACGCAATGGTACACTGCCAGCAACAGTAGGAACTGGTGCTGTTGAGACAGCAGGAATATCAGCAGCAGCTGCAGATACTGAAGTATCCTCAGAAATTCTTTCACACTTAGCTCTACGATAAGTGAGAGGAGCATCCAGTGTCCTCTTCGGTCCAACATTACTTGTACCTTCATGTAATGGACTTGATGCCATATCTCTATGTTCCAATTGTTCTTGATAATCAGATACAACTTCTTGTTCAGCACCAACATTCTCATCCTGATTAACTTCTTCTTGAACAGATTGATTCGTTTCAGAAAGAACCGGTGAAGAATGACATGCCTTACTCCGACGCTCTCGGCGTAAAGCACCACGTACATCTTCTCGAGAAAAGTGATATGAATTATCACTTCCTGAAACAGCAGGTACATCATGAGCCATCTTAGTTCGATGCTCATTACCAGAATCAGCAGCGACACTAACATATTCATCTGTGTCTGCTTCAACTACATCATCATCACCATCATTCCCACTATCAGAATCATCAGAATCACCATCCGAACTATCATCTGAACTTTCTTCATTCTCATGATCAGAATTGTCTTCATCATCCACTAACATATCATTCTCAAAACGAGATCGATAATTTGGATTAATTAAGTGACCAAACAAAGGTGGATTATTTAGACCAGCTACATTTCGAGTATTGGCATCTAAATCAGCAAATATACGTAAAGGCCAAGCATGTGGTACATAGCGAGGACCTTGATCAAATACCAAGTTCGGACAGAAATGTCTAACTATCGCCATAACAAAACGAGGATATAATAGAAACCTATTCTTCGCCTTGGCATTGATTTGATCAACAAACGCATGATAGAAGTATGTTGAAAACGGATAAGGTCGATTATAGACCAAAGCAACCATCTGCGAAGAAATCTGAGCAGAAAGCTGATCAAATCCAGCCTTACGATTGCTCAGACTTACTAACAACACGTAAGCAAGGTATCTCCAACGTCCTTGAAATCCACTCTTATCAAAAGGAAGCTTTATTTGACCAACATATCCCATTCTTTGAAAACACCGACGAATTAGGTCAAAATCATAAGCTAATTCTACTGCTTCGTCTGATTCATCACCCAAGTGCAGAATTTCACGAAGTATCGCAGCATTAAAATCAAAAGTGATTCCTTCGACAGTTGCTCTAACAAAGCTACGACCATTAACCATGACCTGATGAGCAGTCCTCCAGAAGTCATCGACATACTGCCTAACCAATCTAGGTGAATCACAGAATGCAAAAGAAAGCCTAGAACGAGCAATAAAATCAAACATTTCATGATAGCGTTCACAATTATGCTGATCTGGATCCAGATTTAAGGCCAGATTGTGCTTCTTAAAGAACTGACGTGGAGCAAGAGCCATTTCTGCAAAAACAAATCATAATTGAAAAACAATTATAGGATTAGCACAAGAAATGAATAGCAGTCTTAGATGAACTTAATCAATAATCTCATAAGTTGGAACTGTACGAAATTAGTCTTTAAGTTCGTAAGTTAAGAATGAACGAAGATAGCTTAGAAGCATTACTAAGTTCGTTTGTCACAAAATCTCCTAAGTTCGTTAGTTGGAAGAACGAAGATAGAGGTCATCTTCGTTTAAAACCAAATGAAACGAATTTAGATGTAACAAAATGAGTCCAATTTTCTGAAGTACAATTCCAAACGAAGTTAATCACTATCTTCGTAAGAACAAGTTTGTACTTAGAAAATTTTTCAAGATTCGTCATCACGAAACTTTCCACGATGCGACCCCTTTGACCTAATCCTGTACATAGCAACAACTCGTTAAAAGCAACTTGTTCATGCCTTGTACCAAGAAATACCACCATCTAAAATCATCATCATAATGTAAGTATTTTATAAACATTATAATCTTGAATTAAAAACAGAACCCCAAGGTCTAAAATCAACCATTAACAAAACGAGGATATAATAGAAACCTATTCTTCGCCTTGGCATTGATTTGATCAACAAACGCATGATAGAAGTATGTTGAAAACGGATAAGGTCGATTATAGACCAAAGCAACCATCTGCGAAGAAATCTGAGCAGAAAGCTGATCAAATCCAGCCTTACGATTGCTCAGACTTACTAACAACACGTAAGCAAGGTATCTCCAACGTCCTTGAAATCCACTCTTATCAAAAGGAAGCTTTATTTGACCAACATATCCCATTCTTTGAAAACACCGACGAATTAGGTCAAAATCATAAGCTAATTCTACTGCTTCGTCTGATTCATCACCCAAGTGCAGAATTTCACGAAGTATCGCAGCATTAAAATCAAAAGTGATTCCTTCGACAGTTGCTCTAACAAAGCTACGACCATTAACCATGACCTGATGAGCAGTCCTCCAGAAGTCATCGACATACTGCCTAACCAATCTAGGTGAATCACAGAATGCAAAAGAAAGCCTAGAACGAGCAATAAAATCAAACATTTCATGATAGCGTTCACAATTATGCTGATCTGGATCCAGATTTAAGGCCAGATTGTGCTTCTTAAAGAACTGACGTGGAGCAAGAGCCATTTCTGCAAAAACAAATCATAATTGAAAAACAATTATAGGATTAGCACAAGAAATGAATAGCAGTCTTAGATGAACTTAATCAATAATCTCATAAGTTGGAACTGTACGAAATTAGTCTTTAAGTTCGTTAGGTAAGAACGAAGATAGAGGTCATCTTCATTTAAAACCAAATGAAACGAATTTAGATGTAACAAAATGAGTCCAATTTTCTGAAGTACAATTCCAAACGAAGTTAATCACTATCTTCGTAAGAACAAGTTTGTACTTAGAAAATTTTTCAAGATTCGTCATCACGAAACTTGCCACGATGCGACCCCTTTGACCTAATCCTGTACATAGCAACAACTCGTTAAAAGCAACTTGTTCATGCCTTGTACCAAGAAATACCACCATCTAAAATCATCATCATAATGTAAGTATTTTATAAACATTATAATCTTGAATTAAAAACAGAACCCCAAGGTCTAAAATCAACCATTAACAAACCTGAAAATAATCTGAAAATAATCAATGAAAATAATCAATGAACAGCGATACCAACCACGACCATGATACGGAGAGCATTTCTCTAATCATTGAGATGTTTGACGGCAACCATCTTGAAACACTTAAGTCCCATATTAGATGTCGTCTACAAAACTAACAAACAATGAATAGTCCAAAAATCCAATGAAGAACTTTGTAATGTTTCCGAAATCAAGTCATAAGTCAAGGTACGAAAATTAAAAGAAACACGTATCAACACTGATTATTTTCACTAAATACATGAAATGTAAAGTAAATAAATACTCCAAAGACAGATTCATGTATTCATCCTTCACGTACTCATATTTGCATCACAATATTGTCATTTCACACCAAAAATCCCGTTTCCACGATATCATCTGTATGAATAACACTATATTGCAACAAAGATCAGCACTCCAACTTTATCTTCTTAACCTGAACACTGCACACTTACCAAAAACTCATTAACGCAACAAGAGCAAAGACACAGTAATGCAGAAAATTCAAGTGAAAACACACAAAATTAGGATTAACAATTACGAAATACTCAAGATTCTAATAAAAGATCAAGGGAGGTCATTCCATTGTCAAACCCTAAAGATCACCAAGTTATTAATTAAATTCATAACTTGTAAACACTGAAACTTGTGAGAATTCAAATAACATTGACTTGTCACATAAGATTTAAAAGATCATTTTCTAAACTTAAACAAATTAATGTCCATATCAGAAAATCTTCTTTTGAACTAATATATACAACTTATATAAGACAATCTTTTTGTATTTTTCTGACACTAGATATATACAGACTTATACTAAGACAACTCTTTTTGTATTTTTCTGACACTAGATATATACAGACTTATACTAAGACAACTCTTTTTGTATTTTTCTGACACTAGATATATACAGACTTATACTAAGACAACTCTTTTTGTGTTTTTATGACTCTAGATATATACGACTTATACTAAGACAATGTTTTTGTATTTTTCTGACACTAGATATATACAGACTTATACTAAGACAACTCTTTTTGTATTTTTATGACACTAGATATATACAGACTTATACTAAGACAACTCTTTTTGTATTTTTCTGACACTAGATATATACAGACTTATACTAAGACAACTCTTTTTGTATTTTTCTGACACTAGATATATACAGACTTATACTAAGACAACTCTTTTTGTGTTTTTATGACTCTATATATACGACTTATACTAAGACAATGTTTTTGTATTTTTCTGACACTAGATATATACAGACTTATACTAAGACAACTCTTTTTGTATTTTTATGACACTAGATATATACAGACTTATACTAAGACAACTCTTTTTGTATTTTTCTGACACTAGATATATACAGACTTATACTAAGACAACTCTTTTTGTATTTTTCTGACACTAGATATATACAGACTTATACTAAGACAACTCTTTTTGTGTTTTTATGACTCTATATATACGACTTATACTAAGACAATGTTTTTGTATTTTTCTGACACTAGATATATACAGACTTATACTAAGACAACTCTTTTTGTATTTTTCTGACACTAGATATATACAGACTTATACTAAGACAACTCTTTTTGTATTTTTGACTCTATCTATGTACGACTTAAACTACTAAGACATTTTTGTATTTTTCTGACACTAGATATATACAGACTTATACTAAGACAACTCTTTTTGTGTTTTTATGACTCTAGATATATACAGACTTATACTAAGACAATGTTTTTGTATTTTTCTGACACTAGATATATACAGACTTATACTAAGACAACTCTTTTTGTATTTTTATGACTCTAGATATATACAGACTTATACTAAGACAATGTTTTTGTATTTTTCTGACACTAGATATATACAGACTTATACTAAGACAACTCTTTTTGTATTTTTATGACACTAGATATATACAGACTTATACTAAGACAACTCTTTTTGTATTTTTATGACTCTAGATATATACAGACTTATACTAAGACAATGTTTTTGTATTTTTCTGACACTAGATATATACAGACTTATACTAAGACAACTCTTTTTGTATTTTTATGACTCTAGATATATACAGACTTATACTAAGACAATGTTTTTGTATTTTTCTGACACTAGATATATACAGACTTATACTAAGACAACTCTTTTTGTATTTTTATGACACTAGATATATACAGACTTATACTAAGACAACTCTTTTTGTATTTTTATGACTCTAGATATATACAGACTTATACTTAGAATCTTTTTGTATTTTTCTGACACTAGATATATACAGACTTATACTAAGACAACTCTTTTTGTATTTTTGACTCTATCTATGTACGACTTAAACTACTAAGACAACTCTTTTTGTATTTTTGACTCTATCTATGTACGACTTAAACTACTAAGACACAAAAAGAAAAATTTAAGTTCTTTGAGAGAAACTACTCGGCATTCTTCATACCATTGAGTTGATATAACAACTCATGACGAGGTCTATCAAAAGCTTTAGTATAAAGATCAGCAAGGTTATCATCAGTAACAACCTTTTCTAAATGAATAAGCTTTTTCTCAAAACAGTCACGCAAAAAGTGATGCTTTATATCTATGTGCTTGGTGACTTTAAAGTTTTTCGGATTCTTAGTAATATCTATGGCAGACTTATTATCAATACAAATAGGAGAGTCTGAGATATCCATACCATAGTCGCGCAATTGTTGCTGTATCCAAAGTACCTGAGAACAGCATTGACCAGCAGCTATGTACTCTGCTTCACAGGTAGACTGTGCAACAGATGTCTGCTTCTTGCACTGCCACGATATAATTCTCCCCCCTAAAAGCTGACATCCACCTGACGTTGATTTCCTATCCGAACTGCAGCCACCATAATCCGAATCAGTATAAGCTTTGAATTCAAAGGAACCATGCATGGGATACCAAAGCCCTAGACGAGGCTTGGCCTTCACATAACGAAGAATCCTTTTCGCAGCTTTCATATGTGACTCTTTCGGATTAGCCTGATATCTAGCACACATACAAACAGCAAAGGTAATGTCTGGACGTGAAGCCGTCAGATACATCAAGGAACCAATGATAGCCCGATATTGAGTTGCATCGACTTCTGGATCATTAGTCTTATCAGGACACAGCCCATGATTAGTCTGAATGGGAGTAATTGCATCTTTAGCATCGGTCATTCGAAACCTGGTAAGAAGATCTTGAACATACTTGCTCTGATGAATAAAGAACCCATCCTTCAGTTGATCCACCTGTAATCCAAGGAAGAAAGTTAATTCCCCCATAGCACTCATTTCGAACTTAGCCTTCATGCTCTGCTCAAACTCCTTGCACATGTTCTTATCAGATGAACCAAAAATGATATCATCAACGTAAACCTGTACAAGCAAGTAGTCCTTCCCTTTCCATTTGATAAACAACGTGCTGTCAATAGAACCTCGAGTAAAACCATTTTCATGCAAATGAGTAGACAGTTTTTCATACCATGATCGAGGAGCCTGATGTAAACCATATAGAGCCTTATCAAGACGATATACTCTATTGGGGAAATCTGGATCCTCAAACCCCTGAGGTTGATCTACATACACTTCTTCTCTAATTTCTCCATACAAAAAGGCACTCTTTACGTCAAGTTGATACACCTTTATACCTTGATAACTAGCAAATGCCAGAAATAATCGAATAGCTTCTAGTCTAGCTACAGGTGCAAAAGTCTCATCGTAATCAAAACCTTCTTGTTGCTCAAATCCTCTAACTACCAACCGAGCCTTATTGCGAGTGACAACACCTTTGTCATCCTTTTTACAACGAAAAACCCATCGCGTAGATAAAGGAGATTCACCATGAGGTAAGTCAACTAACTTCCATACATCAAGCTTCCGAAACTGAGCCAATTCTTCTTGCATCGCCTCAACCCATGACGGATCTTTAAGAGCCATTCCAACATTTTTAGGCTCAACCTGAGAGATGAAGCAAAAGTACAAGTACCAAGTAATTGCCCCAGAATCCTTAACTTCAGCAAACATACTTGACAAATTTTTCCTATTCTGATTCCTCGTGCGAACAGAGGCAGAAGCATCACCAATGATTTGCTCTACTGGATGATCCTTGTTGACTCTTGTTTGAGGAACCGTGTCGACTGTAAGATCATTCCCCAAGTTAGTCTGGACATGTTGTTCTGGAGTTTTAGGCTCTTCCTGATTTTCACCTTCCGTGTCGTCAGTATCATAGAAAGGATCATCAGGTAGCGGTATATGTAAAGGATCAGTAAGATTTTTAGGAGCAGTCTCTAAAGTAGAGTCTGCTTCTTTGGTCCCACTTGACTCTCCAGATTTAGAAGCAGGCTTAATGAATGGTGAAGAAACAGGAGAAGAGACAGGAACCGGCCCGCCTTCAAGTGGATCATGAAGAGTAACTACATCTTCCACAATCGGAACACCTGTAAAAGAAACAGGACCACGAAAAGAGGTGAAGACACCATCATAATCGAAGTCATTAGCAGGACCAATGTGTACAGCAGGTTTATGACTGACAATTACAACATTTGTACCAAAATTTACTTTGCCAGTTTTCTGATTGTACACACGCCGAATTGGTGTACTAGGTACATAACCTAAAAAGAAACCCTCCTCTGATTTAGGATCAAATTTACCCTGAGGAAGTACCGTAAGAAAAGTACAAGGAACACCAAATGGCTCAACATTTTGCAAATTGGGCTTTTTGTTGTGCAAAAGTTCATAACAAGTTTTCTTGAACCGTTTAACTGTTAAAACCCGATTTAAAATGTGACAAGCTGTATTCACTGCCTCCCCCCAGAAAGTAACAGGAAGCCCTGAATCAGCAAGCATCGTCCTAGCTGTTTCTATCAAAGTCCTGTTTTTCCTCTCAGCTACTCCATTCTGCTGTGGCTCATACGGTGCACTAAATTGATGTTGAATACCCTTGGTCAAGCAAAAAACCGTAAGAGTATTGTTCTTGAACTCAGTGCCATTGTCACTCCTGATTCTCTTAACTTTAACTTCATGGACATTCTCAACTTGTCTAACAAAATCCATAAACCGGTTTGCGGTCTCGTCCTTTGTCTTCAAGAAAAATACCCATGAGTACCTTGAGTAATCATCAGTGATCACCAAACAGTAGAACATCCCTCCAATGCTTCTTACGTTCACAGGACCAAAGAGATCCATATGAAGTAGTTCGAATGGTTTGGATATAGTGTTGTGCACCTTTGATTTATGAGGATTCTTGTGTTGCTTTCCTTTCAAACATGGTACACATTTATCTTCCATCCCAAACTTCTTAACTGGAACACCATCAACTAATCCAAGATTAACAAGTTCATTCATCTTCCGAAAGTTGATATGTCCCATTCTTCGATGCCAGAGGAGAGATTCAGACTCATTTGCTTTGCTCAACAAACAGAGGGGCTCCGTTGGATTATCAACACCTAAAACTAAGCCATAGATGTCTCTCTTCCTAGGAGCTCTGAGCATAATCCATTCTTCTGGAATAACGAAACCCGGCTTCAAGATGAATGCCTCCTTTTCTGTGAAATGAACATTGTTGCCCTTGTCACAGATCTGTGAGACACTCATTAGATTATGAGTAAGTTGTTCCACATAGTTTACTCTTTCTAGAGTAAGTTGTCCATTGACGACATCTCCCTGACCGGTGATGTTGCCGCCCTTGGATCCAGCAAAACAAACATACGACCCATTTATACCAGTAAAATTGGACAAGAGTTTCCTGTCCCCTGTCATGTGCCTGGAGCATCCACTGTCAAGGTACCATAAATGAATTGGTGTCCTAGGAACTCCCTGCACATAAAATGAGAGAAATTAGTTTTCATTGGGGACCCAAACCTTCTGAGGTTTGGGTCGTCCCTTCTCATCCCTTAGAATCAGTTCAGTCCAATACCCATTGCTAGAAGCCGTGGGTAGAACATGATTCTCATCTCGTCTTCTCACAGGAGAAGACTTCTGACCTCTCGTCGGAGAAGATCTAGGAGAATGAGGGCCATAAGAAGATCGAACACTCGAATGAATTTGGTCATAGAATGAATTTTGACTTTTAGGAACAGAACGATCAGGTCGTGGAGGTGTTTGAAAACGATTTGAAATCCTATGAACATTTCCTGAGGAACCTTTCAGTGGAGATTCACGTCGTTGAGGTATAGTAAACGGTTTTGGAGAAGATTGAACTTTAGCCTCATAAACCTGTTTATTATTACCCAACCCCCTTTTTCCTTCTGAAGTGGAAGCCTTTGAAGGAGAACCTGATCTTCGAGGTCTATTTGGACATACACTATAAACATGACCCTTTTCATGACAAGCAAAGCAAGAGAGGACCTTGAACTTTTTGTTTGTATCTACCTTTTTATCGGTACCTACAGATTCATTATTAGCACTAGTGTCCACTGACTTACTTGTTTTTCTTTGATTTTCCTTTTCAGGGTCTTGTTTAGTTGGTGAAATCCTAGACTTCCTAGCACCATCTTTCTCATGTCTATCTTTACTTGAAGATTTCTTAAGTGCAGGCATTAAGATGTGCTTTAAAACCTTAGTTGCTTCTTCATTAACGGCTAAGTTATCTTCAGATTTTCTAATCCTAGACTGCTTAGGTAATGGAGTGAGACGTTGCTGACTTAATTTCTTCATATCCTCAATAGCAACATCCCAGACTTTATCAATCCTCTTAGGGTCAATAGATTCTAATGGGAATTCTAACTCAGTATAGACCCTATTACTCTTATGAAGTGTAAAGTGTACAATACTGTCTTTCTGACCATAAGGAGTAGACTGATTTAAAGCAACACCTTTCAATTTCTCTTCCTTGTTAGGTTGAGAAGAACCTCCTTTAGACTCTTTTGTTCCCTCAGGCAACTTTGCCTCGGAAATTGAGTCTTTTGGTTTACCATCTACAACACTAGGTTGAAGTAGGATTTCAGGAATATTAGGTTCAACAGGAGTATAGTTATTATTGAAAGGAGGAGGCACATCTTTATAAGAAATCTTAGCAGTTTCAAGACTCTTAGAAGAAGAATTCTCAAACTTTTTCATATGCATCAAAAGCTCAGAATGTCTAGCAGAATCAGATTTAGCCTTAAATTCCAAGATTTCTATCCTAGCATCAGCAAGTTCCTTTTCTACGGTAGCACACTTTCTAGCTAACAAGGAATAAGCTTCACTACTTACTCTTTCTATAGCCACAGAATGATTGACTTTATCTTTCATTGCTCTAATGTCAGATTCTAAGGATCTAATCTTTTCCTTGAAAAATTTTTCCTTATCATTTACAGTTAGACCCTTTTTAATTAATTTATCTCTTTCATCATGAGCAGTATTGACAACAGATTCTAATTTCTTAATTTGTTCATTCTTTTGTTCAAGTTCATCAAACATGCGATTA
This sequence comes from Erigeron breviscapus, assembly GCA_034093135.1. Taxonomy (NCBI): domain Eukaryota; kingdom Viridiplantae; phylum Streptophyta; class Magnoliopsida; order Asterales; family Asteraceae; genus Erigeron; species Erigeron breviscapus. Next base: position 91,367,157 of record CM067170.1, on the reverse strand, counting down.
ACAATTTTGCAAACATGAACAATAGTATGTAAAGAATAAGATACCTGTTGGTCTGCCTCTTTGCAATCTGCCATGTAAGCAACAAAGTCATCCACAGTCATGCCAGCCGGAATCTCAAACTCTTGCATCTGCTCTTCAATTGTCTTTTCACTCTTTTCTATGGCAGAATCATTTTTAACCTCAGCAGCTTTCACTTCATCAAGATTCTTGACATCTTCTAACTCATTGTCAGATTCGGAATCAGTATCATATACACCAGCAGCAACAGATTCCACATTCGAACTTTTAGTATTTTCATACAATTGCTCTTCACTGTGGTAGACTGTGGTGTCCAAGAAATTATCGGGAGAATCAACTATTTGAGCCATATCATCAAGAATTTCGGCCAAATAAGCGTTATTGTTCTCATCATGAGGAAGATTCCAAACATAAGAACCATCTGGTTGAACAGCTACTATAGCCTTGTCATTGCCATTGACATTTGCAGTAGGATCATCAGTCAATAAAAGAGCTCTAGTAGGATTTTGATTGAACGGACGATTACCACCTCTATCTTGACGTGCAGGAGTAACATTTGCCTCTCTCTTAGGCCGTTGACATTCTCTGGCAAAATGTCCAAAACCTTCGCAATTATAGCATTTCACCTTTGACTTGTCAAATCCCTGAGTACCTCTAGTAAGCTGTCTGCCTGTTCTATTCATAAACTTTTGCACTCTCCTGGTGATCATTGCCAATTGCCATTTCAGATCCATTTCTTCAACATCATCTGGATCTATCTGATCGTAATCTTCATCAATAAGTGCTGGATCTGTGATTCTTCCTGCAACAAAAGCTTCATGTGCAGCACACATTGCAGCAAATACATTCATCCTACCCTCAGCTGATTTCATATTCATAGGCATGGATTTGTAACCCGCAGAAGAAGATGAAATGTTTCCGAATTTCATATTTCCAGTCTTTGCACCGTCATTAGCCCTTTTACCCTTGTTACCAGCATCAGTAGCCATGAATCCAAAAAAAAAAAAAAAAAAAAAAAAAAAAAAAAAAAAAAAAAAAAAAAAAAAAAAAAAAAAAAAAAAAAAAAAAAAAAAAAAAAAAAAAAAAAAAAAAAAAAAAAAAAAAAAAAAAAAAAAAAAAAAAAAAAAAAAAAAAAAAAAAAAAAAAAAAAAAAAAAAAAAAAAAAAAAAAAAAAAAAAAAAAAAAAAAAAAAAAAAAAAAAAAAAAAAAAAAAAAAAAAAAAAAAAAAAAAAAAAAAAAAAAAAAAAAAAAAAAAAAAAAAAAAAAAAAAAAAAAAAAAAAAAAAAAAAAAAAAAAAAAAAAAAAAAAAAAAAAAAAAAAAAAAAAAAAAAAAAAAAAAAAAAAAAAAAAAAAAAAAAAAAAAAAAAAAAAAAAAAAAAAAAAAAAAAAAAAAAAAAAAAAAAAAAAAAAAAAAAAAAAAAAAAAAAAAAAAAAAAAAAAAAAAAAAAAAAAAAAAAAAAAAAAAAAAAAAAAAAAAAAAAAAAAAAAAAAAAAAAAAAAAAAAAAAAAAAAAAAAAAAAAAAAAAAAAAAAAAAAAAAAAAAAAAAAAAAAAAAAAAAAAAAAAAAAAAAAAAAAAAAAAAAAAAAAAAAAAAAAAAAAAAAAAAAAAAAAAAAAAAAAAAAAAAAAAAAAAAAAAAAAAAAAAAAAAAAAAAAAAAAAAAAAAAAAAAAAAAAAAAAAAAAAAAAAAAAAAAAAAAAAAAAAAAAAAAAAAAAAAAAAAAAAAAAAAAAAAAAAAAAAAAAAAAAAAAAAAAAAAAAAAAAAAAAAAAAAAAAAAAAAAAAAAAAAAAAAAAAAAAAAAAAAAAAAAAAAAAAAAAAAAAAAAAAAAAAAAAAAAAAAAAAAAAAAAAAAAAAAAAAAAAAAAAAAAAAAAAAAAAAAAAAAAAAAAAAAAAAAAAAAAAAAAAAAAAAAAAAAAAAAAAAAAAAAAAAAAAAAAAAAAAAAAAAAAAAAAAAAAAAAAAAAAAAAAAAAAAAAAAAAAAAAAAAAAAAAAAAAAAAAAAAAAAAAAAAAAAAAAAAAAAAAAAAAAAAAAAAAAAAAAAAAAAAAAAAAAAAAAAAAAAAAAAAAAAAAAAAAAAAAAAAAAAAAAAAAAAAAAAAAAAAAAAAAAAAAAAAAAAAAAAAAAAAAAAAAAAAAAAAAAAAAAAAAAAAAAAAAAAAAAAAAAAAAAAAAAAAAAAAAAAAAAAAAAAAAAAAAAAAAAAAAAAAAAAAAAAAAAAAAAAAAAAAAAAAAAAAAAAAAAAAAAAAAAAAAAAAAAAAAAAAAAAAAAAAAAAAAAAAAAAAAAAAAAAAAAAAAAAAAAAAAAAAAAAAAAAAAAAAAAAAAAAAAAAAAAAAAAAAAAAAAAAAAAAAAAAAAAAAAAAAAAAAAAAAAAAAAAAAAAAAAAAAAAAAAAAAAAAAAAAAAAAAAAAAAAAAAAAAAAAAAAAAAAAAAAAAAAAAAAAAAAAAAAAAAAAAAAAAAAAAAAAAAAAAAAAAAAAAAAAAAAAAAAAAAAAAAAAAAAAAAAAAAAAAAAAAAAAAAAAAAAAAAAAAAAAAAAAAAAAAAAAAAAAAAAAAAAAAAAAAAAAAAAAAAAAAAAAAAAAAAAAAAAAAAAAAAAAAAAAAAAAAAAAAAAAAAAAAAAAAAAAAAAAAAAAAAAAAAAAAAAAAAAAAAAAAAAAAAAAAAAAAAAAAAAAAAAAAAAAAAAAAAAAAAAAAAAAAAAAAAAAAAAAAAAAAAAAAAAAAAAAAAAAAAAAAAAAAAAAAAAAAAAAAAAAAAAAAAAAAAAAAAAAAAAAAAAAAAAAAAAAAAAAAAAAAAAAAAAAAAAAAAAAAAAAAAAAAAAAAAAAAAAAAAAAAAAAAAAAAAAAAAAAAAAAAAAAAAAAAAAAAAAAAAAAAAAAAAAAAAAAAAAAAAAAAAAAAAAAAAAAAAAAAAAAAAAAAAAAAAAAAAAAAAAAAAAAAAAAAAAAAAAAAAAAAAAAAAAAAAAAAAAAAACAAAAATTCTGAACGAAGATAGCTAAGTTCGTAGACAAGGATCTGAACGAAGATAGTTAAGTTCGTAGACTAAGGATCTGAACGAAGATAGTTAAGTTCGTAGACTAAGGATCTGAACGAAGATAGTTAAGTTCGTAGACTAAGGATCTGAACGAAGATAGTTAAGTTCGTAGACTAAGGATCTGAACGAAGATAGTTAAGTTCGTAGACTAAGGATCTGAACGAAGATAGCTTAAGTTCGTAGACTAAGGATCTGAACGAAGATAGCTTAAGTTCGTAGACTAAGGATCTGAACGAAGATAGTTAAGTTCGTAGACTAAGGATCTGAACGAAGATAGTTAAGTTCGTAGACTAAGGATCTGAACGAAGATAGTTAAGTTCGTAGACTAAGGATCTGAACGAAGATAGCTTAAGTTCGTAGACTAAGGATCTGAACGAAGATAGTTAAGTTCGTAGACTAAGGATCTGAACGAAGATAGTTAAGTTCGTAGACTAAGGATCTGAACGAAGATAGTTAAGTTCGTAGACTAAGGATCTGAACGAAGATAGCTTAAGTTCGTAGACTAAGGATCTGAACGAAGATAGCTTAAGTTCGTAGACTAAGGATCTGAACGAAGATAGTTAAGTTCGTAGACTAAGGATCTGAACGAAGATAGTTAAGTTCGTAGACTAAGGATCTGAACGAAGATAGTTAAGTTCGTAGACTAAGGATCTGAACGAAGATAGTTAAGTTCGTAGACTAAGGATCTGAACGAAGATAGCTTAAGTTCGTAGACTAAGGATCTGAACGAAGATAGTTAAGTTCGTAGACTAAGGATCTGAACGAAGATAGTTAAGTTCGTAGACTAAGGATCTGAACGAAGATAGTTAAGTTCGTAGACTAAGGATCTGAACGAAGATAGTTAAGTTCGTAGACTAAGGATCTGAACGAAGATAGCTTAAGTTCGTAGACTAAGGATCTGAACGAAGATAGTTAAGTTCGTAGACTAAGGATCTGAACGAAGATAGTTAAGTTCGTAGACTAAGGATCTGAACGAAGATAGTTAAGTTCGTAGACTAAGGATCTGAACGAAGATAGTTAAGTTCGTAGACTAAGGATCTGAACGAAGATAGCTTAAGTTCGTAGACTAAGGATCTGAACGAAGATAGCTTAAGTTCGTAGACTAAGGATCTGAACGAAGATAGTTAAGTTCGTAGACTAAGGATCTGAACGAAGATAGTTAAGTTCGTAGACTAAGGATCTGAACGAAGATAGCTTAAGTTCGTAGACTAAGGATCTGAACGAAGATAGCTTAAGTTCGTAGACTAAGGATCTGAACGAAGATAGCTTAAGTTCGTAGACTAAGGATCTGAACGAAGATAGTTAAGTTCGTAGACTAAGGATCTGAACGAAGATAGTTAAGTTCGTAGACTAAGGATCTGAACGAAGATAGTTAAGTTCGTAGACTAAGGATCTGAACGAAGATAGCTTAAGTTCGTAGACTAAGGATCTGAACGAAGATAGCTTAAGTTCGTAGACTAAGGATCTGAACGAAGATAGTTAAGTTCGTAGACTAAGGATCTGAACGAAGATAGTTAAGTTCGTAGACTAAGGATCTGAACGAAGATAGCTTAAGTTCGTAGACTAAGGATCTGAACGAAGATAGTTAAGTTCGTAGACTAAGGATCTGAACGAATATAGCTAAGTTCGTAGACTAAGGATCTGAACGAAGATAAGTTAAGTTCGTAGACTAAATTCGTTTGAAGAAGATTCAAAACGAAAATGAAGATAACTTCGTTTCTAATTCGTAGATAAGGATCTGAACGAAGATAGTTAAGTTCGTAGACAAGATCTGAACGAAGATAGTTAAGTTCGTAGACTAAGGATCTGAACGAAGATAGTTAAGTTCGTAGACTAAGGATCTGAACGAAGATAGCTTAAGTTCGTAGACTAAGGATCTGAACGAAGATAGTTAAGTTCGTAGACTAAGGATCTGAACGAAGATAGTTAAGTTCGTAGACTAAGGTTCTGAACGAATATAGCTTAAGTTCGTAGACTAAGGATCTGAACGAAGATAAGTTAAGTTCGTAGACTAAATTCGTTTGAAGAAGATTCAAAACGAAAATGAAGATAACTTCGTTTTCTAACTTCGTTTCGCTAAGTTCGTAAGGTAAACGAACTTAACGACAGAAAGGTGTTCGGGAGGCTATTTTTGAGAAAATAACAATCAAACAAACGATCTCAACCCTTCGATAAGATATCGAATGGCTCTGATACCACTTGTGAATCCCTCGATAGCCACTGATCGCTCTCGAGATCGTCTATTGTTATGTCGTGAGTGCGGAATCCTCACGAGATAACTAGTTTGATTAGTTATCGTATATATTGCTAATTATCTCAATATAATCAGCCTTATGTGATCTATCTTCGTTTTCTATAGCTTAGAAACGAACTTAGTCGCCTTTGGTGTGTGTGATATCAACTGGAATTCTCAATTTAGGGTTTCCAATCGTTTATATATGTTCACGATCGATATTGGGCCTGCTGGGCTTTGTTCTTACGAACTTAGCATCCCAGCCCATAAAACGAAGATTATCTTCGTTAGTTCCTAACGAAGATTATCTTCGTTAGTACTAAATACCATCAACATCTATGCTTAGTTATTTTCCAAGTACTTTATGTACAAGAAACCTAACATATATTATGTTTGTACTTGTATGATATACATAACAAACATCATATATAAACATATAAATAACACCAAAACATGTAATCAATCATTACTAAAACACGAAGTCCATAATCTATCAATTACATATAAATGAATAAGACATAATCAAATCTAAGTTGCTGTTGTCACATCAACATGCATCAACAACTTCAGTGAGAACGTCTTCAGTAGAGTAGATCTGGACTGGGGTGAAGTCCAGTGAGCTAATCTGGAGAATACTCCAGATTTCCTATACAAGTATTTGCTCACTGGTCTTCCATTATTTCTGGACAAATCTTCAGAGGGACTCCAGATTTCAAGTCTGGAGTAGGTCCAGTAGAACACGTTTCTGGACAGATCTTCAGTAAGGCTCCAGTAGTCGAGTCTGGAGAGAGTCCAGTAAATCTGGACCTAACAGGGTGATTGGCTCAGGATGTCTTTCATAATTAAGCCTTTCAGTCACTTTTCTTTTCTCCAGAGCCTCCCACCTATCATGAGCTTCAACACTTTTCTTCACATCTTTTAACTTTTGTGATGGTTTGGTATGAACCACCACTTTCTTCTTGCCTTTCCCTTTGCCCACATCTTTCTTTTTGGATCCAATAGCTGCAAGGTCTTCTTTATATTTCTTATTCAATATTTCTTGAAGAACCTTAGCAACTTCTGGATCAGATTCAGTCACTGCCATTTTCTCTTTGCAGTCTGTCTTCCTTAACCATTTTGTATGCCACCTCAACTGTTACCCCAAGTTCTGGAGCCTGTTTAATTGCAAGCTCCCAATCTTTTTCTTTGTTAGTAAATCTTCACACCACTTGACTCAGCTTCAGTTGGCCTTTTCTTTAACATAAATTGAGTCAGAGTGGTTGTGTCTTCACTTGAAGAGGATTCTGTTGGTTTTTCTTTGGGAGCTGGGTCAGCTTGAGATGACACAGCTTGAACAGGGTCAGCTTGGGAAGACTTCTCAGCTTCAACAACTTTTTTAACTACTTTTTCAACTCCAACTTCCTTCCTTATATCTCCCATTTCAACACTAGTCTCCCCCTCAATTTTATCACTCTCCTTCTCAGCTTCTTCATTCATGTTTCCACCCTTTTCACCACCAGACTCAGATTCTGGCATTTTTATCTCTTCACTTTCCTTTTCACCTTCCACCTTAGAACCATACACAACCATTCTCCTATCATTGGCCTCCCCCTCAGCTCTAGCCTTCCTCTGTCTTTCTTTCAGCCTTTCAAAGTATTCTTCAATTTCCTTGTCAACCTTAGCTCTTTCTCTTTCTTTTTCAAGTTGTTCTTGCTCAGCTTCAGCAGCACTCTTCTCCCCCTTTTTGTCATCATCAGCAGGGAAAGAGCTCACTGGAGTGGCAAAAACTCCTTTGAAGTTTTGGTTGAGCAAGTCAATTTTAAATTTTGTTAGACAACAGGCTCTAAGCAAATCCACATAGTCTCCCCCTCAATTTTATCACTCTCCTTCTCAGCTTCTTCATTCATGTTTCCACCCTTTTCACCACCAGACTCAGATTCTGGCATTTTTATCTCTTCACTTTCCTTTTCACCTTCCACCTTAGAACCATACACAACCATTCTCCTATCATTGGCCTCCCCCTCAGCTCTAGCCTTCCTCTGTCTTTCTTTCAGCCTTTCAAAGTATTCTTCAATTTCCTTGTCAACCTTAGCTCTTTCTCTTTCTTTTTCAAGTTGTTCTTGCTCAGCTTCAGCAGCACTCTTCTCCCCCTTTTTGTCATCATCAGCAGGGAAAGAGCTCACTGGAGTGGCAAAAACTCCTTTGAAGTTTTGGTTGAGCAAGTCAATTTTAAATTTTGTTAGACAACAGGCTCTAAGCAAATCCACATAGTCTTCATGGAGGTTTCCAATTTTAGTTTTGACACCCTTAGAGACTTCAATCAGATCATTCTTGAAATCTGCTTGTGATTTGTTTGCAGATCAAAGCTCTAAGGTGACATCTCTTGTAAACTTGGTTGCAGCATTCTCAATCTGACTCAAAGTGCTCTTGTTTTTCTCCTTTTCTTCATTGATAGCCTTTGTGAGTCCATCAAGAGACTCTGTCAGCTTGATTTGGTTCTGCTGCATCAATTCAACTGCCTTCATCACATTTTCTTTTAATGCAGTCTAATCTTGACTCAGTTTCTCCACCTTCTTATCCGTCAATTCTTGATCCTTTTGGATCTTTTCCAAGCATTCGGTCAGCTGTAAGCTCTCAACCTTATAGGTTGAAGTGAACTCAGTGAGCTGACCCACCACATCTGAGAATGAGATAGTGGCAGCTTGGGAAGAACTTGCAGTTGGTCTAAAGACCACTGACTCTGGAAAGAGCACCCTGCAATCCTTAAAATCAGGGACAATTGGATCATATAGATGGGGGGTGGAGGCTAAGGGAGTTTTAATGAATTTGCTCATGAGAGTGAGTCTCATGAGTAGATCTTTCAGAAATGATGATGTGTTGGTCAGCCTGAGAAAGATTGACGTTTAATTCAGGCTGAGGGCCAGTGGGAATGTGTTGATCTTGATGTTGATCAACTCCTCCACTGGCATCTTCCATCAGAGCATCCCTTGAGGATGGATGGGCAAACACATCATCGAATGAAGAATCACTTCCGGAGGTAGTGATTTTGTTCTCATTGGCATCGAGAGGACTAGCAATGGTTCTCATTGCTGCACATGGGGCTAACATGACTACCTTAAAGACATCCATGTAACCTACAGGATCCCTCTGTCCAAGGACAGATGCAGACACAGACCATGTAGGTGTAATGTTTTGTGTAATTGATTGCCCTTCAACAGAGGTGTGTTGTTGCACCAAAGTATCCTTAGGGAGAATTATTGAGGCCTGTACCCCTCCTTGTCATCTAGAAGGGGCATTGGCAGCCTGTGCAGACTTAGAGTGTAAGAATGAAGGAGTCTGATCACCTTGGGAAGGAGAAGCAGTATCACAAGTGCGTTCGATACTTCTCTCCTTTGGCTGACCATCCTCATAATTGATGTGCATTGACTCTTACTCTTGTTGGATCTGGGCTGGATCCATTGTTGTCCCTTTAATGATATAATCAACCTTTTGGGAGGCTGATGATGGCGATTTTGGTTCAGACACAGTATGACCTTGGGAGGAGGTCTTTCTTTCAATACCTTCACCCTGTTTGGAGGGTTGGGTAGTAGATGGTGTTCCCTTTAACTCGTCTACACTCTTTTGGGAGAGTGCAAATGGGCGTGGTGATTTTGGCTTATCATCTTGGGTGGCAGAGTCAGCTTTGGAATGTTCCTTAGCTGCCACTGCACCTTGGGGGATCTCAAGATTTGATGTGCATTGACTCTTACTCTTGTTGGATCTGGGCTGGATCCATTGTTGTCCCTTTAATGATATAATCAACCTTTTGGGAGGCTGATGATGGCGATTTTGGTTCAGACACAGTATGACCTTGGGAGGAGGTCTTTCTTTCAATACCTTCACCCTGTTTGGAGGGTTGGGTAGTAGATGGTGTTCCCTTTAACTCGTCTACACTCTTTTGGGAGAGTGCAAATGGGCGTGGTGATTTTGGCTTATCATCTTGGGTGGCAGAGTCAGCTTTGGAATGTTCCTTAGCTGCCACTGCACCTTGGGGGATCTCAAGATTTGATGTTGCATTATCAACCCCAGAAGCTGACACAGATTTCCTTTGAGTTCTTTTCTTTTTAACACTGTGAGGTACTAAGTCCTCAACAATGGGTCTTTTAGAATCGATTTTAGAACGAGTGGATGAGGGTGTGGCTAGGGTGGCTGATGATGTGGCCAACCCTTCACCCTCTTTAGAAGGAGAAGAAGATTGAATAGATTGGGAAGAGTTTGAGGATTGAGTGTCAGACTCAAATCGCGTCGAAAAAGGGACAACTTCCTCATTAGCAGCTACCTCTCTCTCCCTTTGCCTACAAAAATTTAGGTAGGTCTGCATTGCTGGGTTCAGACCCTGCGCAGTTACCTTTGGACTATTGAAAATATTATTTTTAATGGCCTTACATTCCACAGTTTGACCAGTTTCCAAACTGTAATCATTATCAAGAATGGCTTCAATAATGAGTGCAAAAATCCTACCATAAGGTATGATAAGACTCTTATTATTGACTCGGCCAACTAAGTCTCTAAAAATTATTGCAGCAAAATCTATTCTGGTCATAGTGACATGAAAAATTTGTAACTCTAAGTCATTAGGTTGATCAAAGCTGCCTGCCTTAACTTGCAAAGTTTTAGATGTTGTGCTCAAAAGATAGTTCCAAATACCAGTTAAAAATTTCATTTTAACCACTGAAGCCAATGGACCAGTATATCCAACATCTTGCAAAACACTTTTGGCTTCAGTGTGAGACACAACACTTTCATAATTATCATCTGGCATATATGACAGCTCAAAAGCAGACCTAATCCTCTCTAAAGAAATATATACCTTTTTCTTACCATTGAGGATGGTGCCATAGATTGCTGGATCTCCCTTCTTGTTTTGACCCACATAACAGCTTGCCCAAAATTCACACAAAACATCCTTAAACACCACATCTGGCTTTTTAATCAACATCTTACCAAATGGATGATACCACAAAAATGCTACAATTTCATCATATCCTTCAGCCCAAGAAGGAGGATGAACATTGGCAGAGATGAGATTGACTATCTTGATTTTACCAGTATCAAGATCAGCCCGGACAACTACTACCTTATCTCCCACCACATAAGGTGAAAGCTTATTAGCGCTTATCAGAGCTGGGTATTGGACACCAGATTCAGAAGAAGAATCTGATTGAGAGTTATTAGCAGAAGGAGAAGCAGATGATGATGCCATTTTAATTTAAACAAGAATTTTAGAAAAAGAGATTTAAGAAATTAATAAAACAGTATACAGATTTGAGAGAAAAAGAACGATTGATTAAAAGAGATGAAGAAGTGATTTTGGGGTTTAGGTTAAAGAGAGTATATATATACTTTATTATAATTTAACCGTTTGAAAATTGGAGAGAGAAAGATTTTGATTGGTGGATGAACAAGTAGTGGAGGTACTTTTTGAGTAACCACCAGTTGTCGCTACACGTGTCAGTCACCAATTAAATAGAAAATGGATAAAGAAATAAACTAAATAAAATATTGTAAATAATAAAACGCACTGAGATATTTAATAACAAAAATAACCACTAAGCTGGGTCAGACTCAACTTACCCTCTTTTACTTGAAAATACACCAAGTATGAAAGGGTAGTCTGGGTCAGACAACAGCTTACTCAAAATTATATAAGTGTGTTATGTATTTGTATATATATATAAGTATAGTTAGTTGTTTGTGTCCAAGAGTATATATATATATGTCGTGTGTGTATATGTATGTATATACATACTTTGTGTTTTTAATTTGTTACATAAGCCATTATTTATAATCTTGTATTTATTTTAGGCGTATATATATATATATATATATTATATGTTATTTATATATATATATACTTATTATTATTTAAACGCTTTTATGCACATAAGAACTTATAGATATATTTTGAGACAGAAATTTTTATTTTCATGACCATATTTACTTTAATTAACTTAATGATTAAATTGTTGGACATTTATAAGGATTTTTGATGGTTATCTCAACTTGTGAGACTTACATTATTATTTATATAACTTGATTGATCAACAATAGAGTTTTTGTTCAATGGCATTGTATTGAATTCAATTTAGGGCTAAATAATAGCTTTAGATTGCTAATTTAAGGGCATCATCTACTATTCTAATATAACTATGGCTTGCGAGATCATATTGATATCATTTATGGTTGGTTATTATTGTTGAACATACGGTTTGGGCATGGAGACTATGATGAAATTCTTGGAAATCTTATGACATATTTCTTCTTAAATCTTATCGAATGAATACTTGTTTGTAGTATAAACCTATGAACTCACTCAACTCTCGTAGTTGACACTTTTTCTTCATGCTTTTCAGGTATAGAGCAATAGGTACTAAGCTTGACCGCCCCTATGGAAGCTTATTTGTAATGTGCTTGGACTTATGTAATGCAAACATTTGATCTTTTGTTTATGAACTTGGTTATGTAATGATCGTGGAACGTCAACTTGAACTTGTAATCTTTTGAGATTTGAACGTCATTTGAAACTTTATGTTAATGATCCTATCATACCCCTATAGGTTGTGATGTCAACAGATTTGCCATTTTTATCTTCACCCAGCTTATCACCAGTTCCCATAGGAGTTTTCATAGGAGAGCAATCACTAAAACCAAATTTTTTTAAGAGATCTTTAACATATTCTAATATCTATGCTTGGAGATATATTGATATCATTTATGGTTGGTTATTATTGTTGAACATACGGTTTGGGCATGGAGACTATGATGAAATTCTTGGAAATCTTATGACATATTTCTTCTTAAATCTTATCGAATGAATACTTGTTTGTAGTATAAACCTATGAACTCACTCAACTCTCGTAGTTGACACTTTTTCTTCATGCTTTTCAGGTATAGAGCAATAGGTACTAAGCTTGACCGCCCCTATGGAAGCTTATTTGTAATGTGCTTGGACTTATGTAATGCAAACATTTGATCTTTTGTTTATGAACTTGGTTATGTAATGATCGTGGAACGTTAACTTGAACTTGTAATCTTTTGAGATTTGAACGTCATTTGAAACTTTATGTTAATGATTTCTACTTAATCTTTTTGTACCATGTCGTTCTGTGGCATCTCGTGTTTCCGCCCTAGTCGGGGTGTTACATCAGACACAACTTACCCTCAAAATTGAGAATAATTCCAAGGGGTCAGATTTGTTATTACTTAGCTCACTGCCTTTTACATATTTAGTATACCTAGCTTACTTATAAGATAGTTGAACCTTGATTCATCCAATGGCTTTGTAAACAAGTCAGCAAGTTGATTATCTGTTGGAATGAAGTAGAGTTCAACATCTTCTTTCATCACATGATCTCTAATGAAATGATATCTAATATCAATATGCTTGGTCCTTGAATGAAGCACAGGATTGTTTGAAATTGCTATGGCACTGGTATTGTCACAAAAAATTGATGTTTTTGATGCAGTAACACCATAGTCTTGAAGTTGATATTGCATCCAAAGAATTTGAGAGCAACAACTTCCTGCAGCAACATATTCAGCTTCTGCAGTGGAAATAGAAACTGAATGTTGCTTTTTGCTGGACCAGCTTACAAGTCTATTGCCAAGCAATTGACAAGCTCCTGAAGTGCTTTTTCTATCAATCTTACATCCTGCAAAGTCAGATCTGAATAGCCAATTAGATCAAATCCTGAGTCTTTGGGATACCAAAGACCCAGATTGGGACTACCTTTAAGGTATCTAAAGATTCTTTTCACAGCCTTAAGATGTGATTCTTTAGGACTAGCTTGATATCTTGCACAAAGACATGTAGCAAACATAATATCTGGTCTACTAGCCGTTAAGCAAAGTAATGATCCTATCATACCCCTATAGGTTGTGATGTCAACAGATTTGCCATTTTTATCTTCACCCAGCTTATCACCAGTTCCCATAGGAGTTTTCATAGGAGAGCAATCACTGAAACCAAATTTATTTAAGGGATCTTTAACATATTTTCCTTGGTTTATGAAAATTCCATTTTTAGTCTGTTTAACTTGTAAAACCAGAAAATAGTTTAGTTCTCCCATCATGCTCATTTCATACTTTTTAGACATTAATTCAGAAAACTTTTTGCAAAGTCTTTCAATGCTAGACCCAAATATGATATCATCTACATAAATTTGTACAAGAAGAATATCACCATTATACTTTCTCACAAACAAAGTCTTGTCAACATTACCTCTTTTGAATTTGTTAGCCAAAAGAAATTTAGACAAAGTATCATACCATGCCCTTGGAGCTTGCTTTAAGCCATAGAGAGCTTTGTCAAGCTTGAAATCATGATCAGGAAACTTTGAACTTTCAAAACCTGGAGGTTGTTCAACATAGACTTCTTCTTCCAATTTCCCATTAAGAAATGCACTCTTCACATCCATTTGGTAGACTTTGAAACCTTTATGAGCAGAGAAGGCCAAGAACATTCTGATTGCCTCTAGTCTTGCCACTGGTGCAAAAGTCTCATCATAATCAATACCATCCTCTTGTCTGTAACCAAGAGCTACCAATCTTGCTTTGTTTCTGGTCACAACTCCCCTTTCATCCATTTTATTTCTGTAGACCCACTTGGTTCCAATCACAGTCTTGTGATGAGGTCTTGGAACAAGTTCCCAAACCTTGTTTCTTTCAAACTGTGTGAGTTCATCTTGCATAGCATTTACCCAAGATGGATCTGCCAGAGCTTCATTAACCTCAGTTGGTTCCACCTTACTAACAAAATTAACAAACATGCAAAAGTTGTCTGTTACTTTCCTTCTTGTTTTAACACCAGAGAGAGGATCACCAATGATTTGGTTAATTGGATGACTCCATGTCCATTTGGTCACATGAGTTGGATTATTTTCAGCATGAACAATAGGCTGATTCAGATTTGAAGGTCCAGCATGATCAGCTTGAGGAATGGGCTGATCAGCTTGAATTAAAGTAGTGGAATCTGAGTCAGCTGGAGCATTATTAGATGGATTAAGAATAACTTCTTCAGTAGGAGTAGGATCAGCTTGCACATTTTCAAATATTGGAACATCTTCTTCTTCATCATCAAGTTGCTCCTCCTGAGTTTGAGCATTATCAGCTCCAACTGGAGGATTAGTTGGAGGCTCATTCTCAGGTACAACCAGTTCTTCAAAATTGAGATCTTCATCTTCAGAAGGAGAGTAATCTGTCTTAGGACAACCTTCATCAATGCTTACATTTACAGAGTTTTCAATAGTTTTGGTTCTTTTGTTGTAAACTCTGTAGGCATTCATCATTGTTGCATATCCAAGTAGGATACCTTCATCTGCTTTCTCATCAAACTTTCTAAGATGGTCTTTCTGATTTAAAATGTAACAAGGACTTCCAAACATTCTTAGGAAACCAATTTCAGGTTTTCTCCCCCTAAGAAGTTCATATGCAGTCTTCTGGTGCCTTTTCACAATAAGGGATCTGTTCTGGGTAAAGCAAGCTGTGTGAACTGCTTCAGCCCAGAAATGAGACTTGACATTGTTTTGAGCCATCATGGACCTGGCAACTTCAATGAGAGTTCTGTTTCTTCTTTCTGCAACACCATTTTGTTGAGGAGTTCTGGCAGCTGAGTAGACTTGTGAAATTCCCATTTTACTGCAAAATGTATTAAGAGTGATATTCTTGAATTCAGTACCATTATCACTTCTTAATTGCCTAACTGGCCTTTTGTAAAGAACTTCAGCTTGCTTGATAAAATGGGTAATGCTGTCAGCAGCTTCACTCTTGTGCTTGAGAAAGAAAACCCAGGTGTATCTTGAATATTCATCAACAATGACCAAAGAGTATCTCATTCCAGTGAATGGAGGAGTACTAATTGGTCCAAATAAATCCATATGAAGCAAATCCAGACAGCACCACACAGCTTGTCCTTCTCATAATTTATCACAGGAAGACCTGACACCAATTCTTTCTTACACAGCTTGTTGATGTCTTTAAAATTCATATGAGACAACCTTTTATGCCACAACCAGTTCAGCTCATCTTGAGTCTTTGACATGAAACAGACTTCTCTTGTTACAGTTGGATTTCTCATGTCAAAAGAATACAAAGACTCATCCTTTTTTGCAATAAGAACAACATTGCCTTCTAAATCTAGAACAATACCCTTATCAGACCTGAATCTCACTTCATAACCAGCATCACACAACTGACTCAGTGCTTCAAACCATTTACATATGAGACCCTTCTGAAAGTAAGGGGACCATTTGAAAGTATACCAAATCCTTCAGTCTTTCCTTGAGAGTCATCTCCAAAAGTAACATTAGGACCAGCGCGAATCCTAAAGCTACATAGCAGGGACTTACATCCGGTCATATGCTTGGAACACCCACTGTCCAAGTGCCAGGTATTATCGTCATGATTGCCCTGCATTTTCAATAAGAGATTAGTTCTTTTTGGGAACCCATCCAAGGATGGGTTCACCAGAGCTGACCTTCTGGTCTGACTCAGACTGGGAGACTGAACTTAAACTCTTATCACATTTGGACACCCATTGTTGCTTGATCTGTCCTTTACCAGATTTAAAATTCCTTTTAGCAACATTTAGAGTTTCCTTTTTAGCAAAACCTTTGCCTATTCCAAATTTCTTACATTCAGCTCTTAACTTCCTTTGATCAACAACATTTGGATCAGACACATTTTTCAGAAAGTTATCATTTGAAACCTTACCATTTCTAGACTCAACATATTTTGAAATCATTTTGTCAGAGTCAGATTTGGTATCTTTTGAAATAGATACAGATTCAGCTTGTGACAATTTTCCTTGAGAACCAGACTTTTCATTCTTTGAGAGTTTTATCTTTTCTTTTGGAACACTATGATCTCTAATCTTTCTTTTGTTTTTCTTTGAGTTACCATTGTTTGTTTTAGATTTTGAATCTGACACAGATTGGGTAATGGTTAGCTTGGATAAGTCAAGACTTTCTTCAGGTTTTAACTCAACAACCTTATCAGCTTCAGACACAGCTTCAGCAATGGTTTGGCCAATGGTTTCAGGATCATTAAACCCAATACCAGATTTCTGAACCAACTTAATTGGTTTAGACTTTTTCCCTTTGGTTTGGACTTTGGGTGGTGAAGGAGGCTGATAACAAGGCTCCATAGCACAGACTTCAGCAATGGCTATGGCCCTATCATAATCACCATCAAAAATAGCTTGGATTTGATGGGGTATTTGATCATTTACACACTTAGCAGTTCTTTTGGAACATATACACCATGATTCAGTAATGTGCTTAACTTTCAAAAACTTTTCTTCTGCAGTTTTAGCTTCTTTAACCAAAATGGAATTTAATTGTTTTTTAGCCTTAACTTCAGATTTCAGTTTTTCAATGGTGTGACTTTTAGAACTGTTATCAAGTTTCAAAACATGTATTTCCTTTTTGAGTTCTTGATTAAAGTGTTTTTGTATAAGAACCTCATCACCCAATCTATTTAGTCTAGACAGTTTTTCATTATCAGACAGATTGGAAAAAGAAATTACCTCAGGTGGAGGAGTCTGACTGGTAGATGCCTGGTGAGCTGACTCAGATTGCTGTTGAATTTTCACCAGATCTTCAGCAAACTTTTGAGTAGCTTCTTTAGCCATGAAACACTTGGCATCTTTATACAGCTCATCATCAGATGAAGTGGCACTTTCAGCCCAGTCTTTGGCTACCAGACTGTTCTCACTTTTGTTTACCTTCTCAGTCAGCTCAGCTACTTGTGCTTTCAAGGCCTTGTACTTTGTCTTGAGCTTTGAGTATTTTTCACTTCTTCCACCTTTGGATGACACAGCTTGAGAAGACTCTTTAGATCTTCAATCTCCAGTCATGTGTCTAGTCTTGCCACATTTATAACAAGTGACCTTGGACATGTCATATGGCTTCTTTGTCTTATCAGCTTGGCCAACTTTTCCTTTTCCTTTAAACTTGTTAAAGGATCTCCTTCTGATCCTTTCAGCCAACATAGCTACTTCATTAGCTAGTTCATCACCATCAGATTCATCACATTCAGATTCAGCACAAATAGAGTTAGGATTAGAAATCACAGGAACTTCATCATTAACACAAGGAATGATCTCATTACTTATTGAGCTAGGGTGTTCAGTCATAGAAGCAACAAGTGCAGCAGCAGGCTGACTATAAGAATCACCCATAGCAATCAACTTTTCAGCCTCTGAACATTCTTGGTTATGAAGTAAACCAAAAAGTCCAGGGAGATCAAGATCATGATAAACATAACTTAATTTAACAGAAGAAATATAGTTGTTCCATTTAGGTGGTAATGAATCAAGAAATTTACTCTTTAAAACCTCATTTTTCTTAACAATTCCAACAGCAGCTAAATCATTAACTAAAGCATTAAAGCGGGTATGAGTGTCAGTTAAGGATTCATTTCTCAAAGAGAAAAATCTCTCATACCTCCTGGTCAAAGTGGTAATAGTAGATTCCATGGAAGTAGAGCAACCCTCAAACATGACAGTCAATGTACCCCACATTTTCTTAGCTGTAGAACACATTTTAATAGAATGGTAAAGGTCTTTGGGCACAGCTTGGACAATGAAATTTCTAGCCTTCACATCCAAGTTTGCCAACCTCCTATCCTCATCCCCCTAATCTGCCTTGTCCTTAACAATGGATTTGACTGTGGCAGGAATGGTTGGTTGACCTTCTCTGACCACAGCCTCTACCACAATGGTTTGTGTAGGAACATAAGGACCATCCGCAAGGATGTCAGGCATATTGTTATCGATGGATTTAAGGAACAAAGACATTCGACCTTTCCACCCACTGAAATCATCTTTATCAAACATGGGTGGTCTGGTTGAAGAACCATTATCAATATAGGATGACATAATGCTTTACTATTAAAGAAAATAAGCAAGGATCAAGTCAAGTTAATTGTTAACCCCTGCTCTGATACCAATTGATACGTCCCAAGGTGTATCAATATACCAAAGTATATTGTACACAGAACAGTTGTAGAGGGGGGGTGAATACAACTTTCCTTGAACTTTACAAACTTTTAAATAAATCGTTTTAAAGACTCAGTTTATATGTTAAGTAAGTAAAGAGCAGGAATCATTAAAACAGTAAAGCAATAAAATAAACAAATCATTCTTGAACACAGATTGTGGTTTTCAATGTAATCCTTTATTAAGAGATAATATATACAAAGAATTACAGGGTTGTTGCGAAATAAAGATAGCCTACAGATATCTAAACAACCCTTGAAATGACAAACTACAATCAATAAGTTCCTACTCAAGAGAATCAGCCCAAGCTGATCTCGGACAGACTAAGCTGTGTGTAAGAGCAGAGAAAACTTGTGTGAAGAATGATTCTCAGGAATGCCACACATATGCAATCAAGGATTGAGGCTTTTATAGGCGAAAGCCCTTCTTCACTTGGTATCCAATGCAGCCACGTATTATTCTTCTACTGGATGACAAAGGAATATTTAATCGTGCCTTTCATGGTACTTGTGGTCCCCCACGTACCGGCGCACATTCTTTATCAACCAATAAGAGTATGGACACGCATATGTAAATCTAACCACCAACCTGGATCCAAGGATTCTTCTTAGTCACGTCTTTAGTCCTTATCTTCAATCCAGGTTGTTATCTTCACTTGATTGTCAGGCACAGATTGGGCCGTTTGTCAAAGCACCAATCTGCCTAAGTGTTTCCAAGCTGACTGCTAATCCCAAGCTGCCTTCCACTACCAGCTTGGTCTTCTATCTTTAATCCTCCTCTTCGACTTGGATTGAATGCTATAAACATTGTTGATGCAGCCTGAACAACACTTGCTTCCATATGATTAACATTATAAAACATGAAGCATGATCTGGGCCAGAAACAGATCGTAAGCTGTGTCAGCTTAGTCTGACCTAGATCAGATTACAAGAACCAAAAGATTACTAAGTGTTTATAGGTCAGATTTGTCATCACCAAATTTACAATGAACATTTGGACTCAACAGATATGCTTGAAAAAAACACCTTATCCATGGTGTCTGGTATATACTATGTGATTCCTGGGACTGATTTGCAAAGTGGGTTGCTTAAGATACAAGATACATTTGATTTAGCACGTATGTATGATATTGCTTATTGCTATGGTAAGATTGATATGTATTTGAACCATTTGCAAACCCATGAGGAGGCATTGGAAGATTATTTGTGTTTGAAATCCAAGAAAGTAAACCCTGGTGAAATAGAAGATGGCAATGCCATTGGTTCCTCTAGTAAGACCCCCCCTAGTCGTCCCCCAGCTGGTTTACAAGATGAAGCCATAGAGGATCCAGTTGCTGTGGATGATGATAATGTAGAAACTAGGCCAGTAGATGCAGCAGATTTAGATGAAGATGAGGAAGTTGTAGTAGAGGCTCCTGCTATGAAACTTGCTAGAAGGTTGTTCCAAGAAAATGATAAGGGAAAGGGGAAGGATATAAAAGAGGAGGTGGTTGAGGATTCTGAGTCAGGCATTGACTATGTATTTGAGGTTGATTTCTCTAGTGACAGTGAAAGTGATACAGCTTCTATATACTATCTATCAGAGGGGGGAGATGAGCTAAGGGAGCTGAGATTGAGGAAGCTTGAGGCCAAGAAACTGCCTAAAACTGCTAAACAGCCTACACTTGTTGGTCAGTTAAGGAACATAAACCCTGAAGCTAAACATTGTTGATGCAGCCTGAACAACACTTGCTTCCATATGATTAACATTATAAAACATGAAGCATGATCTGGGCCAGAAACAGATCGTAAGCTGTGTCAGCTTAGTCTGACCTAGATCAGATTACAAGAACCAAAAGATTACTAAGTGTTTATAGGTCAGATTTGTCATCACCAAATTTACAATGAACATTTGGACTCAACAGATATGCTTGAAAAAAACACCTTATCCATGGTGTCTGGTATATACTATGTGATTCCTGGGACTGATTTGCAAAGTGGGTTGCTTAAGATACAAGATACATTTGATTTAGCACGTATGTATGATATTGCTTATTGCTATGGTAAGATTGATATGTATTTGAGGTTGATTTCTCTAGTGACAGTGAAAGTGATACAGCTTCTATATACTATCTATCAGAGGGGGGAGATGAGCTAAGGGAGCTGAGATTGAGGAAGCTTGAGGCCAAGAAACTGCCTAAAACTGCTAAACAGCCTACACTTGTTGGTCAGTTAAGGAACATAAACCCTGAAGCTAACATTGTTATTGAGCCTGATGAGTTCATTGCTTCTTTATTGAAGAAACTAAAGGGGAATGAGGATGAGGAGCAAGAGGATCCATTTCAGATGGTTGAAAATCTTGAGAAGTGGCCAATCCATAACAGGGATACACCATGGAGACTCAAGAAACCTCAAGTGGGTGAGAGGTATGAGAATCATTATGCCTTTAAAGAGTGTTTAAATTACTATGGTTTAGCCAATGGATTCTCATTATGGTATGAAAAGAGTACTCAACAGAAGGTGATTGCAAGATGTGGTCAAAGACCACCTATTGTCAAAGATCCAGTTATAGGTAAGCAAAGAAAGCAGAACATGTATCCAGCCACAGTGAAGGGAGAAGAAATAAAATGTCCATGGAGGTGTTATGGGAAGAAAATGAAGGAAGAGAATTCTTTTCAAGTTGTGTCATTGTGGGATGACCATAACTGCACCAGGAACTACAGATTTGGTTCACTTGTCAGTTACAAGTGGATAGGGAAACAATTTGGTAACAAAATCAGAGCATTTCCAGATATTAAGCTAGTACAGATTGCAGACATGGTCATTAAGAAGTACAAGTGCATGGTCAGTCCCAATCAGTGTAGAGCAGCCAAGACATATGCTTTAAATGAGTTCCAAAGGTCAATTGAAGAGCATTATGGCATGCTCAGGGCATACCAGCAAGAGTTGCTTGCCTCCAACCCAGGATCAACTGTTACTCTCAATTGTAATACAGGTCCAGATGGCAAGTTATATTTTGAAAGGATGTACATATGTCTTAAGGGGTTGAAACAAGGCTGGAAGGCAGGTTGCAGAAGGGTAATTGCCCTGGATGGTTGTTTCATGAAGAGCCCAGCTACTGGTGAGTTACTGACAGCAATAGGGAGGGATGGCAACAACCATGTATACCCAATAGCATGGGCCTTGGTTAATGTTGAGAACAAAGACAATTGGTCTTGGTTTTTGGAGTTACTTTTCAGGAGATCTTGATATTGAGTGTGGAGTGGGAGTAACTATCATCTCTGATCAACACAAGGTAATCTTAAACAACCCTTAATACTTTACAATGGTTATTGTTGTTATTTGATAAATACTTGTTAGTTATACATTTATATGCACATAAATAGATGTATACACATTTTTAAAGTGTAAAATACTTATATAATGCTTGTTATTAGATAACTACTTGTTAGTTATACATTTATATGCACATAAATAGATGTATACACATTTTTAAAGTGTAAAATACTTATATAATGTTACAGGGATTGATTGAAGCTGTCAAAGACATGCTGCCTTATGCTGAGCATAGGCAGTGTGCTAGACACATATATGAAGGCTTTAGAAAGAGGTTTACTGGTGTCCATTTTAGGTCTATGTTTTGGGCTGCTTCAAAATCCAGTTACCCTGCACTTTTTTTGAAAGTCATGAAAGATATTAGGGATTCAGACCCCAGAGCACATCAATATCTAATGGATAAGAACCCAAGAACTTGGTCTAGGGCTTATTTCAAACTTAATAGAGGTTGTGAAAGTGTTGAAAATGGTTTCTCTGAGTGTTTCAATTCTGTCATTTTGAGTGTGAGGAACAAGCCTATCATTACCATGTTTGAAGCTATCAGAGCTATAATAATGGAGAGGCAATCTGTGATGAGAGCCTTATGCTCAAAGTGGAAGGGTGACATCTGTCCATCTATACAAAACAGATTGGAATGGGTGAAAGATCAGCAAAGGTTAGTTTTGCATACAGATATTGATTATTCATTTACATAACTGCATTTTGTAAATATTTGAAGTATAATGGCAGGTTTTGGAAACCTTTTCATGTTGGGGGTCCACATTGGGAAGTTAGACAATTATATGAATCATTTAAAGTGAACTTAACAGACAGGACATGTAGTTGTAGGATGTGGGAATTGTCAGGGATCCCATGTCCACATGGTTGTGCTGTCATCTTCAAGATTGGTAGATCCCCAGAAGACTATGTGCCAGGTTGGTTTAGAAAACACAAGTACTTTGAAATTTATAACTATCATATCATGCCAATGGGAGGGATGAGCACATGGCCAATTAACACTATGGAAAAACCCTTGCCACCTCCAGCTAAGAAGATGCCTGGCAGACCTAAGAAAAAAAAAGAGGAGCCCATGAATTGGGTAGTCAGAGGTCAAAAGCAGTTGAGGGTAACATTAACAGGATTAGCAAAGAGGGATTGGTGATGACATGTGGAAAGTATGGTCAGAAAGGACACAACAGGGTTAAATGTGTGAATGAGGAGTTGGAAAGGCCTCCTAAGATGCCAAACAAAGGAGGGAGACCAAGGAAAGTACCAGACCAGGGTCAGACTGAATGCCAAGCTAGTGGGTCAAGGCATACTCAAGCATCCAGAGGACAAGCAAGTGTTTCACTAAATGGTCAGCATGTGGCAGAAGCAAGTGTGGAAATTAGGGTTAATTCTAGAGGTAATGCAAGGGCAACTGTTGGAGGTGAGCATGGGTATGAAGTAACTGTCAATGTAAGTGGTGGTAACATAGATCAAGATAACCCAAGCCCAGTAGTGAGACCAACTGCAGCAGGAGCTGATGAAGAACAATTCTCCACTCCAATACAAACCCAGGAAAGCCAAACTGGAAATCCTAGTTCTCCACCAGTTGTGCCAAAACCAAGATGGACCAAATGCAGAATGTTACAAGATAAAAGCCCAACAGATTCTGCACATGAAACAAGATCCATTGTCAGAATGAGTGCACCTCAACTGAACCCTGCAACTGAAAGAAGGTCTGAAATTGGTGTAAAGCATGTTGCTGGTGGGTCCAATGCAAGTGCTAGTGGTACTGGTTGTGTTATCAGGAAAGCAGAAGGTCTAAACAAGCAAGTTAAAAGCCAACCATTACCAATTAAGATGAGGGAACCAAGCCAAAGAATATTATCCAAGAAGCTGGGAAAGAAAATTGATGGTCCTGGAAGCACTTATGACTCTGCAGTCTCCATTGAGTGATGAAAGTTGCCCTGCTTATAGCATGTGTTTTTGATGATAGTGTATGTTGTGTCATGTATGAATACTTTTAGAAAACTTTAACTTATGTACCAGGTGGATTGTATGAATTATGTATAATTCTAGTAGGTAGGTTGTAGGATTGGTATAAAACTTTGGTAATGTATGATCATAGGATCAGGCTTAATGCCAAACAAATCCAATAGGATCAGGCTGCCTGCCTAATTTTGTAATGTATGATCATAATATATCATCCTTATGACCTCAAACTGTTTTCATCATCAATTTGGTTTGATTTTCTTTGTCTGCACTTTTCATTGTTTTCCATACACATATTAATTTTGTAGGCAACACATACACATATACTTAATTTTTCATATAATGTGCTACTTTATAAACCATGAAAACCAATAGCATTCCCATTGACTTCATATTCTTCTACAAAACATATAGACCGATACAAACACATAAAAACATAATAACTAGTAGCAAAACAAACAACAATTTCTCATATATTTTCATGTTTGAGTTTTTCAGCTTCAATTCTTCCTTAAGCTTCAACACCTCCGAAGTTGGTTCTCCATCTTCCTCAGACCTTGCAGATATGTCACTGACTGGTTTTCTCCCCATGTTTTGATGCAACTGAAATATAAAGTCTTTGTAGTAATCACTCGGTAGTTCATGATCCAAGAACTTATATACCCCACACTTGTTTCGTGAATCCTTTTGTGGACAAGAGATGAACCTTTTACCTGGGTTCTTGGCTGTCCACGATGTACGTGGGGTTAATTTGTACTCACAATTGCAATAGCCATAGAAGGAATGATCTTTCATTCTGATTGAAGAAGAGGAAGACATGGCCGACATGAATTTTTGGGTGGATCGTAATTAACGAATTGGGATTTCGGGTTCCCTTTTTGGAAATATGGTGGTAATTAATTTAGGAATTAGGGTTTTGAGGCTCAAGGTTGTATATAAAGGGGATAAAAAGCCACGCTGGAATATTTAAACATAAATTAATTAAACATAAATTAATTAGAAAACCATTATAAGAACAAATACCACTACCCGGTTTTAGGATATGTTAACATAGACGGTGTTTTACAAAACATAACCCATAATATATGAAATTAAAGATTGGTATCTCCTAAAGTAAATATGGACAACTCCAGTACCTTTAGAAACGAAAAGCCCTATATATTTCTCAAGATGATGACAACTCAACGTAATGCACAAAACTATCAAGATAATAATACAAGTATACAACAATGACATCTTCAAATAAAAATGCCTTACAGTAAAAACATGATGTTTACGTTCAAAATTTCATTAGTAATATATGCCACAACTAAAGCATGGAGATGGTAAAAGTTGGAATTTACCAATTTAAGCTTCTTGTTCACGAGTCCCTTCTATGAAATAAAACATTCCAAATCCCACAAAAAAATGTTACGTACGGCTGCTAACTTGATGCTGTTATGGTCCTTATGGAGATAATTGAGAGGGATTCCTAAAGTGATACGAAGGGTATTTACACTCTAAAATATTTTCAAACTCTCATAAAAGTAACGTTAGATTTTGAAGTTTTTTTTTCCAAATTAAAAGCTTAAAATAACAAGGCTTTTTAAGTAATAGAAGTTTTTTTTAAAAGAAAAATGCTAAATATAGTCATTAACGTGTATAAAAAGTTATAACTTTCATATCAAAAGTCACCCTTAAATTTTATACTAAATATACAATTATTATATGTACATTAATAACAGCACTGTATTTAGCAAGACCCTTTCTTAAAAGCTAGAAACTCATAAAATTTCCTAAAAACCTTGCTATCAAATATGCCAGCAACATTTAATATTAATTTGTGAATAACTAACTAGTACTCCCTCCGTCCCACTAAATGTGTCGTATTTTGAATTTTTAAAGTCTTCTTTTATAAACTTTGACCTTAAATATTTTGATTTGTGTTATATAATATTTGATAAAAGTTATATGAATGATTGAGTTTTAAATGTATATTTTATTTGTATAATTTTTATCAAATATTATAGAACACAAATCAAAATATTTAAGGTCAAAGTTTATAAAGGAAGACTTTGAAAATTCAAAATAGGACACATTTAGTGGGACGGGATGAGTAATAATTAACGGATAAGAATCCTCTAAAGTTAGATTCAACTTTATAGGTAAAGTTGGATCATCTTTACCCATGGATTAAAATCAAAGATTAACATTCAAACTTGATCTGTTAATCTTAACCAGTGATTTTAATCCAAGGTTCAAGTTACTCCAACTTTATAAGTTAGTTGGAGCAACTTTAAAGAACCTCTATCCATAATTAACTAACATTTGCGGTAAAAAAATAACTTATTGTGTTGTTTATTTTGCTTCTTAGTCGACTCACAAATTTATACAATGTCTCCTTACTTGATCCATATTTTACATTTTTCTGTCATATCTACCAATAAACTAAAACAGGATTGTATTATCTTTTGATCGACATGGGGCGTAATATTTGATCGACACGTGTCTTTTTTATTTTATATATCTTAAATTTATAGCTTCCTTATACTAATCAAATAGTAATTCGTTAAATTATATATTATATCTAATAACTACTTACCTAATATAAAATTAAAACAATTTAATTTAATTAATTACAAACCTAATATAAATTAATTATTATTATATAGTTACCTTCATGTTCCTCTCGGCTGCAACAAAGGAAACCAAAAGATGTAATTTTTATTATTTTTTTTTGAAATGTGTGGATCATTTGCTCGCAACAGAGGATCCAGTTTACGTTGTTTTAACCGGGTCCGCGCCCTCACCCTCAATACCTAGTAGAAGGAGAAACCCCCAACTAAACCGCCCGAAGGCACGATTTTTAATTGGGGTAAAACTCTGCCACCTCTACAGGACTCAAACCTGCTTCACTGAAGGTAATTGTGAAAATCCTTTAAATGTCTTTCTCATGTCTCGAACTCGAGACCTCCACCATGTAAAGCTAGTGCTCAACCACTGAGCTATAATGGGAAGTACACCAAAAGAGGTATTAATGTTTTGTTTTTTTTTATTCCATTCGTAAAATCTTTCAAAACATATAAAAACTCTTTCTCCTTTTGGTTGGATGGTCGATCGACAAAGGTAACGAAACAAAAATTTATTATAATGTTTCTTAACGACATTTTTTTTATTCTTTCTTACTTTTTATTTGAATAAAGGAGCTAGAAATTTGGACTTTGGTGATTAAGATCTAACTGTTTTTGGTGTTTGTTAGATGTGTTCATGTTCAATCTGTAAAATTATTATTGAATATGTGTTTCAATCTACACGTGTTCATCAATTCGTAAATAAGGTAATATATTGGTAGAAATCTCTGATCATATATGAGTGCATTAAAATATTACAGTAAACATATTATCAATCCGTACATCGTACGGATATTAGGACTAGTAGTATAATATAAAGTAGGTGGTTCACGCCGCCCATCCATTGATTTTTGAAAGCATATGCGTTATTTGCGCGGGCATAAAAGAAAACCACAAACCTTTTCAAATGAACATGTAATATTAATTTTATTGAAATTAAACAAATGTTAAAAATAAGTCAAGTTGTCACGTGTCTTTTTTATTTTTTTAAAGACAACACCATAACAATACAATGATGTTTATGTTTACTCAAAAAAATGACCAAGAGACAAAATGTTACCAAAATATCTAAAAATCAGAAAATACAATAAAGGGTTAAAGAAAAAATTTCCAAAAAAGATGTATGTAAAACAAAATGTTACAAATAAAAAAAAAAGTAGAAAAAAACTCAAAAAATTTAAAAGAAACAAAATATTATAAGGAAAAAAGTTTAAAACAAAAAATTACCAAAATGTTACAAGAAAAATCTCAAAATTAAAATCATAATGAAAAAATTGTTGAACAAAAAAAAGCAAAAAAGCAAAGAAACAAAAAAATCTCAAAATTAAAATCATAATGAAAAAATTGTTGAACAAAAAAAAGCAAAAAAGCAAAGAAACAAAAAATACAACCAAATGTGTGGAATAATATTTTTTTTAAAAAAAAGTTTTAAAATTACAGAAGAAAAGACATAGAGGAGACAAAATGTGATATTCAAAATCTTAGAAAAAAAAATAAAACATGAAAAGATAAATTATATATTAAAAACCTTGTAAAAATAAAACCAAGAAAAAAAAAACATAAATGAGAAGGGTCTAGTTTAAAACCAGCCACCTCTTAGAAATAAAATAAAGGAAAATACTAAATGTTTTCCATATCAAAAGCCTACTTTTGAATTTTATGATAAGTGTACAACTATTTAATGCACCTTAGCTAAATAAAAGGAAACCACTTCCATTAAAACATCTTGTGTTTTGAACTTGCTAAACTATATATAATAATATAACTAAAAGAGGAGGTTGGGGGTACACTTGGCACTCCTAAAATCTCTTTTTAGGTATAATACTCTCTCCTAATTACTCTATAATTTATATTAATATTTGTAGAAAATGTCTCATTAATTTACACTTTTTGTTTTCTATCAATAATTTACACTTTTTAGCCCTGAATACTTAATTTATATTTATTTTTAGCCATCAACTTGAGAAAATTTTAATCATTTAATTAATTAAAAAAATTTCAACATATGAAATATTATCTACAAAAAATTATTTCAAAAGATGAAATCTATTTATAACTAAAAGAGGAGGTTGATGGTACACTTGACACCCCTAATCCCCCTTTTTAAGTCTAAAGCTCCCTCCTAATTAATCCTCATATTGTAGAGCATTCTCCTATTTTTTTATATATTTTTTTAATTTTAGGCCAACCTATATTGTATTAAAAAATAAGAAACAAATCTTTTTATCCTTAAAACTCTCCCAAAATTTATTATATATATACAACATTGGAAAAAAACCTCACGTATTTTCAAAAAAAAAAAAGGGTTCCACAACCCTCACGCATTCTCAAAAAAAAAAGTTCACTTACTAAAAAAAATTGTTTTTTTAAATATATTTTGTTCATGTTTAATCATTATTAGTTGGCATTGAATTCTTATGTTATTATTATTATTATTCATCTCTTTTAGTTTAGTTTGTTGTGCTACTAGATTTTAGACTCGTGTCCAACACTGGACACGGGATTTGCGATATTATCGATATTAAAGCTTCATACATTTAAGTCATAAAAGCTTATAATTTTGAAGATATACGGTTCTAGTTGTTATACTTTGCAAGTTGTAGTACAATAATCATAGGTTCGTCACTATCATTATTAGCTGAGACATATTGATGGAATTGTTTGCCGTAGTCATTCCACAAGGCACATGCTATAATAATTTCTCTATTATAGAAATTTTAAAAACCAGTTGTACTTATAATGTGATATTATTATGAAAGATAATTAAGAATTAAAATATAAACATACTTGTGATCCTCTATTTGACATTCAAGTATATGTATTTGATCATGATGCGGACCCATAACACGCATAGGTTTATTTTCAATCACCTGTTCTATGATAATTAGATAACAATTAGGATTGTTTTCATATTCTTTGATAACAATTAGGACTCTTGATTTGAGTGACAATTATAACTTTAAACATTAATACGCAAAACTAACATATAAAAAAGGAGAAATTATGTACCTTTTTGATCGAGAGATAGAATGAATCTTGAATAGAGTTTCATATTGATTTGAATTTAGTATTCAAGTAACCCTCTGTTGTGAATCGTGATATGTTATGTGATTCTAGGATAATGATGTTGTATATCGTCATCTGTTATTATGTTTTGGGATATGTATCTAAAGTTCAAATTGTGTTTATATTAAATATTAAACTAAATATTAATATTTATAATTTATAAAAGTCTAATATAATATTTGTTAATAAGTCATTAGGTTTTGAAAACAAAAATTGTAAATAATATTTCATATGTTGAAATTTTTTTTAATTAATTAAATGATTGTAAATGTAACACCCTTCATTTAAAAATACGGGTTTCCAAAAATTTTCGTCTAACGGCGTTATAACAAAGCGGAAGTAAACTTTGAAAGTCCAAACCAATTAAAATCTGTTTGGTTTCTTTAATCATTGGTGTTACTCGGTCATATCGTCAAAACAAGTTTAAATAGAAACCCGTTGGCTGCCCAACACAAAACAACCGACTACATAACATGCAAACTACATAAATGCCAAAACATAAGCAAGAGTCTAAAAATGTGCAACAACTATGGGTAGATAAGGTCATCAGCAAGCTATCTACCCATTCCTCGCTCTTCTTCATCAACTACCTCAGCTACGCTAAACCTGAGGGAGCAACACATTTCAAAAGACAAGTGTTAGCTAACGAATTAGCTAAGTAAGATAACACTCAAGTTATAAAACATTTATCCATTTCAAACATTGTGGATTTAATCAACGTCATTAAGGCACAACACACATCAAGCATATCACATCATCAAAACTACATAATAGGATGAAATACCCTAAATGTGCCTATCCTTCATTCTGCATTACACACATATAACCACATAACTGCATTACTACTTTTAACTGCGTAACTACATTTTAACTGCATTACTACGTTTTAACTGCTTTACTACATTTTAACTGCATTACTACGTTTTAACTGCTTTACTACATTTTAACTGCGTCAATGTGTAACATAACTTACACCCGACTAGATGACAACCATTCAGTTGAACATCAAACGTCGTTAAGGAATAGCAAGCCAATCCTCGAGTAATCCGTATGCACAAGACAAATGAGGGCGGGTCAGACCCCTCGTATTACTCAACTGCATCTCAATGACCATGTTGCAAGGAGCCACCCAAGCAACCTACGTCAACGCACTTAGCCGGGCTAGGGAAAGTACGGGTTAAGCTTAACACTTTCCTGCATCAAAGTTTAACGAGCTCGATCCTGCATTATTTAGTTTAGGTGACTGCATTACCTAAACATTTACTACGTTTACTGCTTTTACGTTTTGGGCCCTTAATCGTGCACGTGTCATGGCAACTTAACAAGTCTAGTGAACTAGATGAGCAAGCCATACAATCATGCACATATCAACAATCAACAACATATACTACATCTCAAAGCATCACAAGCTACTACATATCACTTCATAACATAACACTACATTATACTTCATATCATAACATACACTACATTATACTTCATATCATAACATACACTACATTATACTTCATATCATAACATATACTACATTATACTTCATTTGGGACTGCATTTCAGGTCTCAATGGTCAACTACATAACCCATATCACCTCCCGTGTAACCCCGAATACCCACAAGCAATTCAAGATATAAGTTGGGAAGTTATTATTTGAAACCATCTTTTTGTTGAACCCTCAGCGTGTCAAAGTAGTGTATCTTACCTCATGACGATCAATAAGCAACGTTAATGTATCTTGTTTGTGATCCCGACAACCTATCTCGAGTTCATAGTCATTAAACCTGTATAAACCCAACCTAATAAGGTTATAAGACCATACATTAACTTAGGTACACTTATAGGACCCTTAAACGCTTGTTTTGGACCTCAAACGGGCTCACAGACCCTTTATGTGGCGCATGCTTTGAATATGCGTCGCATATTTACTTCAAAAATCACCCAGAAACCTCCCAGGCCCCGATATGTGCCGCACATAGGTTATATGCGCCGCATATGGAGTGCTGGTCTAAAGACTGACTCGCGCCCTTCACTTGCAGGCGACTTTTTGACCTTAATACGACTAAATGAGTCAAAACTTAGTTCTTAAGGAATGTAGGGAATTCAAAGACCTTTCCAGAAATATAAAGTTTGACTCTTGAAGATCTCTAATGAATTAGTTATGGCGTCTGAAAAACAGACCTACAGAATTCGTCTTTTGAAAAACAGACCACTTCTGAAAAACAGACCACTTTTGAAAAATTGACATTTTTCACCCATATCTGGGCAAAATCAAAAGAAACATTGTTCATATCGAATCAAGAGGACACATAGACCTTTTCAAAAATATAAGATTCATCTTATAACTTTTCTAATTGAAAGAGATATGATTTTTGCAATATTACTAATTTTTCAGATCTAGTAAACCCTTAGTTTTGCAAGCAATTTTCGACCATCAGATGACCATAGCAACCACCACGACCTATGAACCTCATATGTACCCAAAATATGACTCATATAATGATTTCACATGATCACTTGTTCCAGGAACAAGAGGGTACAATTACAATACATTAAATTACCCGAAAATCCCAATAATCGACAATGAAACATAATCAAATTAATCTCAACCCTAGAGACCAGAAGTAAGATCCATATGATCGACTCTTATGATCACAAATCAAAGGGAAATCGTCTATATTACCTGTAGATGAAAGCAAGGATGAGAGATCTTGATCAAACTTCACTTGAATCACACGTTTTGAAGGATTTTCGGCTTAGGAATTTGATAGGGGATCAAAGGGGTGGTTAGGGCTTGGGAGAAAAGTTATTAGATCTGATCTGATAAACTAATGACTCCCCCATTGACCCTAATCCCGTTTTTGACTTTCACACCATGTCAAAACTGGTCCCTAAACTTCATAAAGTCATATTATTAGCCCAAAACACCTCTATGGACTATATACAACTTGATTAACACTTTGAACACCTTTAAAAGGCACATAACTTCTTCTTTAAACATATTTCTACATTAATTAATAAGACATTCAAGTCTCACACATAAAACACTTTAACTACATATAAGCGTTAATCCACCCTAAACTTATCGAACACTTTACGTTGACTTAACGACTCAAGTCAACCGTTAATTAAAAAGTTTGGGATGTTACAATTACCTCCCCCTTAAGAGGATTCCGTCCTCGGAATCATTTCAGCATCAAATAGGTGAGTATAACTTTCGAATCAACTTTCACCGTAAATATGATTCTATCCCACTAGCACAAGCTCAATTAACTTCCTATGAAGCTTCTTTTACTTTTGACCAAGGATCTCAACCAGGCCAATTACAAACACTCCTTAACATCAATACTCATATCTCTCCACGGGTTCACATTGGTTTCATATCAATATATACATCATATCATCGTATACTCACATCTTAATCCATGTCTTATACCACATCAACATAGACTTACCACTTAAACGTAACTTCATAACATATCTTGCTTAAATCTCACGTCACATTGTAATCCCACATCTTACATCTTTAATCAACTTACATATTACGCACTAGCTTTACACTAGCACGATTTCCCACATCTTACGCACTAGCATTACATCTAGCACGATTTCCCACATTTTACGCACTAGCATTACATCTAGCACGATTTCCCTTCAATAACTTGTCGTATCATGAAATGACATCCAACACCTATGGCATAATCATTGTTGCCTATGAACACAACAATAAATCTCGAGGCACCATCACGCCATCATATAGTTTTACCAAGTTTCTAACTCATTCATTCTCTTTCCCATCAATCTAAGAGTGATAGGCATCACTTGAGTTCACCATTTTCCTCATACTTTGTCAAACATCTTTAAAAATTTTCATATAATGGCCGTCTCGATTCAAAACATTCCACCATTTACTTTCACACTTTAAGAGCACTTCTTGATCACACATCTTTTCTTTCATGTCCAAGGAAACGGCGTAATAGCTCACAAAGCAAAATAAGCATTCTTGGACAACTTTCCTACTAACTGCTCATGTCTTATCATTACCTTTCGCTTCCCACGCAACTTTGTCTCTTAGTCCACGGTGACATGACTCCTCACTTTCGTTAAAGGATCGTTAAACTCTTTGTATTGCTACCAAACTTTCGGTGTCTAGTCTTGGCTTTTAACCCAATCACACGTCAACATATAAAATTTACTACACCTCGTATCATAATAGGTCGTATCACACTTCAGGCAGCATCCAAATGAGCATGTCACCACGGTTCATAAACTTCCTCAAGTACAACTTTTAGTCATTTCGTTCTCGGATACCGAAATCTTACTTTTAGACTTATAGTTCCACGCTGGTTATTTATGAATTTTCAGAATCCACCCACATAATACCAACATCTTCGTCTCTAGAAACATCACCTTGGACTGGCTCATTGTAGACAATTGCTTACCCTAACCTTATAGTCATGGAATTAAACATTAAATGGAACCTTGTTCCTTTCAATTCTACGCGTCAGCTTCTACTTTAACTTTTACTCACTTTGGGCGACTTTAAAATTAGGCCTCTACTTATAGAAAATCGTAGTAACGTTCCTTACACAACATGATGTTCTTCGTCATACTTAGAATAGATAATAATGTCATCTTCGAATGTAATGACTGAACGGTCTAGGGAAACTTTAAACTTTATCCCTTAAGTTCACGACATGGTAAGGACCATTCGTTAACATGCAGGACTTCAAGAAACTCAATAGAGTCATAATGAGCGTATAATTAACTTAAATAGGACTTTCATCATCAACTTCATCATATGGTAGTACCAATCGTAAACCCATCTTATAGAAAGAAATACATCCCTCAATCGAAAACATTAACTTCTTCCTATAAGTGAGAACAAAACGAAAGGTGTCTTTGAATAAAAGTAGCACTCGTCACACATCAACAGAAGGTTTGACCTCACGGTCGCAATGAAACCGAGAACATTAATAGAACATCTCAAAACTACGAGTGACCTCGACTTTAGAAATACACAACCTTTGCCTTACATGAGTAAATCACATAGGCGAGAAAAATGATCAATTCGGAACCGAATGCTCCTGAAAACTTCTACTTCTTGTGATTTAAGGATCCATAGTTAACTCCGTCATCCAACCTCCTAACTTTTCATAAGAGAAAAAAAATCATTATCTTTGAGAAGCGGCCAAACATAAAATCTTGTACAAATATAGGATATCAACAACACCTTCACGTCACACCGGCGAAGGCAGTAAGCGATAGAACTGCTAAAAAGGTTCACGTGTTAGTTCACCACACATTCATGCAATATAAGGAAGAATCTCCAGCTGTGAATACTCGTTCCAATCGTCATATATCATCCCGTAACGAAATCTAAACTGAGCGAGTCGTAAATCGAAAACAGACCAAAATATGCACCGCATGGATGGTGCATGCGCCTCATAACTCGAGCATTTCTGAACAGTAACTTTCATGCATTTGCACATGCCCCGCATAAACTTAAATACTCAGAATATGCGCCGCATACCATCTATGACCAGGAAAGATAATTTCAAACAAAATCTAAGCGTCTTCCTTATACCCAAGCACAACTTTAAGACTTCGCAGCTCGAAGGTAACCTCACATCATAACATGGTGTTCATCGAATGGAAGAGCTTCATGGTTAAAAGGTTCAATCATCCATAGCGTTATCTTCTTTACTTGCTTCAGCTTCATCATTCTTTAATCCATAGATACATGTCTACTCTTCACATGGTTAATTATGCCACCAACCAGTGATTCCATCTTTCCCATCTTCTCTTCAGTCGGATCAAGACAGACACAGTCTCACAAACACACACATGTCATGATACATTTACAATTACGTTCGTGACCGAAATTGTAACTGTATCCTTCCATACGTGTACCCGGTAACCCTTCTGTGCATCACCTGCTTATCACCCTTCAAATATCCAGCATTAACTCTGATTGTCAACTTCAAGTCCATGTCCTTTGAACTAGTAGACTCAACAACATTGTCTACCAACCACTTCATTCCTCACGTACCTTTAGACTTCATTTAACTTCATGTACTTCATAATTATCATAAACATTTAACCGGCTATAACTTTTCACTGATCTTCACACATTTCCACACACACGAGGCATCAACGTCATTAAAGTTGTTACACGATGTTTACTCTCGACACATAAAGATTCACTACATAGAAATCTCTCCAGCTTCATTACTTTGTACACCGGTCAACACAAGCATGGCCATACAAACACACTCGCGTCGTGATACACTTGCAATTATGTTCCGGACCATAATTGTAATTGTATCCTTTCACATTCATGTTCGTTACCACATTTGTGTATCGCCTCTTTTCCCATCAATTTCAATTCACATGATTTTCAGCACACATACAACATCTCATATCCTTTGCGGTCCTTGTCACTAACCCCATGGGCTAGGCAACATTGATGGAACACCATCTCACCTAATCCTCCAACCTTTGTCCATCTCAACAACTTCTCACATAATATAAAGCACAAGTTTATCAAATTCAGTTAGAGAAATAGAAGATCACCTCGAGGACCGTCTATCGTAGCGATAACACAACTTAGCGACGGAGAAGCGAGAAACGGAAGAATAAAGGCTAAAACACATATTAACATCTCATATCCTTTGCGGTCCTTGTCACTAACCCCATGGGCTAGGCAACATTGATGGAACACCATCTCACCTAATCCTCCAACCTTTGTCCATCTCAACAACTTCTCACATAATATAAAGCACAAGTTTATCAAATTCAGTTAGAGAAATAGAAGATCACCTCGAGGACCGTCTATCGTAGCGATAACACAACTTAGCGACGGAGAAGCGAGAAACGGAAGAATAAAGGCTAAAACACATATTCACATATCAATAAACAATCATCAAATAGCCTTATTCCTACACTTTCACTCATCCCAAACCCGTCCTAAGGCATTTCATCTCAAAGCTAAGCATACCTACTTAAGCCCAACTTGTCGTCTATCGGTTTAA
The DNA here is from genome assembly GCA_034093135.1 of Erigeron breviscapus. NCBI lineage: Eukaryota > Viridiplantae > Streptophyta > Magnoliopsida > Asterales > Asteraceae > Erigeron > Erigeron breviscapus. Next base: position 91,330,884 of record CM067170.1, on the reverse strand, counting down.
GTCAAATTCCTATGGCACACTTATAGTCATTGGTTCACTTAAACCATTTCTCTGATACCAACTTGTAACACCCTTCATTTAAAAATACGGGTTTCCAAAAATTTTCGCCTAACGGCGTTATAACAAAACGGAAGTAAACTTTGAAAGTCCAAACCAATTAAAATCTGTTTGGTTTCTTTAATCATTGGTGTTACTCGGTCATATCGTCAAAACAAGTTTAAATAGAAACCCGTCGGCTGCCCAACATAAAACAACCGACTACATAACATGCAAACTACATAAATGCCAAAACATAAGCAAGAGTCTAAAAATTTGCAACAACTATGGGTAGCTAAGGTCATCAGCAAGCTATCTACCCATTCCTCGCTCTTCTTCATCAACTACCTCAGCTACGCTAAACCTGAGGGAGCAACACATTTCAAAAGACAAGTGTTAGCTAACGAATTAGCTAAGTAAGATAACACTCAAGTTATTAAACATTTATCCATTTCAAACATTGTGGATTTAATCAACGTCATTAAGGCACAACACACATCAAGCATATCACATCATGAAAATTACATAATAGGATGAAACACCCTAAATGTGCCTATCCTTCATTCCGCATTACACACATATAACCACATAACTGCATTACTACTTTTAACTGCGTAACTACATTTTAACTGCGTCAATGTGTAACATAAGTTACACCCGACTAGATGACAACCATTCAGTTGAACATCAAACGTCGTTAAGGAATGGCAAGCCAATCCCCGAGTAATCCGTATGCACAAGACAAATGAGGGCAGGTCAGACCCCTCGTATTACTCAACTGCATCTCAATGACCATGTTGCAAGGAGCCACCCAAGCAACCTACGTCAACGCACTTAGCCGGGCTAGGGCAAGTACGGGTTAAGCTTAACACTTTCCAGCATCAAAGTTTAACGAGCTCGATCCTGCATTATTTAGTTTAGGTGACTGCATTACCTAAACATTTACTATGTTTACTGCTTTTACGTTTTGGGCCCTTAAACGTGCACGTGTCATGGCAACTTAACAAGTCTAGTGAACTAGATGAGCAAGCCATACAATCATGTACATATCAACAATCAACAACATATAATACATCTCAAAGCATCACAAGCTACTACATATCACTTCATAACATAACAGTACATTATACTTCATATCATAACATACACTACATTATACTTCATATCATAACATACACTACATTATACTTCATATCATAACATACACTACATTATACTTCATATCATAACATACACTACATTATACTTCATTTGGGACTGCATTTCAGGTCTCAATGGTCAACTACATAACCCATATCACCTCCCGTGTAACCCCGAATACCCACAAGCAATTCAAGATATAAGTTGGGAAGTTATTATTTGAAACCATCTTTTTGTTGAACCCTCAGCGTGTCAATGTAGTGTATCTTACCTCGTAACGATCAATAAGCAACGTTAATGTATCTTGTTTGTGATCCCGACAACCTATCTCGAGTTCATAGTCATTAAACCTGTATAAACCCAACCTAATAAGGTTATAAGACCATACATTAACTTAGGTACACTTATAGGACCCTTAAACGCTTGTTTTGGACCTCAAACGGGCTCACAGACCCTTTATGTGGCGCATGCTTTGAATATGCGTCGCATATTTACTTCAAAAATCACCCAGAAACCTCCCAGGCCCCGATATGTGCCGCACATAGGTTATATGCGCCACATATGGAGTGCTGGTCTAAAGACCGACTCGCGCCCTTCACTTTCAGGCGACTTTTCGACCTCAAGACGACCAAATGTGTAACACCCCAAGCCAAGGCTCAGAATATCACGGAAATCATATAGCACAAGGTGGGATTAATATAGAACATGAACTAAATGCAAATAAAGGATTCAGTGAATCCTTACAGTAAGATAAACAAGTATCAAAATACATAAAGAGCAAGTCATCATTAAATATTACAACAGAACATCAAAAGATGGCTAACGGTTCTAAGTACAATGCAAAAGAAGGAAAATGGATCCTTGATCCATATAAGTCCAAGTCCGGGTTCAACAGCAAGCAAACAATCAAACTCCACGCCCTGGAATAACTTGGTTACCTGAAAAGTGTACTAAGCATAGTCAACACGAGGTTGGTGAGTTCGCAGTAATGGTCCACAATGAACCATCGACAATAATCACTATGCACGAATAGAGGCAAAGTATAACTTACAGTAAGCCTCTCAGCAACACAATATCATCAACAACAAGATTACACAGATATAAGTAAATGTGTAATAAGTGTGCACAAAGATGTAAATATTAATACGAATGTCACATGTACATGTAAGTCGTAATGCAAATCATATGTGCGGTTTTCAAGTCATCTATATAATCAGAGTCATGTACGTACAAATGTCATCAAGTACATAACGTACCCGTTTAAATGTCATCAAGTACATATAGTACCCGTATCAATGTCATCAAGTACATATCGTACCCGTATCAATGTCATCAAGTACATATAGTACCCGTTTCAATGTCATCAAGTACATATAGTACCCGTATCAATGCGTAAATGTCGATCTCAAACACAAGTCCAATACCCAATTGTTCAACCAACTAAACTATACGTATATACACTTAGGAGGATTCTACTTTCTTCGAGTCCCAGATGCTTATATATAGGGTCACCCGCAGCCTTCCCACTACATCTAAGGCCCATTGAAGGTAGAACCGACTTCCATGTTTATACGTCTATCCTAATAATAATAATATACTTCACAACTTAACTAAGTCAATCAAACGTAATGAACCGTCTCATCAATCCAACAACTAACCCAATCAATCAATCACTCAATAAGTACAAAAGCATGTTCTCAAGTGCAAGACACTTGGATGTACATCAACCAATCAATAAGTACAAAAGCATAATCAATCTCAATCACAAAACCATCATATCACAAATCAATCAAACTATAATGCACATACATTTTATACGACTTTACATTTAAGGAACCATAGATGTTTATATATAGGGTCACCCGCAGCCTTCCCACCACATCTACAACTCATTAAAGGTATCATCGTCTTCCATGTATGTACAACTATCCTAATCACAATATCAAATCATTACAAGATTATAAGGGTAAAGTAATTGCGTATAATAATTGAGCACGCGAAATATTAATATCAAATCATGTATCGTACGTATGTAAGACCACAACGTATATCAAATGTGTGTCAATAATGTCATCAACGCAGCAATAAAAGTATGCTTGAGTGTGTACCGTATAAGTCAAGTACATCAAGGCATTCATGTCTATCTCAAATGTAATCCCAAAGTCCATCATTTACTCTAAACAACGCGTACATATACTTCGGAGGATTTTACTTTCATCAAGTTCTAGATGCTTATGTATAGGGTCGTCCGCAGCCTTCCCACCACACCTAAAACCCTTTGAAAGTAAAGCCGACCTCCATGTATGTACTTCTATCCTAAAGAGTTACAATATCACAAACACCTTCGTAAACCATCACACGATCAATCAAAGCTGTCTACCAAACTACAATCAATCAGAAATTAACTAGACAGGCAATCAAGTCAACCAAACAAACAATCAACACGTATATGTACACTTTTCAGCCCGAATCTCTATTGAGTAGGGAGTTACGAAACTCACCTGATCGGCAAAGAAGTTAAGTTTGATACAAAGTTGAGTTACAGTCGCTCGATGTTCGCTTCGCGTCCAAACCTAAATCGCATTGCAAGATTAAAGGACTAATTTTGATGTTACATTTGACCTTCAAACACCTAAATACACTTGCCCAAACCCATATTTCCATCCATAACATCATCAAATTCTCCAAATCGATCAAACCCTAATTAGGTTTCCAAGGTGGTTCTCGACGTTAAGTGACTTCTAAGACTCTTAATCATTGTTAAATAAGTTAAGAAGTGATTTAGATCGAAGCCTGATACGTTATTAGGGTTCTGGAAGTCAACTAGGTCAAACAAGAAAATCAGAAAATTACAACTGGCGTAAGCTACGCCCCTATGGGCCGTAACTTACGCCCATACAAAGTTCAAGTGCAAGGGGGCGTAAACAGAAGCAATTTGGCGTAATGAAAATGGAGAGAACCGTAAGGTACATCGTAAGGTACGCCCACATTTGGCGTAAGGTACGCCCAAAGAAAATATAACTGGCGTAACTTACGCCCCATAGGGCCGTAGGTTACACCCCTTATTGGGCAGTAATACGACCAGAAGCATTTTATGCAGAAAAACAAGAACCCAAAACCCTAAATCGCATTGCAAGATTAAAGGACTAATTTTGATGTTACATTTGACCTTCAAACACCTAAATACACTTGCCCAAACCCATATTTCCATCCATAACATCATCAAATTCTCCAAATCGATCAAACCCTAATTAACCCAAAACTCATTTTAAGGCGATTTAGAACTTGTAAATGTACGAGATGACTAGAAACGAGTAAACTAACATAAATAGAAGTAAATGGGATGAATTAGACTTACCAAAACTTCCTTTCTGAGCTAGAACCCGAATTGGGTCAAAATGGGTAAAAGTCTTGCACTTCTAAATGAAATCCTTTGATAAGACGATATGAGTTAAAGATGCTAATGATTCTCGAGTTAATCTAAACCCAAAGCACCAAATATAGCAAGAGAAAAGAAGAGAGGAGATGGATTGGTCTTGTTTTTCACTTAGAGAGAAAAAGAGAAGAAAGAAAAGAGAGTGTGTGGTAAATGGAGAGATAAGGGGGGGGGGGAGGTTCACTAGTAGGCTCATGGGTCATGGGTTTAGCCCATGGGTCGACCCGTCTCCAATTACAAGCCATTTCACATATCGTTTCACATTTAATCGCCGGTTAAGTTATACTATCGACCCGACGAACATACCACATAGTCATTTAATCACAAAACGACCCAAATACTTCATCAACTCAAATTGTTAGTCAAATTGCACGTAAAGTCAAACGGTCAAAACTCACGGATGTTACATTATTCCCCCGTCAAAAGAATTTCGTCCCGAAATTCAACAAATCACCAATCGTTAGACAAATGTGGGTACTTAGGTCTCAACTCTAACGGTCTCCATCACACATCGACCCACTTTCTTCGTAGCATGTGAGCTAGTTGCTATTTTCTTAGTTTGGGAAGTTGTTCTTGTCATTCCAATTACTATTCCAGGCCCGCTGCATTGGCTTTCTTTGATTCTTGGCTCATCCAGGGTTTTGTTTGATTTGGAAGATGTACATGGGACCCTAAGAACCCTACCGTTAGATATTTTTACACTAGCAAACCCTACTACACAAATAAGAACCGTATTAACCGTTGGTATTCAGATTGTACTCACTTTATCGTCAAGAACCTTAATATCATAGAGCACAAAGTACGTGAAGAGTTTGTCGTCGCCTAGAGTCAAGATACATACGCGGGGTATTGAACAAATTTAGTTAGTGAGTCGCTAAACATCCAAAATTGCAAAGATGTAATTCCAAAACACACGAACGAACGTAACTCAAGGGAGTAACGTTAGAATAAACGAGATCATAGACTGTTCCAATATCGAATAGTGCCATAACATAACGACCATTGGGAGGAATGTACCTTAACCAACATTTGGATCATTTTGGCCTCCAATGCCACTTCCCGCAAAAGCTCGGCCACGAGGTTGAACTTGTTGACCCTGTTGGCCACGGTTTTGGTTCGGCCCTGTAATTTGGAGTTGATTCGGGTGGACCGCCACTTCAACTTGTTGTCCAACCCATTGCGGACAATTGTTACGGTAGTGAGTACGACTACCACATCCAAAACACTCGCCTCTTTGTTGATTACCTTGAGGAGGAACGACTCGAATAGGAGTCACATTCATTGGGCCCGTTCTCGGAGCTCTACAATCCTTGGACAAATTCCCAACTCGGTTACAATTAAAACACTCCCCACATTGGACGTTGGCAGAATGGTGTTTGTTGCATCTTCCACATAAAGGATGGGGTCCTGCATAAGCCTTCCTAGCTGGTTCCATCGCCGCCATCACTATACCCCTATTAGCATTTTTAGAAACAAACCTTCCCATTTTATTCACCCCACTTGACTCTCCCACTTCTTTCCTCTTGTTTGCTGAGGAGTTACTCAAAACACCGCTCCTCAACAAGTCTTCAGTCACACTACCGGCTCGGTTGACAGCATCGGCTAAAGAAGTAGGCATGTTAGAATTCACATAGGATCGGACTTGAGGATTCAAGCCCAATACAAACTTCTCGATGGCCCGAGCCTCAGAATCCACCAAGTGAGGAATGAGGGTAGACAACTCTTGAAATCGTCTAACATAACTCTTGTAATCGGCTCCCTCCATATTGAGATTAGCAAACTCAATGGTCAAGTTTTGTAGTTCATAGGGAGGACAAAACTTTGTCTTCACTTTGTTCTTGAAATCGATCCATTCCAAGTTATAAGTCCGCCCCAAAGTTATCTCCTGGTTCCACCAACTCAAGGCGTCATTTTTAAACATGCCGGATGCATAAGAAATCCGGTCGTCATACGTGCAATGACTTCTTTCAATCACTGCCTCGATCTCCTCAAACCACCTTATACACTCAGTGGGACCACCTCTTCCATTAAACTCCGGTGCCCCACAGCTTTTGAAGTCCTTAAATATACATCCCTGTCGGTATCCCCCGTATTGATTATACATGGGCATGCGGTTATCAATTCTCACTGGTTCCTCTTCTTCGTTTTCCACGGCCTGAGGTTGAGCATTTTCATTATTCATATTTCCTGGGGCTTCATTGTTTTGAGGCCCATTGTTTTGCCCAAGACTTGCCGTGACTTGAGCAATAATGGTTGGCATGATATTGGCGATCGTTTGAGCGATCACCTCAGCCATGTTTGGCTCAGGAGCTTCACCACGACCCCTTCCTTGGTCTCTACCACGACCTCTACCACGACCCCTACCACGGCCCCTACCTCTACCTCCTTGTACCTCCGGTTGAGCTTCCGGTTGTGGTTCTTCCGGTTCAGCCCTATAGTTCGTTCCGGCTCTCCTTGGTCTCACCATTTCTATAAAGCAAGTGACACGTTGACCGAGAGTTAGTCTCAAATGCTCACATGTTAGTCACACAAGTAGTCAATGCTCTCATACCGATACCACATACTCATTTCATATCATTAAGCTAAGGCAAGAGTGCTAGAATCCTATGAGATTGTTACTTAGCATATTATCATGTCAATTTCATTACAATTGTTCATTATTAACTCAAGTAATCATGCTCAATACATCATAAAATCAAACAATTAACACAAATGGGTTAAGTATAATCTGAATTCGATATGCTCTCTAGTTATTGACCAGGTATGTATACAGGGTGTACCAATGGCTAACCCTCCACCCAATCAACTTCCATTAAGCATATCGGTTCCCTATTATACACTAAGCCAAGCAACTAACACGAATGATTCAAGTATAATCCGAATTCGATATGCTCTCTAGTTATTGACCAGGTATGTATACAGGGTGTACCAATGGCTAACCCTCCACCCAATCAACTTCCATTAAGCATATCGGTTCCCTATTATACACTAAGCCAAGCAACTAACACGAATGATTCAAGGTATAATCCGAATTCGATATGCTCTCTAGTTATTGACCAGGTATGTATACAGGGTGTACCAATGGCTAACCCTCCACCCAATCAACTTCCATTAAGCATATCGGTTCCTTATTATACTCTAAGCCATGCATGCGCAATCTATGATGTCATTAACTTGTTATAATGTTGAGCGACCATAAAAGAGTTGATCGGGTTCTTTTAGGGTTGCCACAATATTATACTAAGTTAATACCATAACTTCATTTTGCTCTAAAGCATCCAACTAGCATCAATCAGTAACAACGATCCATATCAATGACAGTCAAATTCAATCAATGCACACCTTAACCATATTGTACCCATTTCAATGTCATCAAGTACATATAGTACCCGTATCAATGTCATCAAGTACATATAGTACCCGTATCAATGTCATCAAGTACATATAGTACCCGTATCAATGTCATCAAGTACATATAGTACCCGTATCAATGTCATCAAGTACATATAGTACCCGTTTCAATGTCATCAAGTACATATAGTACCCGTTTCAATGTCATCAAGTACATATAGTACCCGTATCAATGTCATCAAGTACATATAGTACCCGTTTCAATGTCATCAAGTACATATAGTACCCGTTTCAATGTCATCAAGTACATATAGTACCCGTTTCAATGTCATCAAGTACATATAGTACCCGTTTCAATGTCATCAAGTACATATAGTACCCGTTTCAATGTCATCAAGTACATATAGTACCCGTTTCAATGTCATCAAGTACATATAGTACCCGTTTCAATGTCATCAAGTACATATAGTACCCGTATCAATGTCATCAAGTACATATAGTACCCGTATCAATGTCATCAAGTACATATAGTACCCGTATCAATGTCATCAAGTACATATAGTACCCGTTTCAATGTCATCAAGTACATATAGTACCCGTTTCAATGTCATCAAGTACATATAGTACCCGTATCAATGCGTAAATGTCGATCTCAAACACAAGTCCAATACCCAATTGTTCAACCAACTAAACTATACGTATATACACTTGAGGATTCAAGCCCAATACAAACTTCTCGATGGCCCGAGCCTCAGAATCCACCAAGTGAGGAATGAGGGTAGACAACTCTTGAAATCGTCTAACATAACTCTTGTAATCGGCTCCCTCCATATTGAGATTAGCAAACTCAATGGTCAAGTTTTGTAGTTCATAGGGAGGACAAAACTTTGCTTCACTTTGTTCTTGAAATCGATCCATTCCAAGTTATAAGTCCGCCCCAAAGTTATCTCCTGGTTCCACCAACTCAAGGCGTCATTTTTAAACATGCCGGATGCATAAGAAATCCGGTCGTCATACGTGCAATGACTTCTTTCAATCACTGCCTCGATCTCCTCAAACCACCTTATACACTCAGTGGGACCACCTCTTCCATTAAACTCCGGTGCCCCACAGCATTTGAAGTCCTTAAATATACATCCCTGTCGGTATCCCCCGTATTGATTATACATGGGCATGCGGTTATCAATTCTCACTGGTTCCTCTTCTTCGTTTTCCACGGCCTGAGGTTGAGCATTTTCATTATTCATATTTCCTGGGGCTTCATTGTTTTGAGGCCCATTGTTTTGCCCAAGACTTGCCGTGACTTGAGCAATAATGGTTGGCATGATATTGGCGATCGTTTGAGCGATCACCTCAGCCATGTTTGGCTCAGGAGCTTCACCACGACCCCTTCCTTGGTCTCTACCACGACCTCTACCACGGCCCCTACCTCTACCTCCTTGTACCTCCGGTTGAGCTTCCGGTTGTGGTTCTTCCGGTTCAGCCCTATAGTTCGTTCCGGCTCTCCTTGGTCTCACCATTTCTATAAAGCAAGTGACACGTTGACCCGAGAGTTAGTCTCAAATGCTCAATGACAGTCAAATTCAATCAATGCACACCTTAACCATATTGTACCCATTTCACATTCATCACGTTGAATTCAAGTCATCACATAAGTGGTCTTAACTATGAACTCACAATATACACTTTCTAGGGTTCACAGAATTCACGGTGCACACAAATTTCCTAACCATGCATGCTATATGAAGAGTTTTAACTTAAGCCGTAGTCTAGGTCAAACCGCCTAATTCTCTACGACCACGCATGGGCCACCATTCTGTAACACCCTAAGCCAAGGCTCAGAATATCACGGAAATCATATAGCACAAGGTGGGATTAATATAGAACATGAACTAAATGCAAATAAAGGATTCAGTGAATCCTTACAGTAAGATAAACAAGTATCAAAATACATAAAGAGCAAGTCATCATTAAATATTACAACAGAACATCAAAAGATGGCTAACGGTTCTAAGTACAATGCAAAAGAAGGAAAATGGATCCTTGATCCATATAAGTCCAAGCCCGGGTTCAACAGCAAGCAAACAATCAAACTCCACGCCCTGGAATAACTTGGTTACCTGAAAAGTGTACTAAGCATAGTCAACACGAGGTTGGTGTGTTCGCAGTAATGGTCCACAATGGACTATCGACAATAATCACTATGCACGAATAGAGGCAAAGTATAACTTACAGTAAGCCTCTCAGCAACACAATATCATCAACAACAAGATTACACAGATATAAGTAAATGTGTAATAAGTGTGCACAAAGATGTAAATATTAATACGAATGTCACATGTACATGTAAGTCGTAATGCAAATCATATGTGCGGTTTTCAAGTCATCTATATAATCAGAGTCATGTACGTACAAATGTCATCAAGTACATAACGTACCCGTTTAAATGTCATCAAGTACATATAGTACCCGTATCAATGTCATCAAGTACATATAGTACCCGTATCAATGTCATCAAGTACATATAGTACCCGTTTCAATGTCATCAAGTACATATAGTACCCGTATCAATGCGTAAATGTCGATCTCAAACACAAGTCCAATACCCAATTGTTCAACCAACTAAACTATACGTATATACACTTAGGAGGATTCTACTTTCTTCGAGTCCCAGATGCTTATATATAGGGTCACCCGCAGCCTTCCCACCACATCTAAGGCCCATTGAAGGTAGAACCGACTTCCATGTCTATACGTCTATCCTAATAATAATAATATACTTCACAACTTAACTAAGTCAATCAAACGTAATGAACCGTCTCATCAATCCAACAACTAACCCAATCAATCAATCACTCAATAAGTACAAAAGCATGTTCTCAAGTGCAAGACACTTGGATGTACATCAACCAATCAATAAGTACAAAAGCATAATCAATCTCAATCACAAAACCATCATATCATAAATCAATCAAACTACAATGCACATACATTTTATACGACTTTACATTTAAGGAACCATAGATGTTTATATATAGGGTCACCCGCAGCCTTCCCACCACATCTACAACTCATTAAAGGTATCATCGTCTTCCATGTATGTACAACTATCCTAATCACAATATCAAATCATTACAAGATTATAAGGGTAAAGTAATTGCGTATAATAATTGAGCACGCGAAATATTAATATCAAATCATGTATCGTACGTATGTAAGACCACAACGTATATCAAATGTGTGTCAATAATGTCATCAACGCAGCAATAAAAGTATGCTTGAGTGTGTACCGTATAAGTCAAGTACATCAAGGCATTCATGTCTATCTCAAATGTAATCCCAAAGTCCATCATTTACTCTAAACAACGCGTACATATACTTCGGAGGATTTTACTTTCATCAAGTTCTAGATGCTTATGTATAGGGTCGTCCGCAGCCTTCCCACCACACCTAAAACCCTTTGAAAGTAAAGCCGACCTCCATGTATGTACTTCTATCCTAAAGAGTTACAATATCACAAACACCTTCGTAAACCATCACACGATCAATCAAAGCTGTCTACCAAACTACAATCAATCAGAAATTAACTAGACAGGCAATCAAGTCAACCAAACAAACAAACAAACAACACGTATATGTACACTTTTCAGCCCGAATCTCTATTGAGTAGGGAGCTACGAAACTCACCTGATCGGCAAAGAAGTTAAGTTTGATACAAAGTTGAGTTACAGTCGCTCGATGTTCGCTTCGCATCCAAAACCTAAATATCGATCATGTACATTCACATCAACATACATAAGCACGTATACATAACTTATCAATTTCTCGACAAAACCCTAATTAGGTTTCCAAGGTGGTTCTCGACGTTAAGTGACTTCTAAGACTCTTAATCATTGTTAAATAAGTTAAGAAGTGATTTAGATCGAAGCCTGATACGTTATTAGGGTTCTGGAAGTCAACTAGGTCAAACAAGAAAATCAGAAAATTACAACTGGCGTAACTTACGCCCATACAAAGTTCAAGTGCAAGGGGGCGTAAACAGAAGCAATTTGGCATAATGAAAATGGAGAGCACCGTAAGGTACGCCCACATTTGGCGTAAGAAAATGGAGAGCACCGTAAGGTACGCCCAAAGAAAATATAACTGGCGTAACTTACGCCCCATAGGGCCGTAGGTTACGCCCCTTACTGGGCAGCAATACGACCAGGAGCATTTTATGCAGAAAAACAAGAACCCAAAACCCTAAATCGCATTGCAAGATTAAAGGACTCATTTTGATGTTACATTTGACCTTCAAACACCTAAATACACTTGCCCAAACCCATATTTCCATCCATAACATCATCAAATTCTCCAAATCGATCAAACCCTAATTAAACCCTAACTAACCCAAAACTCATTTTAAGGCGATTTAGAACTTGTAAATGTACGAGATGACTAGAAACGAGTAAACTAACATAAATAGAAGTAAATGGGATGAATTAGACTTACCAAAACTTCCTTTCCGAGCTAGAACCCGAATTGGGTCAAAATGGGTAAAAGTCTTGCACTTCTAAATGAAATCCTTTGATAAGACGATATGAGTTAAAGATGCTAATGATTCTCGAGTTAATCTAAACCCAAAGCACCAAATATAGCAAGAGAAAAGAAGAGAGGAGATGGATTGGTCTTGTTTTTCACTTAGAGAGAAAAAGAGAAGAAAGAAAAGAGAGTGTGTGGTAAATGGAGAGATAAGGGGGGGGGGGAGGTTCACTAGTAGGCTCATGGGTCATGGGTTTAGCCCATGGGTCGACCCGTCTCCAATTACAAGCCATTTCACATATCGTTTCACATTTAATCGCCGGTTAAGTTATACTATCGACCCGACGAACATACCACATAGTCATTTAATCACAAAACGACCCAAATACTTCATCAACTCAAATTGTTAGTCAAATTGCACGTAAAGTCAAACGGTCAAAACTCACGGATGTTACATTATTCCCCCGTCAAAAGAATTTCGTCCCGAAATTCAACAAATCACCAATCGTTAGACAAATGTGGGTACTTTGGCCTCCAATGCCACTTCCCGCAAAAGCTCGGCCACGAGGTTGAACTTGTTGACCCTGTTGGCCACGGTTTTGGTTCGGCCCTGTAATTTGGAGTTGATTCGGGTGGACCGCCACTTCAACTTGTTGTCCAACCCATTGCGGACAATTGTTACGGTAGTGAGTACGACTACCACATCCAAAACACTCGCCTCTTTGTTGATTACCTTGAGGAGGAACGGCTCGAATAGGAGTCACATTCATTGGGCCCGTTCTCGGAGCTCTACAATCCTTGGACAAATGCCCAACTCGGTTACAATTAAAACACTCCCCACATTGGACGTTGGCAGAATGGTGTTTGTTGCATCTTCCACATAAAGGATGGGGTCCTGCATAAGCCTTCCTAGCTGGTTCCACCGCCGCCATCACTATACCCCTATTAGCATTTTTGGAAACAAACCTTCCCATTTTATTCACCCCACTTGACTCTCCCACTTCTTTCCTCTTGTTTGCTGAGGAGTTACTCAAAACACCGCTCCTCAACAAGTCTTCAGTCACACTACCGGCCTGGTTGACAGCATCGGCTAAAGAAGTAGGCATGTTAGAATTCACATAGGATCGGACTTGAGGATTCAAGCCCAATACAAACTTCTCGATGGCCCGAGCCTCAGAATCCACCAAGTGAGGAATGAGGGTAGACAACTCTTGAAATCGTCTAACATAACTCTTGTAATCGGCTCCCTCCATATTGAGATTAGCAAACTCAATGGTCAAGTTTTGTAGTTCATAGGGAGGACAAAACTTTGCCTTCACTTTGTTCTTGAAATCGATCCATTCCAAGTTATAAGTCCGCCCCAAAGTTATCTCCTGGTTCCACCAACTCAAGGCGTCATTTTTAAACATGCCGGATGCATAAGAAATCCGGTCGTCATACGTGCAATGACTTCTTTCAATCACTACCTCGATCTCCTCAAACCACCTTATACACTCAGTGGTACCACCTCTTCCATTAAACTCTGGTGCCCCAAAGCTTTTGAAGTCCTTAAATATACATCCCTGTCGGTATCCCCCGTATTGATTATACATGGGCATGCGGTTATCAATTCTCACTGGTTCCTCTTCTTCGTTTTCCACGGCCTGAGGTTGAGCATTTTCATTATTCATATTTCCTGGGGCTTCATTGTTTTGAGGCCCATTGTTTTGCCCAAGACTTGCCGTGACTTGAGCAATAATGGTTGGCATGATATTGGCGATCGTTTGAGCGATCACCTCAGCCATGTTTGGCTCCACGACCCCTTCCACGCCCCTACCACGGCCTCTACCACGGCCCCTACCACGGCCCCTACCACGGCCCCTACCCGGCCCCTACCACGACCCCTACCACGGCCCCTACCACGGCCCCTACCACGGCCCCTACCTGGCTCAGGAGCTTCACCACGACCCCTTCCTTGGTCTCTACCACGACCTCTACCACGGCCCCTACCACGGCCCCTACCTCTACCTCCTTGTACCTCCGGTTGAGCTTCCGGTTGAGGTTCTCCGGTTCAGCCCTATAGTTCGTTCCGGCTCTCCTTGGTCTCACCATTTCTATAAAGCAAGTGACACGTTGACCCGAGAGTTAGTCTCAAATGCTCACATGTTAGTCACACAAGTAGTCAATGCTCTCATACCGATACCACATACTCATTTCATATCATTAAGCTAAGGCAAGAGTGCTAGAATCCTATGAGATTGTTACTTAGCATATTATCATGTCAATTTCATTACAATTGTCCATTATTAACTCAAGTAATCATGCTCAATACATCATAAAATCAAACAATTAACACAAATGGGTTAAGTATAATCTGAATTCGATATGCTCTCTAGTTATTGACCAGGTATGTATACAGGGTGTACCAATGGCTAACCCTCCACCCAATCAACTTCCATTAAGCATATCGGTTCCCTATTATACACTAAGCCAAGCAACTAACACGAATGATTCAAGGTATAATCCGAATTCGATATGCTTTCTAGTTATTGACCGGGTATGTATACAGGGTGTACCAATGGCTAACCCTCCACCCAATCAACTTCCATTAAGCATATCGGTTCCTTATTATACTCTAAGCCATGCATGCGCAATCCATGATGTCATTAACTTGTTATAATGTTGAGCGACCATAAAAGAGTTGATCGGGTTCTTTTAGGGTTGCCACAATATTATACTAAGTTAATACCATAACTTCATTTTGCTCTAAAGCATCCAACTAGCATCAATCAGTAACAAAGATCCATATCAATGA
This sequence comes from Erigeron breviscapus, assembly GCA_034093135.1. Classification (NCBI taxonomy): domain Eukaryota; kingdom Viridiplantae; phylum Streptophyta; class Magnoliopsida; order Asterales; family Asteraceae; genus Erigeron; species Erigeron breviscapus. The sequence continues at coordinate 91,315,606 of CM067170.1, read as the reverse complement.
CAGTCAAATTCAATCAATGCACACCTTAACCATATTGTACCCATTTCACATTCATCACGTTGAATTCAAGTCATCACATAAGTGGTCTTAACTACGAACTCACAATATACACTTTCTAGGGTTCACAGAATTCACGTTGCACACAAATTTCCTAACCATGCATGCTATATGAAGAGTTTTAACTTAAGCCGTAGTCTAGGTCAAACCGCCTAATTCTCTATGACCACGCATGGGCCACCATTCTGTAACACCCCAAGCCAAGGCTCAGAATATCACGGAAATCATATAGCACAAGGTGGGATTAATATAGAACATGAACTAAATGCAAATAAAGGATTCAGTGAATCCTTACAGTAAGATAAACAAGTATCAAAATACATAAAGAGCAAGTCATCATTAAATATTACAACAGAACATCAAAAGATGGCTAACGGTTCTAAGTACAATGCAAAAGAAGGAAAATGGATCCTTGATCCATATAAGTCCAAGCCCGGGTTCAACAGCAAGCAAACAATCAAACTCCACGCCCTGGAATAACTTGGTTACCTGAAAAGTGTACTAAGCATAGTCAACACGAGGTTGGTGTGTTCGCAGTAATGGTCCACAATGGACCATCGACAATAATCACTATGCACGAATAGAGGCAAAGTATAACTTACAGTAAGCCTCTCAGCAACACAATATCATCAACAACAAGATTACACAGATATAAGTAAATGTGTAATAAGTGTTCACAAAGATGTAAATATTAATACGAATGTCACATGTACATGTAAGTCGTAATGCAAATCATATGTGCGGTTTTCAAGTCATCTATATAATCAGAGTCATGTACGTACAAATGTCATCAAGTACATATAGTACCCGTATCAATGTCATCAAGTACATATAGTACCCGTATCAATGTCATCAAGTACATATAGTACCCGTATCAATGTCATCAAGTACATATAGTACCCGTATCAATGTCATCAAGTACATATAGTACCCGTATCAATGTCATCAAGTACATATAGTACCCGTATCAATGCGTAAATGTCGATCTCAAACACAAGTCCAATACCCAATTGTTCAACCAACTAAACTATACGTATATACACTTAGGAGGATTCTACTTTCTTCGAGTCCCAGATGCTTATATATAGGGTCACCCGCAACCTTCCCACCACATCTAAGGTCCATTGAAGGTAGAACCGACTTCCATGTCTATACGTCTATCCTAATAATAATAATATACTTCACAACTTAACTAAGTCAATCAAACGTAATGAACCGTCTCATCAATCCAACAACTAACCCAATCAATCAATCACTCAATAAGTACAAAAGCATGTTCTCAAGTGCAAGACACTTGGATGTACATCAACCAATCAATAAGTACAAAAGCATAATCAATCTCAATCACAAAACCATCATATCACAAATCAATCAAACTACAATGCACATACATTTTATACGACTTTACATTTAAGGAACCATAGATGTTTATATATAGGGTCACCCGCAACCTTCCCACCACATCTACAACTCATTAAAGGTATCATCGTCTTCCATGTATGTACAACTATCCTAATCACAATATCAAATCATTACAAGATTATAAGGGTAAAGTAATTGCGTATAATAATTGAGCACGCGAAATATTAATATCAAATCATGTATCGTACGTATGTAAGACCACAACGTATATCAAATGTGTGTCAATAATGTCATCAACGCAGCAATAAAAGTATGCTTGAGTGTGTACCGTATAAGTCAAGTACATCAAGGTATTCATGTCTATCTCAAATGTAATCCCAAAGTCCAAATCGATCAAACCCTAATTAAACCCTAATTAACCCAAAACTCATTTTAAGGCGATTTAGAACTTGTAAATGTACGAGATGACTAGAAACGAGTAAACTAACATAAATAGAAGTAAATGGGATGAATTAGACTTACCAAAACTTCCTTTCCGAGCTAGAACCCGAATTGGGTCAAAATGGGTAAAAGTCTTGCACTTCTAAATGAAATCCTTTGATAAGACGATATGAGTTAAAGATGCTAATGATTCTCGAGTTAATCTAAACCCAAAGCACCAAATATAGCAAGAGAAAAGAAGAGAGGAGATGGATTGGTCTTGTTTTTCACTTAGAGAGAAAAAGAGAAGAAAGAAAAGAGAGTGTGTGGTAAATGGAGAGATAAGGGGGGGGGGGAGGTTCACTAGTAGGCTCATGGGTCATGGGTTTAGCCCATGGGTCGACCCGTCTCCAATTACAAGCCATTTCACATATCGTTTCACATTTAATCGCCGGTTAAGTTATACTATCGACCCGACGAACATACCACATAGTCATTTAATCACAAAACGACCCAAATACTTCATCAACTCAAATTGTTAGTCAAATTGCACGTAAAGTCAAACAGTCAAAACTCACGGATGTTACAAAATGAGTCAAAACTTAGTTCTTAAGGAATGTAGGGAATTCAAAGACCTTTCCAGAAATATAAAGTTTGACTCTTGAAGATCTCTAATGAATTAGTTATGGCGTCTGCAAAACAGACCTACAGAATTCGTCTTAAATCCGACTACTTTTGGAAATTGACATTTTTCACCCATATCTGGGCAAAATCAAAAGAAACATTGTTCATATAGAATCAAGAGGACACATATACCTTTTCAAAAATATAAGATTCATCTTATAACTCTTCTAATTGAAAGAGATATGATTTTTGTAATATTACTAATTTTTCAGATCTAGTAAACCCTTAGTTTTGCAAGCAATTTTCGACCATCAGATGACCATAGCAACCACCACGACCTATGAACCTCATATGCACCCAAAATATGACTCATATAATGATTTCACATGATCACTTGTTCCAGGAACAAGAGGATACAATTACAATACATTAAATTACCCGAAAACCCCAATAATCGACAATGAAACATAATCAAATTAATCTCAACCCTAGAGACCAGAAGTAAGATCCATATGATCGAATCTTATGATCACAAATCAAAGGGAAATCGTCTATATTACCAGTAGATGAAAGCAAGGATGAGAGATCTTGATCAAACTTCACTTGAATCACACGTTTTGAAGGATTTTCGGCTTAGGAATTTGATAGGGGATCAAAGGGGTGGCTAGGGCTTGGGAGAAAAGTTATTAGATCTGATTTGATAAACTAATGACTCCCCTAATGACCCTAATCCCGTTTTTGACTTTCACACCATGTCAAAACTGGTCCCTAAACTTCGTAAAGTCATATTATTAGCCCAAAACACCTCTATGGACTATATACAACTTGATTAACACTTTGAACACCTCTAAAAGGCACATAACTTCTTCTTTAAACATATTTCTACATCAATTAATAAGACATTCAAGTCTCACACATAAAACACTTTAACTACATATAAGCGTTAATACACCCTAAACTTAACGACTCAAATCAACCGTTAATTAAAAAGTTTGGGATGTTACAGTAACTTTTAAAAAATTCTCTCAAGTTGATGGCTAAAAATAAATATAAATTAAGTATTCAGGGCTAAAAAGTGTAAATTATTGATGGAAAACAAAAAAATGTAAATTAATGAGACTTTTTCTACATATTAATATAAATACTAATATAATAATATATTTGGATAATGATTATTAGGTTTTTTAATTTATAGTTAATCTAAATGATGACATAAGCGAGTATCAATTTGATGAAATCGAGCGATTTGATTGTCAATAAGTCATTAGTTCAACTGTCTTATAGTATATATTAAGATAAGATTAAGATTATTAAATGTGAAATAGCAAGAGTTTATATGAATTTTGAAGTGGATAATGAGTTTGATATTGTATTTATCCAAATATGTATATCAATATGTATCTCCTCGATCGAAATATTTTTTAATTGTATAATGTATTTCACATTAATTAAATAAAGTTTTTAAATGATGACATCAACAAAAATCAAATTGATAAAATCGAGAGTTGTGATTGGTCAATAAGTCATTAGGTCAGTTGTCTTTTAGTATATATAAAGATTTAATTTTTTTTTTAAATAAAATTTTGTTTTTCTAAATTTGAATTATCAGCACTAACCATATATATTTGACATGTATTCTTAGACATTATTATTATTCATTCAGTTAATATTATTGTGTATGTGGTCTTATATTTTGGTTACACAACCATTGGGTGCAGCGGCAGAAACTATAGCCACCCGTCATCATGCAAGGTTTTTATGGTGAGTTTGTTGATTTTGTAAATTAATTAGGGTTTAATTATGCTTTTAGTTTTCGTTTTTTGTTTTTGTTTTTTTGCAGCAATTTATGTCTTATTGTTGTATATGGGAAGCTGTTTGATTCGGGTTTACAAGGAACAATAGGCTTTCTTATCCCATGAGGCCATCATTATCTATGGCAGAATTATTAGGTAATTTCTTCAGAAGGTTGTTTTATTTGGCTTATTTTATATCTCTAAAGGGTCAAATAGGGTGACTTTAATGCCCATTAATTTCATTCAGGTTAGATATTATTATGCTTTAAATTTTTTTTTAAACCATTTGATTTATATATCTTGAAATTACCCGTTCAATGGATGGGTGTAACACCCCAACAAGGCGGAAGTATGGGGCATTAATTAGAAAAGCTCAGCGTGACATGGAAATTAAGTAGAGATAACTAAATGCATTCAAGGATTAGAGCAATCCATACATAATTCAAGTACAAATACAAGTATCTTATCAAATAATGCACAAGAAGCATAAAACCATCAATAGTTTACAAAATAGATCGAATGATGGCTAACAATCCTAGGCATAACCCATAAACGGGAGCAATGAATCACGGATCCACAAATGTCCAAGCTCAATTCTATAACATGCAATGCAATCATCCATCGCGTCTTTGATTCACTTGGTTACCTGAAAAGTGTACTAAAATGCGTCAACATAAAGTTGGTGAGTTCATAGGTTTTGACAATAAGAAACAAGTGTCGGGATAACAACCGTTTAATCCTTGACTAAAATCACAACGATCATATAACCTCGATACGAACATATAACCTTGATTAGATCATTAAATGATCACATAACCTTGAAACCTTGATTTGGATCGATAAGCGATCACATAACCTTGAAACCTTGATTTAGATCATTAAATGATCACATAACCTTGATACGAACATATAACAATCACACAACCTTGATTCAACAGTTAAACGAACACATAACCTTGATTGGATCATTAAATGATCACATAACCTTGAAACCTTGATTAGATCAATAAATGATCACATAACCTTGAAACCTTGATTGGATCGATAAACGATCACATAACCTTGAAACCTTGATTTAGATCATTAAACGAACACATAACCTTGATTAGATCATTAAATGATCACATAACCTTGAAACCTTGATTAGATCAATAAATGATCACATAACCTTGAAACCTTGATTTGGATCGATAAACGATCACATAACCTTGAAACCTTGATTTAGATCATTAAATGATCACATAACCTTGATACAATAAATAATCGAGCATACAACCTTGATTAAATAAGTAAACGATCACACAACGATCACAAACCTATTACATCAACATCTTATCGTCACATTATATCCTACACTATGCCACAACCCCAAGGATGGTTTATAAGATGAATTTAGAACATTTGGTTAAAGATATAAATGTTTTGGTTGAACACGAGTTGAGGTTTGGCACTAAATCTTGACGGAGAAATCAAAGTGTTACACGCGCCTTGTTATGGATCATTAAGATGTAAGAATGAGTTTGGGTTAAGCAACTAAGGATTAGACACTTTAGAACACAAAATATACATAATTAGCAAATATGTGGCACGCAAGAAATGCATGTGGCACATATTTGGCTTTTTCAGATGTTTGGGCAAATATGTGGCACATGCATACATGCATGTGGCGCATATTTGACTCTGTTCAGACTTTACACAAAAACTGTGGCACATGCATTACTGCATGTGGCACATATTTAGCTTTTTCAGATTTTTGGCAAATATGTGGCACATGCATACATGCATGTGGCGCATATTTGACTCTGTTCAGACTTTACACAAAAACTGTGGCACATGCATTACTGCATGTGGCACATATTTAGCTTTTTCAGATTTTTGGCAAATATGTGGCACATGCATACATGCATGTGGCGCATATTTGACTCTGTTCAGACTCTACACAAAAACTGTGGCACATGCATTACTCAATGTGGCACACCTGGGCATGTTTAGTGTCAAAACGGGTTTTGACACTAAAATTGACCAAGTTAAACCTCAAATCAAAGTTCCAAACTTTACCCCAACTCATTTCAAGTATAATCACACATGAGAAACAAGTTTTTACACAAACCCACTTCCAAAATCATTAGATATGACTCAAAACATGTTTTTGAGCTAGAACACACATATTACGCCCAAAATCGACCACCAAACGTTTAGATTTATAACGGGGAAGTATTCTACAATGTACAAGGAACATTTCAAGCTATAAAACACTTACCAATTCTTCCTACAACCTCAAATTCGGATTTAGGGCTCAAACTTAGATGAACACTTTAAAAACTTGGAATTCTTGGATATTGGATGATTATTATTATTATGGTTGTAAGATTTAGTTAATTTAACATTAAAAACACAAGATTTGGAAGAATTTATGGTGAATTTATTATGAATCTTTTGGTCAGATGAAAAGGGAGATGGAGGAGTAAATGAGAGAGAAGAAGATGAAGAGAAATAAAGGATAAGGGTAAAATGAAGGTGTGTGTGTGGTGTGGGGTGAGTGGGGGCTGGCCTAAGGGGTTCCTTGGGTGGCTTCCGCTCCGCTAATCTCGACCAATAGCTATTCGTTAATCATTTAAACGCTAAAACAAACCCGTAAACACAAATGGACTTCAAATTACACTAAGGCTCATCAAAACGCTCGGGATTTATCATTAATTCATGAAAGTCAATTACATTTAGTCACATTAATTACAAGTCAAACAAAGTTAAAAATCACAAATGTTACAACGGGGCCTGATCATTAGTATATATCTATCTACCAATAAACTAAAACAGGATTGAGATGTTCTTTAAACGACACGTGGCGTAATCCTTAATCGACATGTGTCCTTTTAATTTATTTATTTTATTAAATTAGCTTTTTTAATTGTATATAGATTCAATTTCCTTATTAGACTTGGAATTAAACTCTAACTCTTGGCTTATAAATACAAAACACATTATAACTTATTTAATTGATCGTTTTCTTAATAATAATTTTTTTTTTCAATTCTTCAACTCCTTTACTTATTACTTATAATAATAAGTTATTAACATGAAGACTCCAAAAATTTGAGTTTACGATCCGAAATCACAAGGCTATTTGTCGTCATTCACTATGCTTACAAGTTCCGATTTTGATGAGATTGTAAAAATTTAAGGTATATCCAAAACTTTAACTGAACATATATTATATTTATCATTACTCATTACTGTTTATTATAACTTAGCTTCGATCATCAGTTTACTTTAACATAATTTATTTTATACTCACGAATCATGTATAACGCATATTTGAATTTCTTTATGATACAATTTATATAACTACCGTACATATACATATAAAATAGACACTATTGACGTTGAATTCCTTTAATAAAAATATATATAATATATTATAAAAGTAAACTATTATCAATATATTAATTGTAATTGTCATTGTTATAGTTTATTTATTCCTATAATATATAATATAATAATATAAATATAAATTACCACTAATATATATTAATTGTACAGGAATTATCAATGTCATTATCATGGTTTTGTCGTCGTTATTATCGAAAGAAAACAAATGTTATCCAAATGTGTCTGATTTACTGTTTATCGAACAATGTATTATTGGTTACTGGCGAAGCAATATGCCAACTTGATTTTATTTTATTGCAGAATTAATTATAAACAAAAATTTATAAATTTATGTGTCATGGATAGAATATCTATAGAAACATAAAAAAAAAAAAATAATTTAATTAGTACATTCACATTGCATGTAAATTTGTAAATATTTATTTGTATTTTGTTTTTTACTTGCGAAGCAACATGCCAAGTTGATTTTGTTTTATTGCCAAATTAATTATAAATAAAAATCTATAAATGTATGTGTCATTGATAGAATATGGATAGAAACAATAGAAGAAAAAAATATTAATTTAATTAGTCCGTTTCACATTGCATGTAAATGAATCATTACAAACAAATTTTTACAAAATCATGTCTAACCAATTAAATTAAGGGTGAGAATGGAGAAAGGGAAAATAACTTAACATATAATTGGTCCACCTAATTTGTCAAATCATTTTGTAAACATTTGTTTGTATTTAGTTTGTATACATAGTATTTCTCAAATATTTATTTGTATTTTGTTTTTCATACATCTTAACCAATCGGTTTATGTGTACTTTTATAAAAACGCTATTTATTTAATTTTTTGTAACGGTGAATTATTCGCAAATATCATGAGATTTAACATGTTTAGTCTTAACCGGGTTCGCGCTAAAGAGTTCGCTCGTTGAATAGATCTTTAATTTAAGTCACTCGATAAGAAACCCTTATTACCCAAATATACCTGGAGAGAAAAACTCACACAAGGTAGGACTCGAACCCGAGACTTCTTGTGAGAAAACAAACCTCTTTTTTGGATATTCAGTCGGGATACGACATCAGATAAGCCTCACTGTATAATAGTAAAGCCTTGCACTTACCTTATAAAATGAGAAGTTATCCATGGGCCGTTACAAGTATTCGGGAAAAAAAACCCAAAATCTTACCATTTTTAAGGATCGAACTCAAGACCACGGATACCTTTTTGTCACTACAATATTTGGTGATGGTTATCATTATGTGTATTTGGTTATCATTATTATCATCACTGTCATACAATAATTTATAGATAGTGATATTTTTATCATTGCTTTTGAGTGTATTATAGAATTGTGTATTCAGATGTACAACATGTATATTATGATACATTATAAATAATGATATTAATATCACTTTTCTTAATTTATAAATGCTGTTAAAGAATATTTATTTGAACATTTGTTTGCTGTTTTATTCATTTGTATTATGCTATTTATATTATTATTTGGTATATATAGTATTTATGAAAAATCATGTAATGAAAGTCTATATAAAGGTGAAAGTTAATAACTTAATATACACACATCCACATGCTAACCAGTTTATGGTGTTAGCTCAGGGTCAGGAGGTTTCTCACAACGTGGTTTTCTTCTGGGGGTCTCAGGTTCGAATTCTGTCACATGTAAATGTAGTGAGGGGCCCTTAGCATTGCTATACTCATCTAACACATGAGGAGCAAACCCTTTAGGGCATTGCCAGTAGCGGAACCGGCGTGGGCGTATCCGCGTGGGGGGTGTTAGCCCATTATCCGTTGTTGCCTTTCAAAAAAAATATCTGTAATCAATATACACAGTCTAATATTTGTTCTTAACGTTCGTTTGTTAGAACGACGAGCTGATCCATTTAAAAAAAAAAGAAGAACTGATCAGTGTTGCCTTCTGCGGGTTTTGAGCCCCAATACTTCAACGGTGTATGGGAGAGGTTAAGATGTAGGCAGACTTTACCTCTAACTAAGTAGAGAGGCTGCTTCCATTTTCTACCTAAATGATATAAAAGATCCTCCAACCTTTTGTATTGATAAAATGTGATTATACTATTTCACTAAAATGTGTTTTGTTATATTGAGTCATTTTTGTCATCATTTTTTATATTTAAATTTGACGGTACGTTGTGCCTTTTCGATTGCCTATCAAAAATGAGAATTGATATTGGTACCATAAAACTTGATATATTTACCACACAATACAATTATTATAGCATACTATACAAGTCAGTAAAGCATGTTCATGGTAAATATATCAAAAGTTATGGTACGATTATCACTCCCTATCAAAAATATGTATCTCAATGATTTTAGTCTCATTTTTAGTCTTCTTCATTAGCAGCGTATATCAGATATCGTTGTTTACTCTAAGATAAACATTTTTCAACAATTATTTTAATGTGAAAAAATGATTCCCACAAAGCGATTAAATATACTTGTTATTTAATTCGAATTCTGTTGGGTTATATAACAATTATCAAATTAAATCACAAAGCACGCAGCGGAAGATAAAACCTATGTAGTTAATTAATCAACCAAAATAGAAAACGTGTACCTTAAATTGAAGAGAATAAATCAAGAAACTTTATAAAAAGTTTAAAATAAACTTCTCTACGCTTGCACACACGACACGCGAATGCTCGTATGCTAGTACTTGATCACGAAACCAAACAACCCTTTGTTAATTAATCTCTAAAGTCAAACTAAACCAAAAGCCCGAAACTCCTTTCTTTGGTTAATTCGGCCGAGAGAATAAGGAAAGTAAAAGAGAGATTTTATGTGTATTTAGAAAAAAATTCTTGGGTTTAAATCTCTATTTATAGGGAGAAGACTTGGTAACCGAGTCTAATACGAACTCTAAACTTGAGTTTATCAAAACCGGCCTCCTATCCCTTTTACAATTAGAGTTTAACTCTAATTACCTTATTCACAATTAGAGTCCAACTCTAATTTCCTTATTTCACAATCTAATCCTCCTTTTAATTAATTAAATACAATTAACCCTTTAACTTATTTAAATTAATCATTTCGTGATCATATTAATTAAATACATCAAATATATTAATTAATATTAAATACATTTGTGTCGAGACGTGTGACCCCGTAGGCTTAAATCATTTCTGGATATACGTTCATTTTTACGTGATCATATACTAACAGCTCCCACTTGAGCTCGTAACAAATGAAGGTAATAACATTGGTTAGCGTCTAGCAACACGCCAATGCTCCCAGAAATATTCAAGTATGGTTTCTTAAAGTATATTTAAATGGTTGAGGCATTTATTATCCCTTTGTTCAGATACCGTGTTAAACATGAATATGGATCAATGTCATTTCATGATTTAACGATTCTGTTTCTCATTCCATAACTAATTAATGATTACCAAATATAATCGAGAACCATCTAGATTTATTTGGGCACGGCCATGCAAACATCTTAATTAGTCCTAATGAGGGCGCCAATGGTATCATACTTCAACTTTCAAGTTGAAGGAACAAATCCTGTATTGACTACACGTGTCAGTCATCATACTTCAATACACTTTCTGAAAATAGCCCTTTATGTACTCCCTTATTCAGGAGAGTTAGAACTATATCAAGTAAGTGCAATCCATACATGCTGACCTGCTTGTATCTCAAGTCAAAGGATCAATAAAGTAACCATTTACGAATTTTTACTTAATAACACCGATCCATAAAGTAATAAATTCGTTAGTGGGGTAGTCCGATATGCATCAACTATGGATATCATGTGAGTTTGGTGGGACCATCCATTATATATTCCAAGAATATAACCAATCGCTCAGATTTGTCTTAGTTTAATTATATTCCCATATAATTAATCGACAATGGACAATTTAGAACATTTATTAAAATATTCAAGGATTAAACATGCAAATATAGGATACAATTAATATTAAATGAAATCAAACATATCAAGTACTTTATTTCATTATGAAAAATATAAATTGTTTAACATCCCTTATCCAAATACCGAAACAACAGATTTACAAGAAATAACTAGCTAATTTAAGTCCTATGCCCTCGGCATGCCTTTCAAGCTTGGGCCTAGACAAAGCTTTTGTGAAAGGATCAGCTAAGTTAAGATCTGTGTGAACTTTGAGTAATTTGATTTCACCTAGTTCGATCTGCTCACGAACATAGTGATATCGTCTAGCATAATGTCTGGCACCTTTCTGAACTCCGGGTTCGTTGGCAATGATTAATGCACCAGTATTATCACAGTACATATCAGTGGGTAAGTCACTTGAGGGGATCACGTCAAGCCCGCTAATGAACTTCCTTATCCAGACTGCTTTCATTGCAGCTTCTGAGGCGGCAATGTACTCAGACTCTGTTGCAGACATGGCAACTGTGGTTTGCTTCTTGCTTTTCCAATCCACAGCACCTCCATTAAGAATGAAGACGAATCCTGACTGAGACTTCGTGTCATCTTTATCAGTTTGAAATCCAGCATCACAGTATCCGGTCACTTTGAGCTCTAAGTCTGGATTTCCTCCATACACCAAAAACATATCTTTAGTAGCCCGTAGGTACTTCAGAATGCTCTTAACAGCAGTCCAGTGACTTTCACCTGGATTCTGTTGATATCGGCTAACGATGTTTTGCGCGAACGCCACATCGGGTCTAGTGCATCTAACCGCATACATAATAGATCCCACAGCCGAAGCATAAGGGACTCTTCGCATACGCTCCACCTCATTAGGTGTAGTAGCACCCTGTTTGATAGATAAACTAAGTCCTTCTTGCATAGGTGTAAACCCACGCTTAGAATTCTCCATCTTGAATCGCTTCAAGACCTTATCAATATAAGCACTTTGACTTAGTCCAATTAATCGCTTTGATCTATCTCGGTAGATCTTGATACCAAGAATAAATGTCGCTTCTCCTAAATCTTTCATGGCAAAACACTTTCCAAGATGGGATTTAACATCTTGCAACATTGGAATGTGTTTTCCTATGATCAATATGTCATCAACATATAAGACAAGGAAAGTAACATTACTCCCACTAGCTTTGCGATATACACATGGCTCATCGGGATTTTGAACGAAACCAAACTTTTGATTTCTTCATCAAACCGCTTGTTCCAACTTCGTGATGCTTGCTTTAGTCCATAAATGGACCTTTGAAGCTTGCATACTTTGTTGGGATGTTTTGGATCAATAAAACCTTCAGGTTGATCCATATAGACTTCTTCATCCAAGTAACCATTTAAGAAGGCAGTCTTAACATCCATTTGCCACATCTCAAAGTCATAGTACGCAGCTATGGCTAAGAGAATCCTAATAGCTCTAATGTCCGCAACTGGAGAAAAGGTCTCATCATAGTCAACACCGAAACGTTGAGTATAACCTTTCGCCACAAGACGAGCTTTATAGGTGTGTATATTTCCATCCATGTCCGTCTTCTTCTTGAAGATCCACTTACACCCAACAGTTTGAGCATTTGGTGGAAGATCAACCAAGCTCCATACTTGATTGTCTTTCATGGATTTCATTTCCACCTTCGTAGCTTCAAGCCATTTGTCAGATTCCGGATCTGATAATGCAGCTTTGAAATTCGGAGGCTCATCGAGATCTCCTAAAACGTTTTCTTCTACCATCAGACATAATCTGTCAGTAGGACGTCTTGTCCTTTCGGACCTACGAAGTGGAATCGCTTCATCATCATCGACTTGAGGTTCATCACTTTGAACATTTTCCCCCCAAGTTGATGATAGCTAGGAGCTTCAGAAGGTGACACATCTTCCTCTTGAGTCTCATCAAGTTCTACAACCCTCCCACTGTTCTCTGGAACTAATTTCTTTTCAAAGAATTCAGCATATCGAGCAACGCGAACAGTGTTTTTGACGGGATCATAGAAGTCTTAACCCATCGTTTCCTTAGGGTATCCGACAAAGATGCACTTAGTAGTTCTGGGTTCAAGTTTGTCAGGCGTATCGCGCTTCACAAGTGCCTCACATCCCCAGACTCTTAAGTAAGACAGATTAGGAACATTTCCATGCCATAATTCATATGGTGTCTTGTCAACCTTCTTGGTTGGAACCATATTGAGAATGCGTACAGCAGTCTCAAGAGCATAATCCCAAAATGAAAATGGGAGAGTCGTAAGGGTCATCATAGATCTCACCATGTCTAGCAAGGTTCGATTTCTCCTTTCAGACACTCCATTATGTTGAGGAGTGTATGGAGGAGTAAGCTGTTGGACAATTCCACACGCTTTCAGATAATCCTTAAACTCTTGGCTTAAGTATTCACCACCTCGATCCGAACGAAGAATCTTGATGGTTTTTCCGAGTTGATTTTCTACTTCATTTTTAAACTCTTTGAATGTTTCAAACACTTCATGTTTATGTTTAAGCAAGTAAACATAACCATAACGACTGAAATCATCCGTAAAAGTTATGAAGTAGCTAGCTCCTTTTCTTGACACATGTCTAAATGGGCCGCAAACATCGGTATGAACGAGTCCAAGAAGATCTTTAGCCCTCTCCGATGTATTCAGAAAAGGTTTTCTTGTCATTTTGCCGGAAACACATGACTCGCATTTATCAAATGATTCATCATTTAATTGCAAAATCCCTTCACGTTGAAGTCTTTCAATGCGATTTTTGCCAATGTGTCCAAGACGACAGTGCCACAGATAAGTAGAGTCCAAGTTAGTCTTGGCTCTTTTGCTAACATTATACATTGAATTATTTGAATCACAACCACGCATATCAATTTCATAAATACCATCACAAGCAATAGCATCAAAATAATGAACATTATTTTTAGAAACTGAAATACCATAATCATTAAAAATATTAATGAATCCGTTGTCTTTCAACAAAGAAACTGAAACTACACCTCTAGTAATAGATGGTGCATAATGACAATTGTCTAAAACAATAATTAAACCGGAAGGAAGAACTAAATGATATTCTCCAATAGCTTCAACAGGTGCTGGTAGACCATTGCCCACGAACAGCTGCAAAGCTCCGGGCTTCAGCTTCCTCCTTTTCCTAAGTGCCTGTAATTCATTACAGATATGAGTTCCACAGCCAGTGTCATAAGCCCATGATTTACGCTTAGTAAAGGAAAATAATTCAATGGTGAAGATACCTGAAGTACTAGCAACGCTTGCTTGCTTCTTCTTCACATTCAACTCAGCAAGATACTTGGGACAGTTCCTCTTCCAGTGCCCGACTTCATTACAATGATGACAGGTCGTCTTTAGACGGATGCTCTTTTTTAGCCGGAGGGGTTTTCTTTGGTTTGGGGAAATAAGCAGCTTGCTTACCCTTGCCTTTACCATCAAACTTGCCTTTAGCTTGGTGCGATTTCTTAGCTTTCTGGATCCGACCCCCCTTAATCATAAGGACATTTGGGTCATTGGCCTTCTTTGGAATCGTCTTCTCATATTCAATGAGCATAGCATGAAGTTCATTGACGCTTTTTTTCATAGAGTGCATGGTATAGTTTTGCACAAAACCCTCATATTCCTTCGTAAGGGATTTGAGAATCATGCCAACTTTTACCTCTTTATGATAAGCGTACTCCATCGAATCCAATTTGTCAAAAATTCTCTTCATCTTGAGCACATGACTGCTAACCGATTTTCCAGATTCAAGTTTCATGTCATGGAGTTCCACGACTAAGTCGAACAGTTCCACTCCAGCTTGTTTTTCATACAAGGATTTAAGTTCTGTGATCATATCATATGGAGTGTAGAGCTCGAATTGTTTTTGAAGCTCGGGAGACATGCTCGCAAGCATCAAACAACAAACTTCATTGAATCTAGTGTACTGAATCCTATATTCAGCTTTTTCAGCTGTTGTGGATTCAGCACTTGGTTCGGTTGGCCATTGCCTTTCAATGACATCCATGCGTTCCTCAACTCTTAGAACGATTCTCAGTTGACAATACCAGTTATTGAAATTTGATCCATTAAGCTTTTATACTTTCAAACATTTGCCGAAAAGCATTGGTGTTTGTGGAAGGATTCATTGCCATCTACAAAACAGATTAAGTTCAAAAATCAGTATTTTCGATAATAAATCCTTAAGAAATCAATTACCCAATGTTTATCAAATAAAGAATTAATTTCATTAAGGCTAGGATCCAATTGACATACAATCATTTCATCAGTTGATCTGCTAGAAATGATTGTACTCAAAAGGTAAGTGACGAGCAGTAATTGCATTACTTTAAGTCGTCCAACCAAGAACGCGCAAACTTGTCCACCACTGTGTACCAGTGAGTGGGATTTGCCATGCAACTGCCATTTCACCACTGTGTACCAGTGAGTAAAACAACAGCCACAAGTGTCCTTTACGAGTTGGGTGGCAATGACTTAAGTTTATTGGATCAATCAATTTGATGTGTGATCAAAAAGTTATGTTTGAAGATTCATGCATATCTTCTAAACATAATATGTTTATAAAACTCATTTTTTATTGCCTTTAAATACAAAAGAGCTCGGTAGCTCCATTCGAACGCACAAAGAAGCGCAAGGGCAAAGGTATGCGATAAACGCGATTTAAAAACCCGCCCTTTTAGGAGGCTAGCGCACTCCGACTTATACCTCTCTTAGAGTTTGTTCAAATGTGTGAGCCGGTGTATCTTTTGATTTTAGGGCACCAATTTTATAAACAAAATCTTATTTCGATATATTTAGTCAAGTTTATTTTTTCAAAAACAATTTTGCACACAATTTTCATAGAAAGGCAAAATTAAACTTACTAAATTTACAACTTAACAATTAAGGTAATTAACCTAATTTGGTCACTATGGTATAAGATTGACTCCTCTTTCATATGGAAAGAGACCACATACATCAAGTTGCCTTGATTGCGTAAGCCAAAATTTCTATAACAAATTATCTACCATAAATTTAAGATGCTGATCTGGAAAATCCAGCAGCTTCACGACCAAATCTGGCCCTGAATAAGGCCGAACTGGGATTAGCATAAAACATAAAAGTTATAGCCCTATGAGTCAAGCATCTACTGTAAAGATTTCAGCTTCCAACTCCTTACGATTAATTAGTTATGATTTGTTTAGTGAACTGGTGTCAAACAGAAACTTTCACAAAACATAATCACATTGTCACACAATTAATTATTCAATTATCTAGCATAATTAACCCTTATGATCAAGATTTCATATCAATATATCTAAATAATAATCATGAATAATTTGCATGAAAAATTCATGATTTTTACTTCTATTTAACAATTAAATAATTAAAAGTACACCATATATACATGCAATTTATCACATAAACATGTAATTAATCAAAACTTGGATTAGGAACCCTAAAAAAAATAAATTTTTTTTTTCTGGAAAATTTCGAACCATATATATATTAATAATATAGATATTATTTGTTTCTTATTTAAATAATGTAATTAAATTACAAAAACAATTTAAATATATATATATATCCGAAAATTTGAAGATCAAAACCCTAACCCCCCTTCAAGTTTTGATTTAATTGGTAATTAAAAAACATACATAGTAGGCTCGTGATACCACTGTTGGGTTATATAACAATTATCAAATTAAATCACAAAGCACGCAGCGGAAGATAAAACCTATGTAGTTAATTAATCAACCAAAATAGAAAACGTGTACCTTAAATTGAAGAGAATAAATCAAGAAACTTTATAAAAAGTTTAAAATAAACTTCTCTACGCTTGCACACACGACACGCGAATGCTCGTATGCTAGTACTTGATCACGAAACCAAACAACCCTTTGTTAATTAATCTCTAAAGTCAAACTAAACCAAAAGCCCGAAACTCCTTTCTTTGGTTAATTCGGCCGAGAGAATAAGGAAAGTAAAAGAGAGATTTTATGTGTATTTAGAAAAAAATTCTTGGGTTTAAATCTCTATTTATAGGGAGAAGACTTGGTAACCGAGTCTAATACGAACTCTAAACTTGAGTTTATCAAAACCGGCCTCCTATCCCTTTTACAATTAGAGTTTAACTCTAATTACCTTATTCACAATTAGAGTCCAACTCTAATTTCCTTATTTCACAATCTAATCCTCCTTTTAATTAATTAAATACAATTAACCCTTTAACTTATTTAAATTAATCATTTCGTGATCATATTAATTAAATACATCAAATATATTAATTAATATTAAATACATTTGTGTCGAGACGTGTGACCCCGTAGGCTTAAATCATTTCTGGACATACGTTCATTTTTACGTGATCATATACTAACAAATTCTTGGTTTGATTGACACATATAGTTATCAGTTTTGTTGTATCGGTTTGTTAATTTTATGTCTAGCCACAAAACACGGGTATAAGAAAAGCTTCTTGTTGAATGTATTAATTACCAAACTTGTTATGGTTGAGCTTCATTTTTATTTACTATAGTACCTTGGAGTAGTATTTAAGTTTCACTGAATAAACTTCATCAAATCTCGTATTTTAAGTTTATGTTTATCAAAAAGATATAACCTAGCATATATGTTTTCCCACAACCAGCCTAGGATGTATGAGGTGTCATCGAGTCGGGACTACTTCCTCTAAGGGGCAAAGGTGTAGTCGGCTAGTTTTATCGGCAAAAAGCATCGGCTAGCATCGGCTCTTTGGCAAGCCTATAGCACATGCATCGGCTAGTTTTGGCAAGTTTAATCGGCTATATATATCGGCCACTTTTGGCCGATCCTTGTGAACGTTGGGAGCGTGCCTTGTGACCCTTTTTTTTTGTTCTTGTGCCAAAACTCTTTGATTACACCGGAAACCTAAAATTTTTTTGGGGGTTTTCGATTTTGAGGCTATTTCTATGTTTTTCTTGGCTTTTATTGCCGGAATCCATGCCGGAAAAACTTGCCGATGCTCCTAATGTATAGCACCCTTATTTTCGATGAGATCGGAAACCCCGGTGGTTGCCGGCCAGAAACGTTCACTTTTTACGGCCAAATCGTTGTTTGACTTTGGCATGAGTGTAGTTAACACATTATTGGCTCTTTGGCTACTTTAATCGGTTTTCCGGCGACCCCTTATTTGGGGTTTCCGGTTTAATCAATTTTTCGGTGATCTCTTTTATGGGGTTTCTGGTTAGATCGTGGCTGCATGTAATCCGGTCACCCCTTTTTGGGGTTTCTGGTGGTGTTGCTTCGGTTTTCCGGTCACTCCTATTTGGGGTTTTCTGTTGCTGTGGTTTTCCGGCAAGCCCTTTCTTGGGTTTTCCGGTTAACTGCTGCTGCTGCTTATTGCTTATTATTGCTGCGGTTTTCCGGCTAGCCCTTTCTTGGGTTTTCCGGTTAACTGCTGCTGCTGCTTATGCTTATATATGTATATTTATCTTTTTACATTGCCGTTAATTGCATGTTTGTGATTAGCTTGGTAGTGTTAACTTAGCGGTAGCGTTGCCAGATTTTTTCGTGGTAGTGTTGCCGTATTTTGTTTCATTAAAGCAATAGGTAGCCGGAAAAAGTAGTTTGAGCCGATGATGATATCGTTGAACAGTTAGGTTGTCGGTGTTACGTTAAATGGGCGATGATGATACAAAGTTGTTCGTAAAAATGGGACTCGGATGATCCGGGGCGTATCTTGGCGGGGTAAACCTTCGGGTTAGCAGCCATGGCGTCCCCGACTTCCGAAATTCCCGACCCCCAAATTCTGAGCCCAAGTATCATTTTTTATTAAAAACGGTCACTTTTTATCTTTTCCGGCAACCTATAAAACTTTTCCGGCTACCTATAAAACTTTTCCGGCATCGGCATTTTGGCAAGAATTGGCAAGTTTTGTTGCACTACACCATGTGTTTTGGCAAGTTTTGGAAGTTTTTGGCAAAAACACGTGGCGCATTTTGATTCGCCGAAAACTTGCCAAAAACTTGCCAAAGAGCCAATTTGTGGCACTACACCCTTGCCCCTTATAGATGATACAAAAACACAATGAAAACCGTTCATCTTATATTCATGGTATCTAACTTTTGTTAACTAAGGCCCCTCCTTATACTAACCCACTTCTTCCCCTATTCTTCCACTATTCATCAGCTTTTCTCTCTCTTAGAACACCCCAAGAACACCCTCTCCTTATAACCCCCTATTTATTTTTATACAAAATTAAACTAACTAAAAAAACAAATTAGTTTAAACTTTATTAATAATAAATACAAATATTATACTATTTTAATAAAAATCTATATATTAATTTTGGGGTTAGAAGTAAAACTTTTAAAACTACAATAACAATTTCGTTAGTATACTAAAGTTCAGGGGCTAAAACGAAAATTAATATTAATTAGATATTTATATGTAGGTTTTAGGTAAAATAAAATAAGTATTAAAGTAAAACAAATAAAACAATAGGTTTCCCTTCATTGAAAATCACCGTGCATCATGAAAATCATCATGCATCAATTGCTTCGTGAATCTTCGTGCATCAATTTAACCATGATCTAAGGGTCAAGATCTTGACTTATTTGTTTTACTTTAATACTTGTTTTACAATACCCAACCCCTTTATATGTATAAAATAATACTTCTTCTTTTTCTTCTTCAACCCTACACAGTACACACACCTCCATGGCCATACACATAACAGATTCACACACACATATATGTATATTTACCAAAAAATTACCCAAAAATTGTTTTTTTTATATGTTTACAACGGATCCAAAGCAAATGGGCCCACAAGACCACCTCGGACGCGCGTCTAACTATAGAACAAACCCCTCGAACGCCGGCCTCAACGCCACCGCTGCTACTAGTGTCTTCCCTCTCCTTGGCGTCGGACGAGGGGGTCGACACCCTATAAGGACCGGCCTAAGGGTCAATAGTAGAAAGATAAACGAGACTCTAAATTTTTTTTTGGATAAACTTGTTCAATTTATCTAAAACCTATTGTTTGTGATTGTTTATTTAAAAAATCTCCGAGACTTATTTTGAATGTTATAAACGTTTATCGTCATATTATGATGTTTTTATATTTTATCAATGACTCACTACTATTTAAAGGCCTATTTTTTTAATGTTAAGCTGGTCCCCAATTTTTTTCATCTTCGAATATGCCCTGGGCTTCTCAATAAACCGACACTCTAACGCTCTTTCCACTAGCCATCATTGTTGATTCTCCGCCTATCTTGTTTTCTTCTCTTTTCCAGCTTTAATTGTAATACACTTATTCTTTTTGATAATCTCTCATCCCTTTATTTTTTTCATATGTCATGATCTGCATGGCCGGTTTAGAGAGTGGCTAAAGTGGCCGAAGGGCCGAGGTCCGATTTGTTGGGGGGCCCGATTTTTTCTAATTTTTATGTAACTCTGATAGTCATCTAAAAACTAAAACTTATTATTTAACCCATAATAAAACCCACATATATACCTTTTATTGGATTATAAAAAGTTATCATCACTTATCGGAAACTCGGAACTGATCAAGCGGCGCCTGCTGTCTTTTTCAATCTTTCATTGTTCCACTTTTCATTTATTTGGCATGACAAGTAGTTATTTTTGTTTATTATTTATTGTAAATAATATATATATGTATGTATACAAATAATATATTATTATTAAATGATATACATATATTATTATTAAATGATATATAAAATATTTTTATTATTTAAAAACAATAACATAGCATAACAGTTTGTTGCTTGTCATTTTTTTAGGTCTTTTTATGTTGGTTTAAACCTATTGAAATTTTATTTATGTAACATTTATTGTCTTTAAGATTAGTTTATGTTGAAATTGTGTGAACTTTCGTAGACCCGACTAACCATATGTCTTCGGATTCTTTGAGCCCGTAGGGTCATACACAATAGAACATCTATAATGTTTAACCATAAAGCTACGGAATGATATTTGATCATTTACGCATTTAATTAAACTTGTCTTTAAATAAATTATCCGTTTATAAATTAACGCAAGTTAACACTACAAGAAAAATGTCAATTAGTGACGACTTTGCTTAGTGACAACTAAAATTTGGTCACTAATAACCTTATTTAGTTACCATTAAGAAAAAGTGGTCACTAAACAAAATTAGTGGCCAAAAAATAACATTTTTTGGTCTCTAAACAAAATTAGTGACGGACCTTTAGTGACGAAAAGTGACCACTTAAAATTTGGTCACTAATTTATCATAATGACCAAAATTTGGTCACTAAACAAAATTAGTGACGAAAATTTGGTCATTATGATAAATTAGTGACCAAATTTTGAGTGGTCACTTTTCGTCACTAAAGGTCCGTCACTAATTTTGTTTAGAGACAAAAAATATTATTTTTTGGCCACTAATTTTGTTTAGTGACAAATTTAGTGACCACTTTTTCTTAATGGTAACTAAATAAGGTTATTAGTGACCAAATTTTAGTTGTCACTAAACAAAGTCATCACTAATCGACATTTTTCTTGTAGTGTAATTAACGATAAATGGATTAACCGACAAATGATATTTATAGAAGTCAATTAAAGTTTACTTTAATTGATTGAGAAATAAATATATTAATTAAAAGTAGTTTAATTAATTAAATGAGTTAACGGGTTGGATAATTAATTAGTTAATAATCCAAATTAATTAATAATGGATTAATTAATATATGGAAAGTCCGATCCATCCCTCCTAAGGCCTCATGGCCGAATTTCCAAGGAAAGGGGAGGGAGGGTCGAAATTCCCATGCAAGGGAATTATAGGGTTTTAGTTTCCTAATCTAATTAGGATTCCATGCCTATATAAATCCCTTGAAAACCCTCATAATTCATTCATTCTTGAAAACCCTAAAAACACACACAAAGGTTTTTCTCCTTTGTGTGGTTCGATCCTCACCAAAGAAAAACAACAAACCCCCAAAATTGTTTTAGGTTTAATTATTTAGGTTTTTAGTTAAAACCTAAATTAGTTTTTGCAAAAGGTTTTTTTTGCCTTTTGTGGTTTGATTAGGATTTCGAATTCCTCATCCTTAGAGGAGTTCGAATTCGACATCCCTACTAGAGGGAGTCGAATTCGACCACTAGGTGGTCAAAAGGGTTTCGTTCGGTTGCGGTCGTAAGCTTAAAGGTGTCTAGCAGATCCTTGGTTAAGACATTGTTCGTGTACGCACTTACGGAGGGTTTCTATTTTGGAATCTTGTTTCCGGAATCTTCTACGTCATGGAGGAGCTCGTCTATCGTAACGTGGTTAGTTTTCTTGTATTTACTTTAAGTTACTTATATTGCATTGCATGGAGATCTGTTACTGGACTTTAGGTTTATTAAATGTTTTGATACCATGCTTTTAATAATATGTTAACGGTTCATTAACACGCTTCCGCTGTTCACTCTGTTTTTAAATTGTCACTCAAACCGGGTCGGTCACCCGGTCCATTTTATGTTATTCGGTTAATGAAATCCCAACAGTTTACATAATATAATTTGTTGCGTTTAATTTATGGGCCATTATTTTTGCGCTCGGCCTGGATCCATAAAGACGACACTGATGATCTAGCATATCCTTAAGATGATTTTTAGGAACATGAATTAACAGAATTTATCATGATTACCTTTTTTATACACTCTAAAGCAAAAAGGTTGGATCAAGTGGTTAAACATCCTTACCTCTGGAGACAGGGGTCATGAGTTCTATCCTCATCCCTTGTAAGGCCAGAGGTTCTTTTCTATCTTTAAATATAACCTGAAAGCCACCTCTCAACACCGCTGTGATAGGGATAAGGTTGTCTACATCTTAACCTCCCCTATACACCGTCGAAGTATAGGAACCCAAAACCTGTGAAAGACGGCGTTTAACGTTACTTTATATATACTAAAAATCAAAGTAAAAAGTACAAGTTTATATGCTTTAAGTACAACGATCTTTTGTTTTCCTGAATTTTATTTTAACCCCCTAAATTTCAATCTTTTAACTTTAACCTCTAAAGTTTTTATCTTTTAACATTTTCCCCCATCAAAGTTTAACTACAACAATCTTTTATTTTCCTAAATTTTATTTTTACCCCCTAAAGTTTTTATCTTTTAACTTTTGCCCCCATCAAAGTTTTCGTGACACTAAACTTTTGAGTTCTTATGTTTTCAACAAACAACTTTCATACATTTATGGTTTAACTTTTAAACATTTGGTTTTAATTAATTACTCTTTTATATATAACGTTTTTAATATATAATAATTTTCATTATCGTTACGTCTTACGTTCATGTAACATTTATCATTAATATAGTTATTGTTTATGTTTTACAATTATCTTTTTAAACTTAGTCAAAAATATTTGACATAAATGGATTTGTGTTACACTGATACTACTTTTTTTTGAACAGCAAGTTAGTAATTAATAGTTTTTTTTTAAGGTGAATTTAGCTTGAAATTTCGTGTCGCAATTCCACAGCGAAAGGTCTAGCATAATTGTCTTAACTGGAGTTCCGCGCTAGAGAGCTCATCGAAGTAGAAATGCCTATTTCAAATACCCGATGGGGGAAAACCCCCTACCAATCCGCCCGAAGGCACGACGATTAATAGGGGTAAACCCTGCCCCCTCAGACTTGAACTTGGGTATACCCAAGCCAAGTCCTCATAAAGGGACTTTATGTCCTCCCCAAGGCTTGAACACAAAACCACTTGAATGGGGGAATGGTCTTTCAACCATTAGCATTCAAGACACCACAGTGACAGCGAATTGGACAGTATGCGGAGCTCGAACCATGCATGTCTGGGATGAAACTCAGACTCTCGAACCCCCCCCCCCCCCTAATAATTAATTCCTACAAATGTAGGAAAGTGAATTCGAACCCTGGTGGATTTTCCCAAGGTCTAAGACTTACAATGGACCACCAACCATTGGCTACATTATACTCATTTATTGTGTATCTAAAACTTTCTCGTGTAAAATTTGCGTTTCGCAATAACGTGCGCGTAAATGATTAGTGAGATAACTAATTCATTAACAGCATATATTTTTATGTTGGTCATTTAAAAAAAAATATACGGTCGCTGCAACACTTTTAAAAGATATAAATTTTTGAAACTTAAAAGGATAAAAAGATGTTACTTTAGTACCTACACTATAGTTTTGCCAATAAAATGTGATAATCGTGTCTAGGGTTGCATTGCATGTTTCACGTTAATTTCAATACTTGGAAGGCGCATTATCGATCATGTGTTGAAGTTTAAACTGACTTGCCTTCCAATTTTTTGACTTTATTCTATATCTATATCTATATCTATACTGTATATATATACACACACCCAGCTTATACGTTTTTTCTTTTTATATATCATAATATATATGGAAGTGTTTCAAGGGACACCTAGTAAAGCATCCAAGTTTGCACGGGAGGATGATGTTATTAGCAGCATGCAAGATAACATTATTACTAATATTTTAGATCGTTTGTCAATACAAGATGCGGTGAAGACTGGTGTCTTGTCGAAAAACTGGAGGTTCAAGTGGACTTTGCTCACCAAACTCGTCTTTGATGACAAGTTCTTCAAGTATTTTCTAGAACCACATCAAACAAATGGGTTTTTTAATGGGAGGGATATAAGTAGGCTTCTTCTTCATCTTAACGGCCCTGTAACAAAGTTTGTTCTCTGTATACCAGATTACCAGGTATTAGATGTTAAGGATATTTATCATTGGGTCTTGTTCGTGTCTCGAAAAGGTCTTAAGGAGCTCACTATTATAAATAAGTCTATAGGGACACCATTGTTTCCTAGCCATATTTTCTCTTGTGTAGAGTTGAAACATTTGAAGCTTGAAAGATGTTGTATTTCTCCCATGTCTAGTTTACGTGGTTTTCCAAACCTTTTGAGCTTAGACTTGTATATGGTAACTTTCTGAATCTACAAATGTGTAGAGTTTATCACTCGGTGTCCCTTACTTGAGATGCTGACAATCGGCTGTTGTGAACCAATAGGCGAACTTGAACTGAAGAAGATTGCAAAACTTGTAAATCTTAGAACAATATATCTGAAATTGACTATGGTTGATAGTATGAAAATGATCACAAGTTTCGGTATCTTTGAGCTAATGGGTCTTCTCCCAAAACTTCAGGAGCTCACTTTACGTTTCTACAATTTTAAGGTAATTAATATAAGGCTAAATTAAGTTTTTAAATTTCATGTTATTAAATATTGCAGTTAGTATATACATATGGAATCTCTAACATATTGAAGTGATTTTGCTATGTTGAACTTTCTTTGTAGTTTATGGCAGAAGCTAGTGTAAAAAAGGTCCCTAGTGCCTTTCTTTGCCTCAAGACTCTTACATTATCTGAAGTAGATTTTAGTAACGATATGATGCTATCTTTTGTGTTTGAAATGATTTGTGGATCCCCAAATTTTCAGACATTTAAAATGATGGTAAGTGAAATAATTCATATGCATCAAATATATATCTTCAATTTGATTTCATGATTATGCATTTAAATGCTATTCAATCTTGCAGGCTAGATACAAGGATTATATTAGTAACGATATGATGCTATCTTTTGTGTTTGAAATGATTTGTGGATCCCCAAACCTGCACTTTCTTCCTCAAATTTTCACTATAGCGCAATGGGCCAGCTGCAGCTTCGGAGAGTGGTGTTTGCTGGTTTTAGGGGTTCAGAGAATGAAGTATGTTTGATAAAGACTTTACTTGCTTGTTCTCCTTTGCTAAAAAAGATAAGTATTGGGCTAAGTTCGTCTTCAATGGTTGGTGGTGCTGATGGAAAGTTTACATTTGCTAACAAGTTATTGAAGCTCTATCGATCCTCCCCCATAGTTGAAATAGATCTCAACTAGTTTTTATTATTGTAAGCTTGTCTTTTATTTTATGTTGCTTTGTGTGAGTTTGGTTGAACTTATATGCTTTTGGCACCAATCTTTCTTATGTAATCGAAGTGAAACTTTTTGTTCAGTTATGGTGATGGTCGAGTTTGTTTAGGTGCGAGGACTCATCAGCTTATAGGTTATGGGTCTAGTCCCGTGCGGAGGAAACTTTGTATGTACGTGTGGAATTTGTTTAAAATGAAGTAATCTTTTTGTAGAAAAGTTATTTGTTTTGTCCCCGGTTGTTAAAGCTAAGCCTTGTTGGTGCAGAAGCACAGTACGTTTGATGATTCTGATATACTTGCGATTAATAATAATATCAATCTAGTTTAGAAAGTGATTTTTCTTTTTGGAGCACATATATATATATATATATAGAGGGGGGTTAATTAAGAACTCTTAAAAAAAAAAGAATCCAGGAACCCATCACCACCGTTGGATCAAAGATTTTGGACGATTGAGATCAAATCTAAAAATCCCCCGTGTCTAATTGAAAGGGTATGCTGGTAATTTTCCCACCCCCACCAACCACACCTCTCATCTCGTCTCCTGCCCCATTCACTCGTTCTTTCTTCCCGCTCAAACTCTCTCCCTCTCTTCACACATAGTTTTCTCCGCCGGTTATATCTCCATTTTTGATCGTGTTTTATCCTTGATTTCCGATCAATTTCCGTTTTCTATCTTCATATCATCAAATTATACTTCAGATTCTGGTGAAAAGTATCTTATTTTGAAAATCTGATTGAAATTAGGGTTTATTTCAAAACGATGAGGAAGCGGTCCGCAAAACGATCTAAATCTCCTGGTATGCATTTCGGTTTATTTCATTACATTTATATTTACGTTTTATTTAATTTGATGATTTTATATGATTTTTGTGTAGTTGATGATTTTTTATTGCTACTTATTTAGATATATTTATGTTGTTATTCTTCTGGTTATTGTTGTTGTTTCGTTATTAGGTGATGTATATTTTTCATTGTTGATTATTTCTTGTTTTTTAGTTAGTTACACATGTGTAGCTAGTTACTTTTTAGAAATGTTTAACTGTAAGCAGTTGATAATGTTTATTTAGGTTAATAATGATTCTGATATTTGTTGTTGATGTATTTGGCTAACGATAAATTCTTGCTACACATGTGAAAATTTCTCATTTTAATTGCTTATCTTGCTTATATTTATTTGTTTTAGTCTAGTTGTAGCTATTTGATGATTTGCTTATATTTTTTTATTTTTTTATTATAGTTTCCCAAGATAAAACTGCTAATAAAGACGTATCGCAACCAAAATCTGTGAAATTAAAACCTTCTAAAAAGGTTGCCGATGCTGCTGAGTATTCTTCTTCTTCTGATTC
>CM067170.1:91267735-91286785 GCA_034093135.1 Erigeron breviscapus | reverse complement strand
TCAGTTTCCCACGTTAAACTTTCTCCATGGTTATGCTTCCACTTTATCAACACAAGGTCAATCACTTTTCGGCGTAACTTCTTTTGCTTCCTTCCAAGTATCGCTACCGGTTCATCTACAATTCTCTTCATTGGGTCAATACTGACATCTTCAATGGGAATCACACTTGACTCATCGGCTAAGCATTTCCTCAAGTAGGATACATGAAAGGTGTTGTGAATTCCATCCAATTCTGGAGGTAATTCCAACTGTTATGCCACATCTCTAATGCGCTTCAGAACTTTAAAAGGTCCAATGAAACGTGGACTCAACTTTCCCCTCTTTCCGAATCTAATAACTCCTTTCCATGGTGACACTTTCAGCATCACTAAATCACCAACATTAAACTCAATCGGTCTCCTTTTCTTATCTGCATATGTTTTCTGTCTTTCTCTTGCCACACGTAAAGCTTCTTTAGCTACATTAACTTTCTCCGCTGAGATCTCTATAATTTCAGGACCCGTGATTTGCTTTTCACCGGGCTCCATCCAACAACTTGGAGTCCTACATCGCCTACCATAGAGCATTTCAAACGGTGGCATTCCAATACTTGCATGGTGACTATTGTTGTAAGCAAACTCTATCAACCTCAAATGATCATCCCATGCTCCACCATACTCTAGTACACACGTCCTCAACATATCCTCCAATGTTTGAATAGTTCTCTCACTTTGCCCATCGGTTTGAGGATGATAGGCGGTACTCAAATTTATTCTACTACCCAATTCCCGTTGAAGACCCTTCCAAAAGTTGGACACAAATCTAGAGTCTCGATCCGAAACAATAGACAAAGGAACTCCATGCTTCGACACTACTTCATCAATGTAAATCTTTGCCATCTTCATTAAAGGCACATCTTGTCGGGTAGCTAGAAAATGAGCACTCTTCGTCAATCTATCTACAATCACCCATATCATATCATTCCCTTTCGGCGTTTTAGGTAGCTTCGTTACAAAGTCCATGGTAATATGATCCCATTTCCACTCGGGAATGTCTAATTGATGCAACAAACCATACGGCTTTTGATGGTCCGTTTTCACACGTGCACACGTCAAACACTTTGCTACAAAATGAGCTACTTCTCCTTTAATATCCGGACACCAATAAATCGGATTCAAATCTGCATACATTTTGGTGACACCGGGATGAACCGAATATATACTTCTATGGTCTTCCTCAAGGATCAATTTTCGGTTACCGCCAAGCAATGGCACCCAAATTCGACCCTTGTATGTTTTGACCCCACGGCTATTAGTCTCCATCACAAGACGTTTCTTCTTTCCAATGCTTCCTTTGTCAATGTTATCCTTCATTAATGCCCTTTCTTGTGCTTCTTTAATTCGATCAAGTAGCCCCGACTTGGCTTGAACTTGCATGCTCATCAACTTACAAGAAGAACTTTGCACCTTCCTACTTAGTGCATCCGCCACTACATTGGCTTTACCCGGATGGTATTTGATTTCACAATCGTAATCCTTTAGTAATTCCATCCACCTCCTTTGTCTCACGTTCATCTCCTTTTGATTAAAGACATACTGCAAACTTTTATGATCGGTAAACAAGGTGCATTTTGTACCATAAAGGTAATGTCTCCACAATTTCAATGCAAATACAACTGCTCCAATTCAAGATCATGGGTAGGGTAATTCTTCTCATGTGGCTTCAACTGGCGTGAAGCATAGGCGATCACCTTGTCCCTCTGCATCAGTACACAACCCAAACCCGTAATAGATGCATCACTATACACAACCAAATCATCGGTACCTTCAGGCAAGGCAAGTATAGGAGCTTCACACAACTTCTTTTACAATGTTTGAAAGGCATTCTCCTGCTTATCGGTCCACTCAAACTTCACTCCTTTCTTCGTTAGTTCAGTCATAGGCTTGGCTATTCGGGAGAAATCCTGAATAAATCTTCTATAATATCCAGCCAAACCAAGGAAACTTTTAATCTCAGTAAGAGTCTTTGGCTGCTCCCACTTTGAAACAGCTTCAATCTTTGAAGGATCTACTTTAATTCCTTCTGATTAAATAACATGACTAAGAAACTGCACTTCTCGAAGCCAAAACTCGCATTTAGAAAACTTGGCATACAACTTCTTCTCCCTCAACACCTCCAAAACTGCTTTCAAGAGCTCACGGTGCTCATCTTCTGACTTAGAATAGATCAAAATATCGTCAATAAACACAATAACAAAATGATCTAGAAAGGGACGGCATGCCCGATTCATTAAATCCATAAACGCGGCTGGAGCATTAGTCAACCCAAATGGCATGACCAAGAACTCATAATGCCCATATCTAGTCCGGAAAGCTGTCTTTGCTACATCCTCCTTCTTAACCTTCAATTGATGATAACCGGACCGCAAATCTATCTTTGAGAAATAAGAAGCACCATGTAGTTGATCAAAGAGATCATCAATTCGTGGGAGAGGATATTTATTCTTAACCGTTCGCTTATTCAGCTCACGGTAGTCTATGCACATGCGCATAGATCCATCCTTCTTTTTAACAAAGAAAACCGGAGCTCCCCAAGGCGAGGAACTAGGTTGTATGAACCCCTTGTCAAGTAATTCCTGAAGTTGAGCCATTAACTCCTTCATTTCTGTAGGAGCTAATCGGTAAGGTGCTTTTGCAACGGGTGTAGCACCGGGTATAAGATCAATCTGAAAAGTAACTTCACGATCGGGAGGAATACCGGGAAGATCATCGGGAAACACATCGGGAAAGTCGGATACTACATCAACACTAGCAATAGAAGGCTTCTCCTTTCTTACATCAATAACATAGGCCAAGAAATGACTCTTATTCTTCCTTATACATTTAATAGCCTTCATCATACTAATGATCTTTATTCCCCCTCTCTTCTTATCTCCATAAACCGTTACCACATTACCATCGGGTGTAGAAAACCTAATAATCTTTTGTGACACAAAATACTAGCTTCATTCTAAGACAACCAATCCATACCTATCACTACATCAAAACCGGCTAAGGTAGTAGGCAATAACTGGACCGGAAATAAACGACCTTCAATCTCAATGTCACAATCATCATATCCCACACGTATATCACTAACCGTACCATTAGCAATCTCTACCTCTATTGAGCAATCTAAAGGGGTAGTGACTCTTTCTAGTTTAGGAGCAAATAAAGTAGACACAAACGACCTATTTGCACCCGAATCAAATAAAACAGAGGCAGGTTTTGAATTAACAAGGAAAGTACCACTTACCACCTCGTCTTTGTTCTTAGCATCATCAACAGTCATCTGCAAGGCCCTCACTTTTGTTGCTGAAGTTGGCTGCTTTCTTCCCGTCATTCTTCATTTGTGGACAATCGAAAATGAGATGACCCGTTTCTTGACACTTGTAGCAACGAGTCTTGTCCCTACATTCTGTTGCAAGATGTCCCAACTTCCCACACTTATGACACCTTCTTGTCTTGTCAGAACATTGACCTTCATGAACATTCTTGCAAAAAGCACACCAAGACCCATTCTTCTTTTTATCTTTGTCACCACTTGAGCTAGAATTCCCACGGAACTTCTTATTATTATTATTGTTGTTAGATGACCAATTTGACCTTCTTTTGAACCCTGCTTTCTTGTCATCAACTTTCTCCACAATTTTCTCGCTTTTGAAGTCATCATCCAACCTCTTTGACTCCTTAATTGCCGCCGACAAAGTCACATGCTGTCTACATAATCCATGATAACTAGCGGGAAGGCCATCACAATAAGCCTCAATTTGGTCCTCCAGCCTTCGAACCAAGTGTCCAACAAACTTCAACTTCTCTATAAATGAATGTGCATATTCAGAAATTGCACCGGGTTTCGCAAACCAATGATCTAAACTCCTTTTCAATCAACCTTAACTCACGAGTCCCCACATACTCCTCTAGAAACTTCTCCTTAAATGTACCCCAAGGCATCACAGCAAGTACCTCAGGGGCCATGGAAACTGTAGTAGCCCTCCACCAATTACGGGCATTCTTCTTCAACATCCTACTAGCACACAAAACCTTCATATCATCCGGACAGTAACAAGATGCAAATACTACCTCAATATCTTCAATCCACTCCATAGCACTCACTGCATTTTGGGTGCCATCAAACTCCTTGGCACCACATTTCTGAAAGCTTTCATATTTGAAGTTATTAACACAAGGTGCATTAACAACTCCAAGTCCTCCACAATTAACTCCATTAACACCCACAGCTGCCATGGATGGTGCACCACTTTGGGAGGGATTAGAGTAATTCCCTTCCGAACGTTCCCCTCTACTTCTCTCTGCATCTCTTTCGGCTCTCATTTGAGTCTACTCTTCTTCGTTCCTCATCAAAAGAGCTCGGATAGCTCTCAACTCTTCATGTAATTCTGCTTGGTTGGGAACCTGTTCAATCACCGGGTTTGCCCTATCTACTTCAGAGGCGGTTGGTGGATCACCAAGACGGCGATTTTGTACACGGGGTGGCCTTTGCTCCACTTCATTTCCAGCCCCGTTTCCATTAGGAGGAACACCACCATCATTTCCTCCTCCTCTCTGGTTACTAGCTCTAGTTTTTGCCATTAACTCTACAAGGCAACGACGACGGTTAGCAAGAGTTAAAGTGACACTACATTTATCAAGGCCATGCATCATTTAGCTACATTATCACGCACAATATTCAAGCATTAAATTTACACTCTCACTCACTCCCCAACCCGTCCTATAGTACTTCATCTCAAAGCTAGGCACACCTGCATAAGCCTAACTTATCCTACATCGGTTTAAGTCCAAAATCCTACGGTCAAAGTCGAATCTTGGTTCACTTAAACCATTTCTCTGATACCAACTTGTAACACCCGTCATTTAAAAATATGGGTTTTCAAAAACTTTCACCTAACGGTGTCAAATTGCGGAAGAAAAGACTTTAAAAGTCAAAACCGACAAAAACTGTTCGGTTTCTACGTTTAGTTGGTGTTACATGCAATACCATCAAATAGTTTAAGATGAAAACCCAACGGTTGCCCAACACAAAACAACCGTTCAACAATACTACATAAATTCGACATCAAGTACGAAATGTAAATAAATGTCTAAAGAGACAATCATCTATGGGTTGCTAAGTCCTCCTGCATGCATCTACCCAACTCTCGCTCTTATTCCTGCATCAACTAGTCCTTCAAGCTAAACCTGAGGGAACAACCACATTTAAGAAACAAGTGTTAGCTAACGAATTAGCTAAGTAAGATAACACTATGTTATTAAAGCATTTGTCCAATTAAAACAATCTTCATTATTAGACAAGTTTATTCGGCACAACACACATCACACGTTCACACATAACTGCATATCAACTTTATATCAATTAGGGTGAATCCCCTATATGTGCCTATCCTTCATTTTATCCACACATTATCACACATATCTTCGTTAACTACATATAAGTGTAACATAAGTCACACCCGACTAGATGCTTCACCAAAAGGCTAGTCATACTTCGTCGTTAAGGAATGGCAAGCCAATCCAAGAGTAATCCGTATGTGGAGGTTGGTCAAACCCCTCGTATTACTCACCCTGCATTATAAAGACCATGTTGCAAGGAGCCACCCAAGCAACAACTACGTCAACGCACTCGTCCGGCTAAGACTAGTACGGGTTAAGATTAACACTTTCCCTGCATTATATTTACGAGCTCGGTTTCACACATATGGTTTAGGTAATACACATTCCTAAACCGTCACACACATCCCTATACATTCACACACTTTATCTTCATTACGTTTGGATCCTTAAACGTGCATGTGACATGGCAACCTACTAAGTCTAGTGAGCTAGGTGTACAAGCCATGTAAGCATGCATATATCACACATCAACTTCATTTCTACATTTCATGCATAAAGAGATACTTCGTAATACTACATAAATTGCATAACAATACACTACATTAAGCAATACTTCATTTCACTACATTAGGGACTGCATTTCAGGTCTCATGGTCAACTACATAACCCATAATACCTCTCGTGTAACCCCATATGCCCACATGCAATATAAAGATACCAAATGGAAGTATTTATGATTTGAAACCAGCTTTTCGTTGAATCCCCCAGCGTGTCAAAGTAGTGTATCTTACCTCGGCGTAGTTCACAACAATCAATAACTAGTCACTGTGTAAAGCAACTATGCTCGTCTACCTATAATTAGTAAACGATTATTAGACAAGCTACATACTCATGTCATTAAGGTCAATAACTAGACCCACACACATTAAAGACTCACTTAAGACACAGGTCTAATCTACGTGTCAAACGTCGTTACGGTTCAAAAGTATACATTTTTTCCTGAAAACAGTTGAGTTGCGCCACAACTCACACCTATCGTTGCGCCGCAATGCGCCCAACTGCTAGTTGCGCCGCAACTGGCCCCGATTCTGCACTTTTACAAAAATCGTTTTTCAAACCATCACGACCCTATTCGACTCCAGGTCTCAATTACAGATCCAATACATCATAATCCTTCATATTTAGACCATTACAAAGCATTTCAATCATTAATTACACCATATATGGCTTTAATCCATCAAAACCACTATTAATTTTCATTAAACGATTCCCCCATAATCCAATAATTAATCCTAATGACTTATAATATCAAAAGGACCAGAAAACAATGATTCAATACCTGCTATACCTGTAGATGATAAAAGGATGCAATATTCTTGACAAATCACACCCGAATCACACACAAAGGGACTTTTCGGCTTGCAATTTGATGGAGGAACTATATGGGGCGGTTAGGGCCTGTTTAGAAAGAAGGAAATCTGCAACTAATGACACTCCCTAAACCCCTTAACCCATTTTTGACTTTGCTCCTATGTCAAAACTAGTCCCTAAGCTTCCTAATCCTTCATTACTAGTCAAAACTACCATATGGACTATATATAACATGACTACTTCTTTAAATACCACTACATAGGCATTTAGCTACATTTCACACACATATATACTTCATTATAAGTTTAGGCTTTCAAGCCTCACACATAACACACAATAACTACATATAAGCATTAAATCTAAAATAGACTTAACGACACACACAATATTGACTTAACGGCATTAGTCAACTAGTAAAGAAAAGTTTGGGATGTTACAATTACCTCCCCCTTAAGAGGATTTCGTCCCCGGAATCTCATCAGTAAGGAACAACTCCGGATACTTCTCCTTCATTACTGCTTCAGTTTCCCACGTTAAACTTTCTCCATGGTTATGCTTCCACTTTATCAACACAAGGTCAATCACTTTTCGGCGTAACTTCTTTTGCTTCCTTCCAAGTATCGCTACCGGTTCATCTACTATTCTCTTCATTGGGTCAATACTCACATCTTCAATGGGAATCACACTTGACTCATCGGCTAAGCATTTCCTCAAGTAGGATACATGAAAGGTGTTGTGAATTCCATCCAATTCTGGAGGTAATTCCAACTGATATGCCACATCTTTAATGCGCTTCAGAACTTTAAAAGGTCCAATGAAACGTGGACTCAACTTTCCCCTCTTTCCGAATCTAATAACTCCTTTCCATGGTGACACTTTCAGCATTACTAAATCACCAACATTAAACTCAATCGGTCTCCTTTTCTTATCTGCATATGTTTTCTGTCTTTCTCTTGCCACATGTAAAGCTTCTTTAGCTACATTAACTTTCTCCGCTGAGATCTCTATAATTTCAGGACCCGTGATTTGCTTTTCACCGGGCTCCATCCAACAACTTGGAGTCCTACATCGCCTACCATAGAGCATTTCAAACGGTGGCATTCCAATACTTGCATGGTGACTATTGTTGTAAGCAAACTCTATCAACCTCAAATGATCATCCCATGCTCCACCATACTCTAGTACACATGTCCTCAACATATCCTCCAATGTTTGAATAGTTCTCTCACTTTGCCCATTGGTTTGAGGATGATAGGCGGTACTCAAATTTATTCTACTACCCAATTCCCGTTGAAGACCCTTCCAAAAGTTGGACACAAATCTAGAGTCTCGATCCGAAACAATAGACAAAGGAACTCCATGCTTCGACACTACTTCATCAATGTAAATCTTTGCCATCTTCGTTAAAGGCACATCTTGTCGGGTAGCTAGAAAATGAGCACTCTTCGTCAATCTATCTACAATCACCCATATCATATCATTCCCTTTCGGCGTTTTAGGTAGCTTCGTTAAAGGCACATCTTGTCGGGTAGCTAGAAAATGAGCACTCTTCGTCAATCTATCTACAATCACCCATATCATATCATTCCCTTTCGGCGTTTTAGGTAGCTTCGTTACAAAGTCCGTGGTAATATGATCCCATTTCCACTCGGGAATGTCTAATTGATGCAACAAACCATACGGCTTTTGATGGTCTGTTTTCACACGTGCACACGTCAAACACTTTGCTACAAAATGAGCTACTTCTCCTTTAATATCCGGACACCAATAAATCGGATTCAAATCTGCATACATTTTGGTGACACCGGGATGAACCGAATATATACTTCTATGGTCTTCCTCAAGGATCAATTTTCGGTTACCGCCAAGCAATGGCACCCAAATTCGACCCTTGTATGTTTTGACCCCACGGCTATTAGTCTCCATCACAAGACGTTTCTTCTTTCCAATGCTTCCTTTGTCAATGTTATCCTTCATTAATGCCCTTTCTTGTGCTTCTTTAATTCGATCAAGTAGCCCCGACTTGGCTTGAACTTGCATGCTCATCAACTTACAAGAAGAACTTTGCACCTTCCTACTTAGTGCATCCGCCACTACATTGGCTTTACCCGGATGGTATTTGATTTCACAATCGTAATCCTTTAGTAATTCCATCCACCTCCTTTGTCTCACGTTCATCTCCTTTTGATTAAAGACATACTGCAAACTTTTATGATCGGTAAACAAGGTGCATTTTGTACCATAAAGGTAATGTCTCCACAATTTCAATGCAAATACAACTGCTGCCAATTCAAGATCATGGGTAGGGTAATTCTTCTCATGTGGCTTCAACTGGCGTGAAGCATAGGCGATCACCTTGTCCCTCTGCATCAGTACACAACCCAAACCCGTAATAGATGCATCACTATACACAACCAAATCATCGGTACCTTCAGGCAAGGCAAGTATAGGAGCTTCACACAACTTCTTTTTCAATGTTTGAAAGGCATTCTCCTGCTTATCGGTCCACTCAAACTTCACTCCTTTCTTCGTTAGTTCAGTCATAGGCTTGGCTATTCGGGAGAAATCCTGAATAAATCTTCTATAATATCCAGCCAAACCAAGGAAACTTTTAATCTCAGTAGGAGTCTTTGGCTGCTCCCACTTTGAAACAGCTTCAATCTTTGAAGGATCTACTTTAAATCCTTCTGATGAAATAACATGACCAATAAACTGCACTTCTCGAAGCCAAAACTCGCATTTAGAAAACTTGGCATACAACTTCTTCTCCCTCAACACCTCCAAAACTGCTTTCAAGTGCTCACGGTGCTCATCTTCTGACTTAGAATAGATCAAAATATCGTCAATAAACACAATAACAAAATGATCTAGAAAGGGACGGCATACCCGATTCATTAAATCCATAAACGCGGCTGGAGCATTAGTCAACCTAAATGGCATGACCAAGAACTCATAATGCCCATATCTAGTCCGGAAAGTTGTCTTTGCTACATCCTCCTTCTTAACCTTCAATTGATGATAACCGGACCGCAAATCTATCTTTGAGAAATAAGAAGCACCATGTAGTTGATCAAAGAGATCATCAATTCGTGGGAGAGGATATTTATTCTTAACCGTTCGCTTATTTAGCTCACGGTAGTCTATGCACATGCGCATAGATCCATCCTTCTTTTTAACAAAGAGAACAGGAGCTCCCCAAGGCGAGGAACTAGGTTGTATGAACCCCTTGTCAAGTAATTCCTGAAGTTGAGCCATTAACTCCTTCATTTCTGTAGGAGCTAATCGGTAAGGTGCTTTTGCAACGGGTGTAGCACCGGGTATAAGATCAATCTGAAAAGTAACTTCACGATCGGGAGGAATACCGGGAAGATCATCGGGAAACACATCGGGAAAGTCAGATACTACATCAACACTAGCAATAGAAGGCTTCTCCTTTCTTACATCAATAACATAGGCCAAGAAATGACTCTTATTCTTCCTTATACATTTAATAGCCTTCATCATACTAATGATCTTTATTCCCCCTCTCTTCTTATCTCCATAAATCGTTACCACATTTCCATCGGGTGTAGAAAACCGAATAATCTTTTGTGAACACAAAATACTAGCTTCATTCTGAGACAACCAATCCATACCTATCACTACATCAAAACCGGCTAAGGTAGTAGGCAATAACTGGACCGGAAATAAACGACCTTCAATCTCAATGTCACAATCATCATATCCCACACGTATATCACTAACCGTACCATTAGCAATCTCTACCTCTATCGAGTAATCTAAAGGGGTAGTGACTCTTTCTAGTTTAGGAGCAAATAAAGTATACACAAACGACCTATTTGCACCCGAATCAAATAAAACAGAGGCAGGTTTTGAATTAACAAGGAAAGTACCACTTACCACCTCGTCATTTTACTTAGCATCATCAACAGTCATCTGCAAGGCCCTCACTTTTGTTGCTGAAATGGCTGCTTTCTTCCCGTCATTTTTCATTTGTGGACAATCGGCAATGAGATGACCCGTTTCTTGACACTTGTAGCAACGAGTCTTGTCCCTACATTCTGTTGCAAGATGTCCCGACTTCCCACACTTATGACACCTTCTTGTCTTGTCGGAACATTGACCTTCATGAACATTCTTGCAAAAAGCACACCAAGACCCATTCTTCTTTTTATCTTTGTCACCACTTGAGCTAGAATTCCCACGGAACTTCTTATTATTATTATTATTATTGTTGTTAGATGACCAATTTGACCTTCTTTTGAACCCTGCTTTCTTGTCATCAACTTTCTCCACAATTTTCTCGCTTTTGAAGTCATCATCCAACCTCTTTGACTCCTTAATTGCCGCTGACAAAGTCATATGCTGTCTACATAATCCACGATAACTAGCGGGAAGGCCATCACAATAAGCCTCAATTTGGTCCTCCTGCCTTCGAACCAAGTGTCCAACAAACTTCAACTTCTCCATAAATGAATGTGCATATTCAGAAATTGCACCGGGTTTCGCAACCAATGATCTAAACTCCTTTTCAATCAACCTTAACTCACGAGTCCCCACATACTCCTCTAGAAACTTCTCCTTAAATGTACCCCAAGGCATCACAGCAAGTACCTCAGGGGCCATGGAAACTGTAGTAGCCCTCCACCAATTACGGGCATTCTTCTTCAACATCCTACTAGCACACAAAACCTTCATATCATCCGGACAGTAACAAGATGCAAATACTACCTCAATATCTTCAATCCACTCCATAGCACTCACTGCATTTTGGGTGCCATCAAACTCCTTGGCACCACATTTCTGAAAGCTTTCATATTTGAAGTTATTAACACGAGGTGAATTAACAATTCCAAGTCCTCCACAATTAACTCCATTAACACCCACGGCTGCCATGGATGGTGCACCACTTTGGGAAGGATTAGAGTAATTCCCTTCCGAACGTTCCCCTCTACTTCTCTCTGCATCTCTTTCGGCTCTCATTTGAGCCAACTCTTCTTCGTTCCTCATCAAAAGAGCTCGGATAGCTCTCAACTCTTCATGTAATTCTGCTTGGTTGGGAACCTGTTAAATCACCGGGTTTGCCCTATCTACTACAGAGGCGGTTGGTGGATCACCAAGACGGCGATTTTCTACACGAGGTGGCCTTTGCTCCACTTCATTTCCAGCCCCGTTTCCATTAGGAGGAACACCACCACCATTTCCTCCTCCTCTCTGGTTACTAGCTCTAGTGTTTGCCATTAACTCTACAAGGCAACGACGACGGTTAGCAAGAGTTAAAGTGAGACTACATTTATCAAGGCCATGCATCATTTAGCTACATTATCACACACAATATTCAAGCCTTAATTTTACACTCTCACTCACTCCCCAACCCGTCCTATAGTACTTCATCTCAAAGCTAGGCACACCTGCATAAGCCTAACTTATCCTACATCGGTTTAAGTCCAAAATCCTACGGTCAAAGTCGAATCTTGGTTCACTTAAACCATTTCTCTGATACCAACTTGTAACACCCGTCATTTAAAAATATGGGTTTTCAAAAACTTTCACCTAACGGTGTCAAATTGCGGAAGAAAAGACTTTAAAAGTCAAAACCGACAAAAACTGTTCGGTTTCTACGTTTAGTTGGTGTTACATGCAATACCATCAAATAGTTTAAGATGAAAACCCAATGGTTGCCCAACACAAAACAACCGTTCAACAATACTACATAAACTGCATAACAATACACTACATTAAGCAATACTTCATTTCACTACATTAGGGACTGCATTTCAGGTTTCATGGTCAACTACATAACCCATAATACCTCCCGTGTAACCCCATATGCCCACATGTAATATAAAGATACCAAATGGAAGTATTTATGATTTGAAACCAGCTTTTCGTTGAATCCCCAGCGTGTCAAAGTAGTGTATCTTACCTCGGCGTAGTTCACAACAATCAACAACTAGTCACTGTGTAAAGCAACTATGCTCGTCTACCTATATTAGTAAACGATTATTAGACAAGTTTATTCGGCACAACACACATCACACGTTCACACATAACTGCATATCAACTTTATATCAATTAGGGTGAATCCCCTATATGTGCCTATCCTTCATTTTATCCACACATTATCACACATATCTTCGTTAACTGCATATAAGTGTAACATAAGTCACACCCGACTAGATGCTTCACCAAAAGGCTAGTCATACTTCGTCGTTAAGGAATGGCAAGCCAATCCAAGAGTAATCCGTATGTGGAGGTTCGTCAAACCCCTCGTATTACTCGCCCTGCATTATAAAGACCATGTTGCAAGGAGCCACCCAAGCAACAACTACGTCAACGCACTCGTCCGGCTAAGACTAGTACGGGTTAAGCTTAACACTTTCCCTGCA
This sequence comes from Erigeron breviscapus, assembly GCA_034093135.1. NCBI lineage: Eukaryota > Viridiplantae > Streptophyta > Magnoliopsida > Asterales > Asteraceae > Erigeron > Erigeron breviscapus. The sequence goes on along the minus strand of CM067170.1, from coordinate 91,273,656 downwards.
TTATATTTACGAGCTCGGTTTCACACATATGGTTTAGGTAACACACATTCCTAAACCGTCACACACATATAGTCTAGGTAACACACATCCCTAGACATTCACACACTTTATCTTCATTACGTTTGGATCCTTAAACGTGCAAGTGACATGGCAACCTACTAAGTCTAGTGAGCTAGGTGTACAAGCCATGTAAGCATGCATATATCACACATCAACTTCATTTCTACATTTCATGCATAAAGAGATACTTCGTAATACTACATAAACTGCATAACAATACACTACTATAAGCAATACTTCATTTCACTACATTAGGGACTGCATTTCAGGTTTCATGGTCAACTACATAACCCATAATACCTCCCGTGTAACCCCATATGCCCACATGTAATATAAAGATACCAAATGGAAGTATTTATGATTTGAAACCAGCTTTTCGTTGAATCCCCAGCGTGTCAAAGTAGTGTATCTTACCTCGGCGTAGTTCACAACAATCAACAACTAGTCACTGTGTAAAGCAACTATGCTCGTCTACCTATACTTAGTAAACGATTATTAGACAAGCTACATACTCACGTCATTAAGGTCAATAACTAGACCCACACACATTAAAGACTCACTTAAGACACAGGTCTAATCTACGTGTCAAACGTCGTTACGGTTCAAAAGTATACATTTTTTCCTGAAAACAGTTGAGTTGCGCCGCAACTCACACCTATCGTTGCGCCGCAATGCGCCCAACTGCCAGTTGCGCCGCAACTGGCCCCGATTCTGCACTTTTACAAAAATCGTTTTTCAAACCATCACGACCCTATTCGACTCCAGGTCTCAATTACAGATCCAATACATCATAATCCTTCATATTTAGACCATTACAAAGCATTTCAATCATTAATTACACCATATATGGCTTTAATCCATCAAAACCACTATTAATTTTCATTAAACGATTCCCCCACAATCCAATAATTAATCCTAATGACTAATAATATCAAAAGGACCAGAAAACAATGATTCAATACCTGCTATACCTGTAGATGATAAAAGGGATGCAATATTCTTGACAAATCACACCCGAATCACACACAAAGGGACTTTTCGGCTTGCAATTTGATGGAGGAACTATATGGGGCGGTTAGGGCTTGTTTAGAAGGAAGAAAATCTGCAACTAATGACCTAATGACACTCCCTAAACCCCTTAACCCGTTTTTGACTTTGCTCCTATGTCAAAACTAGTCCCTAAGCTTCCTAATCCTTCATTACTAGTCAAAAACTACCATATGGACTATATATAACATGATTACTTCTTTAAATACCACTACATAGGCATTTAGCTACATTTCACACACATATATACTTCATTATAAGTTTAGGCTTTCAAGCCTCACACATAACACACAATAACTACATATAAGCATTAAATCTAAAATAGACTTAACGACGCACACAATATTGACTTAACGGCATTAGTCAACTAGTGAAGAAAAGTTTGGGATGTTACAAGAAGGTTCCTCTTGACTTTTCTTCCCATTATTATCCCCTGTTTCTTGATTAATTTCATGGTTATTTGAGTTCACTTCATCCTTCTTATCTTCACAGCATTTAGAAACAGCATGTGATGTCCCAAAACCACCATCGCCATCCTCAGAATTATTACGACATAAGTTCTCGTCAAATTCTTCACTTGCAATATTATCATCATCAAAAGAGCCACCATCGTCACTATCCTCAATGAATGATGATCCCTCTGACGAAGAGGTATCTGTAGATGGCCGGTGTATCTTGGGTTCCCATAAATCGATCTCTCTAATCCATATTTCATAAGGTTTGTCGTCTAAAATCACATTGAGTTCTTCAAAGATAAACTTTTTTGATCGTACCAACACGCATACCTTGCACATAGAGAAAGAATCAACCCAATCATTTGCAAAGAACACACATTGGCCCCATTTCTCCAACACTGCTTGAATTGATTCTTGTTTCCAGGCACCAAGAGGTAATCCAGATATATTCAGCCAAACCATTCTTTCGTCCGGGACAAACGAACCACAAGGTGATTTAAATGCACAAAACCTACTCTTAAGCACTTCATTATCCAAGAACAGTTGTTTAACTTCCAAAGACTCAAATGATAAGTACAACCCACGACCACCAACATACGAAACATTGAATTGGGAAAAACCCTCCTCAAAAAGCCAAAGGCCAACCTTAGGGATGTTTGCAGGTTCAATGATTTTCGCCAAAACAGAATTTTTAGTTTTGTCCATAAAATCACTTGAAACATTAGATACTTTGACACATCTAGGGAGGATGATGAATTAAAGCCCTTAGGAGCGTTGCAAGAGGAGTCAACCTTACCTTTACCATCCACACCAGACGAAGCATCAGCATACGAAATGGTCTTTTTCGGTTGAATATCGGAAGCATGAGTGATCTTCTTTGAAGTTTCAAACTGAGACTTATTGTGGTGCAGATCCGTCGCATTGTTCTCTCTCAATCCAGTGTTACGACTGTATTTAACAAAGTCAGCAAACACCAAATAGTTCCCAAACCATATCGATTTCAGATCCTTTAGTAACTTAGCGACGTTGTCGACTTTGATAAACTTAACAAACCCGAAGCGTTTTCCAGCCTTCGAAAGGCGATTTGGAATAAAAACGTCAACAATCGTACCAAACTCAGTAAATCGATTCCAAATATCTTTAGCCGAAACCCTAGATCGAAAATTCGTGATGTAAAATGAAATAGATATTCGTTCTAATAGATTTATAACCTATATTTATACTATATATAATCATTTAAGTGTTGATAGGTTTTTGGTGTTTTTGCAAGTAATGGGCCCTTGATGATCATCTTTTTGTAAATGTCGTAGTTCGTGGTTGATCAATAGATAGTATATAACTATACTAGTTTTAATACCCGTACGATGTACGGTAGTTATATAGATTGTATCGTTAAGAAATTCGAATATACCTCATACATGATTTGTGAGTATGAAATAAATTATGGTTAAAGTAAATCGATGATCGAAGCTAAATTATAATAAATAAATATAATATATGTTTAGTTAGAGTTTTAAATTTACCTTAAGTTTTTAGAATCACATCAAAATCGGAACTTATAAGCATAGTGGATGACGACAAATAGCCTTGTGATTTCGGATCGTAAACTCAAATTTTTGAAGTCTTCATGTTAATAACTTATTATAAGTAATAGAAGTTGAAGAATTGAGAAAGAAAAAGAGATAATTTATTAATGAGAAAACGATCAATCAAATAAGGTTATAATGTCTTTTGTATTAATAAGTCAAGAGTTAGAGTTTAATTATAAGTCTAATAAGGAAATTGAATCTATATACAATTAAAAAAACTAATTTAATAAAATAAATAAATTAAAAGGACACGTGTCGATCAAAGATTACGACACGTGTCGTTTCAAGAACATCTCAATCCTGTTTTAGTTTATTGGTAGATATCCGCGTACTTTTTATTTTCCAAAAGTGTAAAATTCAACAAGTTAGATATTGTTCCATTATCTATTATCTAAAAATGGAATTTTCAATCATCTATACGACATTGATCAGTGCTAATTTTACGGGAAATATTTTGTATACAGAAAATATGAAGGCTAATTTATTTATTTATTTTTCACAAATTCACCTTATGTTCCATAATGAAAAAATTCTCCTTATCCACCCAAACCCCGCGTCAAAGTAGAAAAGTTTTTGAATCACAACCAAAATTTGGGTCATCTAATAATCTTACAAATCTGGGTGGTTTTGGTTCATGGAGCGAAGAACACAATCACAAATTAAGACAATGAATGTGATGGTACTGATGATGTACAAAAGATGTTAAATAAACAATGACAAATAATGCATTTTAATACATGGCTGCCTCACGAGCTTCCATCATCATATCCGAACATTAATTAAAACTTAAGAAAGTAAGAAACATTGTGGCATATACATTTGCTTATTCGGGTCAATGGTTTACTGATTTGACTTACTAACAAAAAGATAAAAATTGAGTATAAGACAATTTAACACCACTCGTCATATCTAAACTAAATTTATTAGCTACATAATTGACCAAAACCAGAAATACTATGCAAACACACATTAAGTTGTAAAAAATCAAGTCAAATATTAACATTTTTCTGTCATATATAGTGACGAATTACTAGTAAGTGACTAGGTGTAGATAAAAGTGACTCTGTATTATTTGTTTTTCTCTAAAACCTTATTAACTTTGCAATCTAAATTTTGAAGCATTATTATCACATTAATGCTCTCAAACTAGGGATGGTTTTGATACCACTGAAATCCTACCCATATACAAAAAATTCTCTAAACACTACACTGTATCAAAATTTCGGTACCTGTATGGTTTAGACTAAATTTCGCGAATTATTCGAACTCGATTAGTAAAAAACTCGTTTCGAGCCGAGCTTAAACGAGCTCGAGTCGAATTCGAGCTTAAATGTTGACTCGTTTATTAATCGAGCTCGAGCTCGAACTTCGAATCCATAACTCGATTAAGCTCGCGAGCCTAAACGAGCTTTCATATATATAATATAATAATAATATATATACATATTATTATTAATCTAGCATTCATAAACTAATCGAACCGAGCTTAGACGAGCTTTTTTCACGAACCTCTAATAATCGAGCTTAGTTTTAATTGTAACATTCGTGATTTTTAATTTGTATTAACGTGATTAATTTTGATTTAATTCCATGATTTTGTGGCTTAATTGATTCTCGACCCGTTGACTCGAACGTGCTAAATGATTTATTATTCTAATTGATTTAAATAATTCATTTATTTATTTATGAATTTGAAACGTGTATTTATGCTAGTCGAAACTACGTGGACGTATCGATTTGACTTAGGACGTAAGTTGACATTTAATTGAATTAGAAATGTAATCGGGTGATACATGGGTCGACCCATGACCCATGAATCACCACCACTTATGACCCAACCCCATCCAAACCACCCAATCACACCCTCCCACCCTTATCCATTAATTTCATTTTCTTTCTTTCTCTCACAAAAATTGAATGCAAGATTTCTTCTCTCTCTCTCTCACTAAATTCATTCATCATTAAATTTGTTTTGGTTATACTTGTAATAAATTCTTCATCATTACCATCAAGTAATCATCATATCAAAAAGTTGGAGCTTTAAGTGCAAGTAAACTCTTCAAACGGGTCAAATTCGGGTTTGAGCATTTGGGGAAGGTTTTGAAAGGTAAAATTCATCTCTTATTCTCCACACTATGTTGTAATCATGTAAGTAAGTCTAACCCTTGGAGTATTTAGTCAAAATCGAATTAAAAAGCAAAATTAGGGTTTTATTTAGTGAAATGGGTCAAAATCCTAATTTTCGGGTTTGGGTGTGTTATGGATCAAATTAATAGATGGGTTATGTTCATAAACATGTTTCTAGTCTAATTTAAAACCCCTTTGGTCAAAAATTCGGGCTGAATCGTTTAAACACAAAATTAGGGTTTGTATGATTATGAAATTAGGTCAAACATATAAAATTTATAAAAATTGATGATCTTGAGACCGAAATAGGAAGAGGGTTATGTTTGTACATGTCCATCACGATCATGTGTATATAAAAACAAGTCTGATCATCGTCTCCCTCGTGTTGAATTAGGGTTTTGAATTGTAGGTCAAAGTTTGACTTAAAAAGTCAAACTGTTCTTCATTCTTGTCTGCCCAGATTTCTGAGTTTCCCTCCCACCGTACCATACACCATCTCTAGCGTACCTTACGTCCTCCTGCATCTTCATTTTTGACTTTACGCTGGAAACCCTCTGTCTACGCCCTACGAAACGCCAAAAACCATATTTTCAGACCACCGTAAGGTACGGTGGTCAGGACCGTAACTTACGCCACCTATTTT
>CM067170.1:91202735-91265235 GCA_034093135.1 Erigeron breviscapus | reverse complement strand
GGTTTGAAACTGTGGAATTGATTGAAAATTGAATGAAACGATGATGTTCTGCCTTGTTATATTTGAATTGGTACGTTGATTTGAATGATTTAGTTATGGTTGAAGTGGAATTGTGTAATTAGTTAGAATGTAAATGAAATGATGATGACATAGTTCTTGCCATGATAATATCCCCGTAGAGATACATGTTCTTGTAATGGCTTAGGATAGTCAAATATCAGATTGTTTATTATGTCACGGTTAATTGCGAATGTTCGTGTGCGAATTGTGAGAATTAACTTGGTAGCCAACACGTGTGTTCAAGGAAAGATGGTTAGCCTACGGAGAGCTAACATGAATTATAGGCGCCAAAACGAGTGATAGGATCCGGTTGAATCAGGGAGATCAGATAAGTAGAGGCGGTAGAGGTGGTCGTAGAGGTCGTGGTAATCGTGAAGGACGTTAGAGAATCGAGTGGGTTAAATATCAAAATGTGTTGCACTAATTGTCGTGCCTCACTTTGAATGCCATCCCAATCAATGCTCGAAATCCCTCGATAGCCCGTGAAAGAACTTTTGCCGTGATTGCGGTCGAGACTCGTGTTGATCCTAACTTCATTGTAGGCATATTCCTCCTCAACAATCGCTATGCCACCGTATTATTGGACTCCGGAACCGATTATAGTCTTGTTTCCAATGATTTGGTACCGTTGATTGATGCTAGCCTTAGTCCGTCATCTTATCACTTTGAACTTGAAACGGTAAACGACGGGTGAACGAAAATTGACCATGATGTTCGTGATCATACTTTATAGTTATGTAACCATCCGTTTCTCAAAAATCTAGTCCTTCTTATAATCGGTAGTTTGTCGTGATTGTGGAAATGGATTGGATGTCGGCAATGAATGCGGTTATAGATTACAGTAGTAAAGTAGTAAGAATTCCGTTAGATAGTGGTGAAAAGTAGTATTCCAAGGCGAGACGACCGAGCCATGGGATGGGAAATTATATAGTGTTAACGTCACGAAAAATTGAATTGAAGACCGTGACCATGGTTAATGAATTCATGGATGCATTACCGGATGACCCACTGGGTTTGCCTTCACCTCGTCAACTCGATTTCCGTATTGATCTTATTCCTAATGCTTCTCCCGTGACCAAGCACCTTATGGCTTAGCCAAAAACTGAAATGCGAGAGTTGTCCACATAACTCAAAGAACTTTGAGAAAAGGGTTTTATCCGCCCTAGTCATTCACCGTGGGGTGCACCGGTCTTATTTGTCAAAAAGAAAGACGGTTCCTTCCGTATGTGCATCGACTATCGAGAACTAAACAAACACACGGTGAAAAATCGTTATCCTCTTCCAAGGATTGATGATTTATTTGACCAACTCCAAGGTGCTCGTTTCTTTTCAAAAATTGATTTGCGGTCGGGTTACCACCAACTACGTGTCCATGAAGATGATATTCCCAAGACGGCCTTTCGTACACGTTATGGGTACTTTGAATTCACGGTTATGCCTTTCGGGTTGACAAATGCACTGGCGGTGTTCATGACTTGATGAACCGGGTGTGTTCGCCCTAATTGGATGAGTTTGTCATTGTTTTCATTGATGACATTCTTATCTACTCTAAGACTAAAGAAGATCACGCCGAACACTTGAAGAAAGTTTTAGAGTTACTTCGGAAAGAGAAATTGTATGCCAAATTCTCCAAATGTGAATTTTGGCTTGAAGAGGTCCACTTTCTTGGTCACGTGGTGAGCAAGGAAAGAATTCATGTGGATCCAAGTAAGATTGAAGCGGTAAAGAATTGGAGACGACTCGAGACGCCAACCGAGATTCGCCAATTTCTTGGTTTGGCGGGTTATTATCGGCGATTCATCGAAATTTTTTCCAAGATTGCCCAACCTTTGACCTTGTTGACTCAACGGGAAACAAAGTTTGAATGGGGCGAGAAGCAAGAGCAAGCATTCCAATTGTTGAAGGATAAGTTGTGTGATGCACCCATTTTAAGCTTGCCTGATGGAGCCGATGATTTTGTTGTGTATTGTGATGCGTCCGGGCAAGGATTGGGTTGTGTCTTGATGCAACGGGGTAAAGTGATTGCTTATGCATCTAGGCAATTGAAGGTGCATGAGAAGAACTACCCAACTCATGATTTGGAATTAGGAGCGGTGGTGTTTGTTTTGAAATGTTGGAGGCATTACTTGTATGGCACTAAAAGTGCAATCTATACAGATCACAAAAGCCTCCAACACATTTTTGATCAAAGTAAATTAAATATGAGGCAAAGAAGATGGCTGATGTTTAAAATCGAGTTTAAAATTTATAAACAAGATCTACCCTAAAACTGACTACTACACACTTGCGGGCAGTGGACCCATTCGTATATAGTATACCTAGAAGGTAAGTCCGAATTCGAACACGGGGAATGGTTTTGAAATAATTGTCAGCTAAAGTGGTTTGGAATAAGGATGGAACCGTAGCCAAATTGCTACCTCAACTTGACAATATGAAATTAAAGAAATTGAAATGACAAGACAATTGAAAGTAAAGAAAGTTCAAACAATATGAATAAAGATCATCCACTTCGAATCCACTTGACTTCAGTTATGATTGCACACGATAAAGTTCAAATTATTTAGAGTTGACAAGATAATCGTGAAAGGATAAAATGCTCGCGTGGTACCACCAACCGCTCACAAATAACCCAAACACCTAAGTTGCTAGTTAAATTACCCAAGCCGGTACCACCAATGCCTAGAAAATCTCCCCAACAATTAGTTTGCTTGATTATCCAATTACCAATTATGCCTATGTGAATGAAAACGTGGTACCACCAACCGTTTCTAAACACGTTTACCAATTAACTCCTATTATAGTTTTGACATTCACCGTCATACCATGAACCGGTGACAAACGACCATAGACAATCGAAATGAAATGATAAACATATTCACCTAGTACCACTAACGATGAACACATAAATCATCAACATCAAAAGAATAAATCACAAGGAATTAATTGATAAAGATCACGACACAACGATAATTGAATCAACTCTTGAATTAAAATATTGCAATCATATCATTCGTCAAGTTTCATCAAAGTGGATGATTAGAAATCTAGCCACTCATGCTAAATTGAAAATAACAAATGAAATAGAAATAGAACATATTGTACCAAATTGTTTGAATAGAAATTGCAAAGACGGAAAAGTAGATACGATCTAGATGGGTGTTCTTGAATCTTCAATGAATTAATTGATGAAATTTGAGATGATCCTCCGAAGAATTCGCCTAGAACAGCTCCTAGAAAGAAAGCTTGATCTGTCAAAGACTCGTGGTAGAACAGCTCCTAGAAAGAAAGCTTGGATCCTTGGGAAATAGGGTTATGTTTTCTACTTATACCCCCTTCAAATCTGATGCAAAAGAGGCTGAAACCCTGATCTCCCCGTGCAGCTGACTGCGCCGCAGTGGGCATGGTGCGCTCTCACTGCGGCGCAGTGGAATACCCCTGGAAACTTTGTTCTCTAGTAACTGCGGCGCAGTGGGGCTAGTGCACTCCCACTGCGGCGCAGTGTTAAATCTCTGAAAAGCATATCTTTTTTCTCGACCTTGACTGCGGCGCAGTGGGACACGTGCACTCCCACTGCGGCGCAGTGTTAAATCACTGGAAAGCTTTGGCCTTGGCACCCTTTGACTGCGGCGCACAGTGGGGCAATAACCCACCCACTGCGGCGCAGTGCATATCTGCTGAAATCTTTGTTCTTCTTTATCAACATCACTCGAACACTCGGGTCAACTTCTTGGCCAAAAGATCATCAGAAAATGTACCAAATGGACGCGCAACCTGCTAAGAGCCTGAAAGCACTAACAAACACCATAAACGCGCCAAATGCATACAAAATCGACTCAAAACACATACGAAAAAGGCCAATAATGATGTGGACGATCTATATAAATTGGTCACATCAAATCCCCCCACACTTGAGCGTTGCTTGTCCTCAAGCAAATCTGGAAATTAAGCAAAAAGCATTCCTTGGCACGAAGCTACATAAAACACATTACAAATTTCCAAAAAGAAGCCAAACCAAGTATGTCGATGACAAGGACTTTGGTGAAGCAGTTTTAATCTTAAATGAAAATCCGAAATGTTTGACAATATCTAAACAATCCACAAGCCTCAATAACACGACTAAGCAAAAGTGAAACAAATGAGCCTATCAAAATCATCCTACTCCAACGAACTTACTATTGGGGTTGAATATATATGAAAAATCACTCATTGCTCGGTCGTGATGCATATCTTACCATAGGCTTGAACAAGGATCATAGCTCCACCGACATGGCGTGAGCACCAAGTACATCATCAAAATAGGCATATAGGACGGTTGTATAGTTAGGCTAAGGTATATATAATGGATATTTACAATGGAGTATGGGAGTGTAGGTTAGAAATGAAAGGAAACAATCAAAAGTATAGGGTATGTATGAAATATGTACAAAATAGTCTAATCAAAACCCGTACCATTGATTGCCACCAGCCCATAAGATGTTATCCCGCTAAGACACCTCCAAAAGTAACCAAGTAAACCCGACACCATTGTGGTGTATCAACTTCAAACAACTTCAATTCAACCAAGTCTTCCATTCTTAATGATACAACAAAACTTTAGACATCTAAAAATGAGAAGTACCCACTAGTAGCCCAAGTTCTTTTTTTTCTTTTTTTTTTATTTCACTTTTTTCTTTTTCTTTTTTTTTCTTTTCATTATTGAACCACTTTTACTCTACTAGTAGGCACCCTCTTACAATGATGAACATGTCTATAACACTTACTTCCTTTGAACAATCCAAGATAATCCTCAATAACTTGACCAATTGACGTATTCTCATAGACAAGAATATTCCACTAGACAACCCACTGAAGCTTTCCCAAACCGTCCAAACAAACCAATGACAATCAATGGCCCCCCAGATTAGACTATCGGTATAGTAAGGTATAATTAGGTAACATTTACATATATAAGTGGATATATACAAAGAAAAAGGCTAAGTTAAAAGGGATGTATAAGTGTACTTTGCACTAAGGATGAGTGCAACAAAGGTTTACAAAGGAAGGAAAGAAAGTGTATGTATAGTAAAGGTAAAAATATACAAAAGAAAAGGCTAAGTTAAAAGGGATGTATAAGTGTACTTTGCACTAAGGATGAGTGCAACAAAGGTTTACAAAGGAAGGAAAGAAAGTGTATGTATAGTAAAGGTAAAAATATACAAAAGAAAAGGTGAAAAGAAAGAAAGAAAATACGGGTCAAACCTAATATGCCAATTCGTCATCCAATGTACTTATATCACAAAAGTGATCTCACTGCGGTCTCGTAACGATCACCAGGCCAAGTTCTAGCTTAACACATAACCGACACACTCATATCAAAGAAATGAACCCGGAAATGGAATAAATAAACCTCAAATTCGCACATCTTAGTTCAGAGTTCAAGATAGAACCCTTACTCCTGGATAAAACCCAAAAGCCTACGAGAGGGACACATCCACAAGAACGGCTAAATCTCAATGGAAAAACAACAAAAGAGATATATCCGGTAGCTTAAACCTATTTGCCATCCCCCCACACTTAAGATGGACAATGCCCTCAATGTCCAACAATCGGTCAAAACAAAGGTAAATAGGGGTAAGCAAAATAGACAGAAAGAATGAGAACACATACCGGATCATGGACACATTCGGTTTCAAAACAAGTAAGTCGACCCCGCACCACAAATTGCTCTTCCTAAAAAGGAAGTCCAATTTGGTTGACGGGAGAAACAAACTTAGTCCAAAACGGAAGGTGCGAGAGCTGTGTGTGAAACAATGTTAATAAAGATGCCAATCAAAAATATTGCGCTGAACTTACTGCCAGCATCTGCACATGACATCATAGTGAGCTACTAACACGATTACACAATCAAACAAATCCAACTGGTCCTCCCCCACACTTAAGATGGACAATGCCCTCAATGTCCAACAATCGGTCAAAACAAAGGTAAATAGGGGTAAGCAAAATAGACAGAAAGAATGAGAACACATACCGGATCATGGACACATTCGGTTTCAAAACAAGTAAGTCGACCCCGCACCACAAATTGCTCTTCCTAAAAAGGAAGTCCAATTTGGTTGACGGGAGAAACAAACTTAGTCCAAAACGGAAGGTGCGAGAGCTGTGTGTGAAACAATGTTAATAAAGATGCCAATCAAAAATATTGCGCTGAACTTACTGCCAGCATCTGCACATGACATCATAGTGAGCTACTAACACGATTACACAATCAAACAAATCCAACTGGTCCTCCCCCACACTTGGGTTCCACTAGGTGTTGCCATCAATCGGATCAAACCTGTTCAATAACATTCCAAAAGACCAACCATCCAAAATATCCAAAATAGTTCAAACAAAATAAAGTACCATGCAGAAAATAAAAGAAAACAAAGGAGATTACAAATGTTTCATCACCCCGTAGGGTGGATACCAGACAATGATAAATAAAGGAATGTCATAAGAATACCAACAAAACCAATAATCATATGATTCCATCCCACGGTACCGGATGGCAATCATCATCGTGTCACTCCTGATGTCCATGGTAGCCATAGGGTAGTCCAGGTTTGCCAAAAATACTTGTCACCCAATCTTGCTCTTCCTCCTGAGCTGAACCTGAACCACCAGCACCTCCCCCTGACTGACCAGCATCAAATCCTGAAGCACCTGCATCAAAACCTGCAAGAGATGAAGACTCACCGCCAACATGACCACCCTGAAAGACCCCAAACTGCACTGGACCACGAGGAGAACCTCCTAAATCATGGGGTGGTGGTGACATGTTCCCCGGAACAGTCGTCTGAGAGAAAAAAGGCTGACCCCCCTGACGATAATCAGGGACATAAATAGGCGGTGGAAAGAATGGAGGAATCGGGTCAGGTCGAACAAACTCCCGGCCATGATACTGAGCATCCCACATAGGCTGATAATAATCAAGGTTATAGTTAGTGTGGGCCTGCTGTGATCCAATCCAGGTGAAATCCTGGTCCACCCTCCTCTGGTACGCATCAAACTCTCGCTGACTGTTCTGCTGAGACTCATAGATGTTATGAATAGTGTTCCCCAAGAGTGTAAGATCAAACGAAGGAGGGATGGGAATGTTACGTCCAGTCCTCCTCGGTGGCTCCCGTGGAGCATCAGCCATCTCAACATCAGCCTCCTCATCCTCCTCCTGTACAGGAGGTGGTCCTTCAACCTCACCCTCATCATCTAACAACCGCTCCTGCTCATTGTCTTTCTTTTTCTTCAAAATCTTTGCCCTCCAAAGCTCCTGATACGTAAAATCCTCCTGATGTACTGGCAATGAGAGATAGGTCTGGCAATCATCAGAAGCAAAAACTCCCATCCTCTTATAGATCACCGTGATAAAGTGTCCCAAAACCAGAGTCGAATCGGTATGATTACACATACGGTCCAGAAGCACAAGAGGAGGCAAAGCAAACCTGGATGGAGCACCCTCAGAAAATAACTTAAGTAACCAAAGATCATTCTTGTACGCCTTCTCCCAATGAGTAGACCTCTGTACCAGGAAAGTCACAATCATCCGGTGGAGCAACCTCAAACGTACATTCTTAATATTTGACACACCACTTGTGTATGTCCATGTCTCTCCCCCCGTGATCCTGGTGTAATATTGCACGATAGACTCTCCATCACCCAAATCGGCCTGTGTTCTATACCCCTTCTTCAAAATATCCCTAAACTCAGCACTCTGCAACTCCTCCCTCGTATACATCCCACAGTAGTAACCAAATTCAGCAATTGACAACCTCCTCTGCACTCCCCCACAGTAAAACGAGACTATCCTCTCTTCAAAAATGTCTTTGACTTTTCCCAATTCCTTCTTCAGTTTCAAGGTTGAATAGAACTCTAAGCATAACTCACGATAGGCGGATTCACGGTTAGCGAATACCCGCCGCCATATATCACAACTCACGTCATGCCCTCTTGACGCACCTCCAACTCTCATAATCATAGAAAACCACCGTCGAATATCCTCCTGAACTCCAAATACCTGAGCTTGAAATTGAGTTAAATGTCTTGCAGGAAGGACCACATGCTTAGAAAGCTTATACAACTTGTTCTTGTAGATGTTCTTCTGAGGCTGCCTAATTCCCTTAAATGATAGCCAAGCATGTCGCTCGTTCAGTTCTTCAATAAATGTGAGCGACACCTCCATTTGTCTGTTTGAAGTCTTAGTCGGGACATCAACCGCCTCACTGGATTTCCCCTCAACCATTTTGCTCTTTCCCGCGGCCTTATCTTCAGCTCCCTGCATTCACAAACATGAAAATGTCCAATTGTAAGTATTAAGAATGCAAAGGTGGGAAGCATATTAAACCAACAAAAATCTTGGCAGGGAAGGGCCCCCACTGCGGCGCAGTGGGCATGCTTCATCCTCACTGCGGCGCAGTGGGGCAAAAGGACAAAACGGGCAGAAGATCCTCACTGCGGCGCAGTGAGGCAAAAACCTGGGCAAACTTTTCTAGGGTTCATCATGATATGGCACAAAATGGGGAAATCTAACAAGCAAATATAGGGAAAAGATCCAGTATTCTCCACTTTAAACAACCTATATTAACATACCCCCATACTTGTTCTTCAAATCAAATCCCCAAATTTTTCAAGACCCTAATTTCTAAATTAAAATCACAATTTGATGAACTAGGTGAAATGATTTAACATCCAAATAACTTCTATTGCCCTCAAACATCAAAACCCCTAAATTAATTAGAACATTAAGCTAGCATAAACCCTAGAAATTTAAAACTCAAAATAATAGAAAAATTCAAAGAAACTAAAGAGAAAACTTACACTTCTTCCCATTATGCAATGTATGAAGATGAAAATCTGGACAAAGGATTAAAGATGGAAGAAAAATGGAAGATCTTGAAGGAGGTTAATGGGTATTTTGGTTTTTATGGGGGAGAGAAAAGAAGAAGAAAGAGTAAAAGTGTAAAAGAGTAAAAGAGTAAAAGAAAACAAACTTACCTGGTCTCTCTTTGACCTACTCGTACTCCCACTGCGGCGCAGTGAGGAGTATGCACTCCCACTGCGGCGGAATGGGATGTATATCATAAGTGGACAGAGGCTTTGGCATGCGGCGCAGTCAGGCAATCCTACCCCCACTGCAGCGCAGTGGGGAATTGCTGAACATATATTTTTCTTCAACAATATGTCAAAAACTCAAATCACACAACCCGGAACCGCATCAAATCGAGACTTGATGTGTGAAATCTAGTAATAAAATTTATAAAACACGAATCACTGGAAAACTGACTACAACACACTTACGGGCAGTGTACCCGTTCGTATGCAGTATAGTAACCGGTAAATCCGAGATCGTTCACAAGGACTTTGTTAAGCAATTATTAAAATAAAATGATTCAAAAGAAAAGGGGTTTTTATGGCCGAGTTGCCACGTTGCAAAAGTTAGTGAGAAATTAGTAATCCCTAAGGATTAATCGCAAAAGAGAATTTTGTAGTGATTTAAAACAACAATTTAAAAGGTCATCTACCTTGACTGCATGACACAACTTATTTAGGTTGCATTTAAGTTAAAACCTAATTCAACTATGTTAACTTTATAACGAGGCTAGACAAAGAACTCACTAGTTGGTCACCTAGCTTATTACCCTATCTGACCCATTAACCAATTGTTTGATCCGTAAGATTCCGCTACCACGTTCACTATCAAGACCTACTTAATTGACGAATTTGTATTGTTATTGTAAACAATTTTGTCTATCGATTGTACCCAACCGTTAACACTTCGAATTCTATTATCTATTGTTGTTTATTATCTTGCTACCACAAGTTAACACCTATCAATTGTACCCAATCGACTAGAACAATGTATTCCTGAACTTAGCTACCACTAAATCATTCACACATTATCAACAAATCAATAGATAAGAACATAAGAACTCAAAACATTAAGATCACGACAAAACGTTTAACAATCTACTTGAATTCAAAAGATTATGCAACCATTATTCATTGTGTACCAAAGTGTGAAAGACAATGAAAAGCTAAGAAAATCGATGTTGGAATGCCTTGAATCTCTCGAGCAACCCTATGAACCTGGAGAACGTAAAAGCTGCTAAAAAGTGCCTCAAGAAACCCTAAAATCGACCCAAAGTGTGAAAGACAATGAAAAGCTAAGAAAATCGATGTTGGAATGCCTTGAATCTCTCGAGCAACCCTATGAACCTGGAGAACGTAAAAGCTGCTAAAAAGTGCCTCAAGAAACCCTAAAATCGACCCAAAGTGAAAGTATCTCGGATGGGAGGGTTTTAGTCTTGTATTTATAGTGTTTCCAAAAACCCTTGCTGAACCGACCTACAGGTGCGGCGCACCAAGCATCAGGTGCGGCGCACCTGCCTTGTTTCCAAAATCTTCACATGCCCGATATGCGGCGCACCTCCCCTTTGGTGCGGCGCACCTTGGCTTTTGCAAAATTTGTCCAACTTTCTGATCAATCTATGCGACGCACCACCTTCTTGGTGCGACGCACTCAGCCACTCTTTCCGCAAAACTTGTGATTCTCAACTTGTACACGAACCATCCTAATGCATCTTTTAGCCATCCAAAAGCCATTTTTAACCATTTTTCCTGTTCTAAGCCTGCAATCACTAACAATACCATCAAAGCATCGAATATACATATAATTTGCACATAATTAAGCTTAAAACGACTTAGAAACGATATGGGAATATACATATAAATGGACATATCAAATTCCCCCATACTTAAGCTTTGCTTGTCCTCAAGCAATTTCAGATTTCAAAACAAACTTTCCCTTGGTTCTCAATTGCATAAACATGACAATAATCAAAAAGAAGCTAAACCACGAAAGTTAGAAAACAAGTAAGAGTGGTTAAGCAGTTTTAATCTTAAATGAAAATTGAAATGTTTGACAATACTTGAATGATCTACAAGCCTCGAAAACACGACTAAGCACTTTAATCAAATGAAAGAAGAACATCTCAACTAACTTTCTCCAACTAACAAACTATTGGGGTTGAAATATTGTATCAATCACTCAAAGCCTAGTCGTGATGCATATATTTTAACCATAGGCTTGTACAAGAATCGTTCCTTCATCGTCATGGCGCAAGCACCATAAACGTCTATCAAAAGAGGTAATTAAACGGTTGTAACGTACACTTCTGAAGGCTTACAAGGGTCATTAACAATTGTGTATGGAAATTTAGGATATAATTGGTGTTAAAAGGAAATAACACAAACAATTAACAAAGTTTTACATATAGTCTAGTCCAACACAACCCATATCACTAGTTGCCATCTATCCAAACCCCAAAAGACGTTCTCCCGACACTACTCCCCCAATAGACCGATAAAAACCGACACCATTGTGGTGTATTACCTTCAAAACGACTTTTAACCACATATCTTACCCATATTGGCTTAAACGAACATTGCCAACTTCAAACGAAAAATTATGAACAATTCAAGAATCTTTTGTTGGTTTAAACACTTTTACCAACTTTCATAAGAGAAACATTTGACATTAAATCCTTTTGTTGGTTTTAAACTAACTACCAACTTAACTTGATTTGACAAAAATGAGGGAAATACCAACTGACAGTCCAAGTTCGTTTTTCTTCTTCTTTTTTTTTTTTTAATTTTTCTGTTTTTTAATCTTTTTATTCTTCTCTTTTTTTTTTTTTTTTTTTTTTTGTTTTGTTTATTTGTTATTTTTTTTTTTTTTTGTTTTGTGTGTTTTTTTTTTTTTTTTTTTTTTTTTTTTTTTTTTTTTTTTTTTTTTTTTTTTTTTTTTTTTTTTTTTTTTTTTTTTTTTTTTTTTTTTTTTTTTTTTTTTTTTTTTTTTTTTTTTTTTTTTTTTTTTTTTTTTTTTTTTTTTTTTTTTTTTTTTTTTTTTTTTTTTTTTTTTTTTTTTTTTTTTTTTTTTTTTTTTTTTTTTTTTTTTTTTTTTTTTTTTTTTTTTTTTTTTTTTTTTTTTTTTTTTTTTTTTTTTTTTTTTTTTTTTTTTTTTTTTTTTTTTTTTTTTTTTTTTTTTTTTTTTTTTTTTTTTTTTTTTTTTTTTTTTTTTTTTTTTTTTTTTTTTTTTTTTTTTTTTTTTTTTTTTTTTTTTTTTTTTTTTTTTTTTTTTTTTTTTTTTTTTTTTTTTTTTTTTTTTTTTTTTTTTTTTTTTTTTTTTTTTTTTTTTTTTTTTTTTTTTTTTTTTTTTTTTTTTTTTTTTTTTTTTTTTTTTTTTTTTTTTTTTTTTTTTTTTTTTTTTTTTTTTTTTTTTTTTTTTTTTTTTTTTTTTTTTTTTTTTTTTTTTTTTTTTTTTTTTTTTTTTTTTTTTTTTTTTTTTTTTTTTTTTTTTTTTTTTTTTTTTTTTTTTTTTTTTTTTTTTTTTTTTTTTTTTTTTTTTTTTTTTTTTTTTTTTTTTTTTTTTTTTTTTTTTTTTTTTTTTTTTTTTTTTTTTTTTTTTTTTTTTTTTTTTTTTTTTTTTTTTTTTTTTTTTTTTTTTTTTTTTTTTTTTTTTTTTTTTTTTTTTTTTTTTTTTTTTTTTTTTTTTTTTTTTTTTTTTTTTTTTTTTTTTTTTTTTTTTTTTTTTTTTTTTTTTTTTTTTTTTTTTTTTTTTTTTTTTTTTTTTTTTTTTTTTTTTTTTTTTTTTTTTTTTTTTTTTTTTTTTTTTTTTTTTTTTTTTTTTTTTTTTTTTTTTTTTTTTTTTTTTTTTTTTTTTTTTTTTTTTTTTTTAAAAAAAAAATAAAAGAAGATAAAAGATCATGAGAACTTGCCGGATGTTGGTAATGTTCTTATGCTCGGTAGAATCGTCTAAAATGAATGGGCGCTGAACTTACTGCCAGCATATGCACACGAATCGCTACCTTTCTAAATGCATAAAACACAACCAAAAGAAAACTAAAACATCATCATTAATCATTAGAACATAATAATAAGAAATTGCAAAGTCTCCCCCCATACTTGAGTTGTACAATGAACTAAAGTCAATCTATGGGAAATAGGTAAAAGCAAAAATAAAAGAAGATAAAAGATCATGAGAACTTGCCGGATGTTGGTAATGTTCTTATGCTTGGTAGAATCGTCTAAAATGAATGGGCGCTGAACTTACTGCCAGCATATGCACACGAATCGCTACCTTTCTAAATGCATAAAACACAACCAAAAGAAAACTAAAACATCATCATTAATCATTAGAACATAATCATAAGAAATTGCCAAGTCTCCCCCCATACTTGAGTTGTACAATGAACTAAAGTCAATCTATGGGAAATAGGTAAAAGCAAAAATAAAAGAAGATAAAAGATCATGAGAACTTGCCGGATGTTGGTAATGTTCTTATGCTTGGTAGAATCGTCTAAAATGAATGGGCGCTGAACTTACTGCCAGCATATGCACACGAATCGCTACCTTTCTAAATGCATAAAACACAACCAAAAGAAAACTAAAACATCATCATTAATCATTAGAACATAATAATAAGAAATTGCAAAGTCTCCCCCCATACTTGAGTTGTACAATGAACTAAAGTCAATCTATGGGAAATAGGTAAAAGCAAAAATAAAAGAAGATAAAAGATCATGAGAACTTGCCGGATGTTGGTAATGTTCTTATGCTTGGTAGAATCGTCTAAAATGAATGGGCGCTGAACTTACTGCCAGCATATGCACACGAATCGCTACCTTTCTAAATGCATAAAACACAACCAAAAGAAAACTAAAACATCATCATTAATCATTAGAACATAATCATAAGAAATTGCCAAGCTCCCCCCATACTCAATGTACAATGAACTAAAGTCAATCTATGGGAAATAGGTAAAAGCAAAAATAAAAGAAGATAAAAGATCATGAGAACTTGCCGGATGTTGGTAATGTTCTTATGCTTGGTAGAATCGTCTAAAATGAATGGGCGCTGAACTTACTGCCAGCATATGCACACGAATCGCTACCTTTCTAAATGCATAAAACACAACCAAAAGAAAACTAAAACATCATCATTAATCATTAGAACATAATCAATAAGAAATTGCCAAGTCTCCCCCCATACTTGAGTTGTACAATGAACTAAAGTCAATCTATGGGAAATAGGTAAAAGCAAAAATAAAAGAAGATAAAAGATCATGAGAACTTGCCGGATGTTGGTAATGTTCTTATGCTTGGTAGAATCGTCTAAAATGAATGGGCGCTGAACTTACTGCCAGCATATGCACACGAATCGCTACCTTTCTAAATGCATAAAACACAACCAAAAGAAAACTAAAACATCATCATTAATCACGGAGGAGGGAAGACTGAATCCACACCATCCGCTCCATCAGGATTACGGCCCTCAGCAAACCAATCTCCACCAGGAACAATGTTAGGAGTGCCCATCGTGGATCGACCTCCAGCCTCGTCTCCCACCGATGTATAACTGAAGAAATCACCCCCATAACGAGGGGCACCGGTGTACATACCATAACCAGTAGACTGGGTGGAAGGATCAAAGGCTGGTGGAGTGAAACTATACTGCTCCTGTGTGTAACCCTGCTGAGGAAAAAGAAAATCAAAAGCAGGCTGACTAGGTGGAATAATCTCTGATGGAGTAAAGTGAGTAAACTCAGGACGCTGCCTCTCCGGTAAACTAGCATACTGCTGTTCATGCTGTTCCTCTAACTGTTTCTCCCATAGAGGACGGTAACGCTCCTGAGTTTCCAAAGATCTATGAAGCATACTACCCATAGTCCGCTGCTGATCAAGGATCATATCAGTGGTACCCTGCAAACCAAATACAACTTCATGCAAAGAAGAAAAATCATAAGGTGTAGAAGATGAAGAAGAACCACCCACAAACTGAGGTGCACTAGAACCATCCTCCCTACGCCTTTTCCCAACAGGCCTCTGATCCTCCGGTAAATCACCTACAAAGACATCCTTCCCATCAACCTCATATATCAATCCAAACCCCGCCAAATCATCTAAACCAAAACGAGCGCAAGGCACCCTAACCACAGCCCTAGTATTCCTAGCCGTATCATACCCCAACATCGCATAAATATGAGCAATGAAATTACCACAAACAAGCTCGCGATCCTTATGGGATGCAAGATACTTAGCTAAGACATATGGTGCACAAGCATAAGTATACGGTGCACCCTCATAGAACAACCTCATCAACCAAACGTCCGTAGGAGAAACCTTCTCATTATGATCAGTCCTTACCAAAAAACAATGAGTAATCATCCTATGAATCACCTTAAGAATAGGCACCTCAATTTCAGATACCTTACTTACAGCCATAGCCAACTTACCACTACCCCCAATTTGAAACCAAAATTCCTTTGTTGTCTTATCATCCCTAAATCCGTTAACATCCTTATCATATATTCCTTCACGTAAAAACTCATAAGTATTTATCTCATTTAATTCCTTCCCCGAAACCATCCCAGTCAAATATGCAAATTCAGGCACCGTGCAATGCCTTTGAATACCCCCAGCCCGAAAGTGAATTACTTTCCTTGTATAAAACTCATCAACCTTCAAATTTGTATCAACCCGAATGGTACTCAAAAACTCAAGACACCACTCTCTAACCGGTGTCATATCACAATTAAAGACATTTTCCCACATCTTGTAAGTCTTAATCTCACCATTAGCATTCTTATTCTTACAAGTTAACATTTTCAGAATCGGTTCTTTCAAATTCACCTTATCACAATCCGCCCAAGAAATAACTTTAGGTTCCATAACATGTTTATACCTTAAATCTTGGAGTCGGTTCAAGTAATGCACCCGCTCATTCCCCGTCACCCCTGGAAATTGCAACCACTCATGTGGTTCCACTGGATGATTCTTGACACTCAAAGTAACTGAACCGTCTTTGTATCGGTAGTTATCATTCGGGTCCGGTTCGGTGAAAGTGTACCCCCGCCGAATACCCGGGACAAACTCATTGCTACTTGACTCCTCCACTTGCTTCCCTTTCTGTAACACAAACCACAAAACATCAAAGCAAGACAAACGTGAGACACGTGAAACAAAACAGTCAACATTAAGCATACTGTAGCCCAGGTGCGACGCACCCCCCATCAGGTGCGGCGCACAATTTACTCAGAAAACTCACCAAATTCTTTGAAACACCCAGGTGCGGCGCACAATTTACTCAGAAAACTCACCAAATTCTTTGAAACACCCAGGTGCGGCGCACAATTTACTCAGAAAACTCCCATACCTGGTGCGGCGCACAATTTACTCAGAAAACTCACCAAATTCTTTGAAACACCCAGGTGCGGCGCACCAATGCCTTTTTCACACATTGAACTTACCTTGGCTCGTTTTAACTTACCGTAACGCACCATGAACACTTCTGGACCTGCACATCTCAAATAAAAGCTATAAAAATGAAAAATAACAAAACCTAACTAAGAAAACAAAAATCTTTTTGGTTTTTTTTTTTCCAAATGTTTTTGGGTTTTTCAATATAAGAAACAAAAATGAAGAAAAATTAAATGAAAACACACGGGTTGCCTCCCGAGAAGCGCTTAATTTATTAATGAGTCTTTAGCTAGACTCCAAGCCATTCTTTATTGATTCATTTCGAAAAATGGAAGCTCGTCAAAGACGACTCCCACATTTTCCTCTTCTTCATGATAAAGCTTCAACCTGTGACCATTAACAATAAAAGTAGTTCCATCCGATTTAAACAATTCAACATAACCAGACGGATAAACATGTTTGATCACAAAAGGGCCGGTCCACCTAGACGTCAACTTGGGTTGCTTGAACCTATACTTGGAAAGGAACAACAAAACTTTATCACCGGCTTTAAAATCCTTTTAAATTCGGATTATATATACACAAATACATGATCAATGAAAGATAATAGAAAGAAAACTTACCCTTGATAGCAATCCTCTAACCATATTGATAAACAAATAAGCAAGACAATAGAGAAATTGAAATGAAAATTAAAAATTGAGAGGTTTTTAGGAGAAAAGAAAACAAGAATAAGTGTATGTGTGTGTTTGTGTCGTTCAAGAGAGGAAGAAAAGAAGTAAAAATCAGATGATAAGGTAAAAAGGGAGATTTTCGGCCCCCACATAATCACAACCCAATCCCATAAGTCAACGAAAGTCAACGGTCAATTCTGGTCAAACAGTAGGTGGTGCGGCGCACTCCCATACCTGGTGCGGCGCACAATTTACTCAGAAAACTCACCAAATTCTTTGAAACACCCAGGTGCGGCGCACCAATGCCTTTTTCACACATTGAACTTACCTTGGCTCGTTTTAACTTACCGTAACGCACCATGAACACTTCTGGACCTGCACATCTCAAATAAAAGCTATAAAAATGAAAAATAACAAAACCTAACTAAGAAAACAAAAATCTTTTTGGTTTTTTTTTTTCCAAATGTTTTTGGGTTTTTCAATATAAGAAACAAAAATGAAGAAAAATTAAATGAAAACACACGGGTTGCCTCCCGAGAAGCGCTTAATTTATTAATGAGTCTTTAGCTAGACTCCAAGCCATTCTTTATTGATTCATTTCGAAAAATGGAAGCTCGTCAAAGACGACTCCCACATTTTCCTCTTCTTCATGATAAAGCTTCAACCTGTGACCATTAACAATAAAAGTAGTTCCATCCGATTTAAACAATTCAACATAACCAGACGGATAAACATGTTTGATCACAAAAGGGCCGGTCCACCTAGACGTCAACTTGGGTTGCTTGAACCTATACTTGGAAAGGAACAACAAAACTTTATCACCGGCTTTAAAATCCTTTTTTCTAAGCCTACGGTCATGCCACACTTTAGTTCGTTCCTTGTAAAGTCTAGAGTTATCATAAGCATGCAACCTAAGTTCATCTAGTTCATTTAATTGCATTGATCTCAACTCACCGGCCTCAACTAGGTCCATATTGCAATTCTTGAGCGCCCAAAAGGCTTTATGCTCAATTTCTATAGGAAGATGACAAGTCTTGCCATAAAGCAACCGGAATGGGGTGGTCCCAATCGGTGTCTTGTAGGCGGTCCTAAATGCCCATAGAGCATCGTCAAGCTTGGTGGACCAAGACTTTGGGTTGTCTCCTACGGTTTTCTCAAGAATCCTCTTCAATGCCCTATTAGTATTTTCAACTTGGCCACTCGTTTGCGGGTGATAAGAGGTCGAAAAACGGTGATTGACACCGTACCTCTTTAGCACCTTAGCGAGTTGGTGATTCACGAAATGGCTTCCGCGGTCACTTATTAAGGCCTTGGGCACACCAAACCTACAGAAAAGCTGTTTCAAAAATTGAATGACAACACGTGCATCATTCGTTGGCAAGGCTTTAGCCTCGGCCCACTTAGAAACATAATCAACAGCAACAAGGATATACAAATTCCTATTTGATGGAAGAAAAGGTCCCATAAAGTCTATGCCCCAAACATCAAAAACTTCACATACCTGAATAAAGTTTTGAGGCATTTCATCACGTTTGGAAATGTTACCTTGTCTTTGACACACATCACAAACCTCAACCAAAGTATGCGCCTCCTTGAAAATAGTTGGCCAATAAAATCCAGCATCGTAGACTTTCTTTCCGGTGACAGACGGTCCATAATGACCACCGGTTGGCCCGTGGTGACAAGCATCTAGAATTTGTCGGGTTTCATCTTCCGACACACACCTCCTTATCATGCCATCTGCACATATTCTAAACAAAAATGGATTGTCCCAAAAATAATTCTTAATCTCCGTAAAGAATTTCTTTTTCTCTTGCTTTGACATCTCCTCGGGAAGCAAACCTGCACTAAGATAGTTAGCAATATCGGCATACCAAGGTCCTTCCTCAATCTGCATCAAAAACTCATCAGGAAAGTCATCATTAATCTCATGCTCTTGCAACTCCTCACGGTGAGGGTTTTCGAGCCTACTTAAATGGTCGGCTGCCACATTTTCAGCCCCCTTTTTGTCCTTTATCTCGATGTCGAACTCTTGCAAAAGCAAGACCCAACGGATAAGACGAGGCTTGGCATCTTGTTTCGAGAACAAGTACCTTAGGGCAGAGTGATCCGTATAAACAATGGTCTTATTAAGGACCAAGTAGGGGCGAAATTTATCAAAAGCATATACAACAGCCAACAACTCTTTCTCAGTCACAGTGTAATTTTGTTGGGCTGGGTTCAAGGTCTTGCTAGCATAGGAAATAGGGCGGAAATGTTTATCCTCCCTTTGGCCTAAAACGGCCCCTAAGGCAAAGTCGCTAGCATCACACATCAACTCAAACGGTAATGACCAATTAGGTGGAATCATAATAGGTGCATTGGTCAAATTCTCTTTAAGCAAGTTGAATGCATCAAGACACTCTTTATCAAACACAAACGGGACATCCTTTTCTAACAACTTTATTACTTCCTTTTTCACAACATCTTTCATATTTGGGTTTAATCTCCGTTGTCTTTGCACAACCGGTTTAACATTATCAACAAAATTTATTGTGTGCTTACAAAATTCTGGACTTATACCCGGAATATCGGAAATCTTCCATGCAAAGGCCTTTTTATGGGCCTTTAAAACGGTAATAAGTCTAGATTTTTCATCCTCCATCAAAGAAGATGAAATAACAACGGGTAGGAAAGATGTACCTTCTAAGTATGCATACTCCAAATGATCCGGAAGCGGTTTGAGCTCCAAGTCGGTGGGAGGGCTCTCAACCGATGTAAGCACCCGTGTGCTTTGATCAACCGTGATCTCTTCAAATGTTTCATCATCCGGGGGAGTTTCATCTACACTCAAAGCCATGATCTCTTGCACCATCTCACCAACCAATTCTTGTTCTTCTTCACTACAAGCTAACAAAGCTTGTCCTTCTTCCATATCCAAGAAATCCATAAGCTCCTTTTCCAAAGCATCTTCCTCTTCAATAACATCGATCCTGAAACAAGATTCATCACACGAGTAAGGATGCTTAAGAGCTTTATCAACATTAAAATAACAACGGGTAGGAAAGATGTACCTTCTAAGTATGCATACTCCAAATGATCCGGAAGCGGTTTGAGCTCCAAGTCGGTGGGAGGGCTCTCAACCGATGTAAGCACCCGTGTGCTTTGATCAACCGTGATCTCTTCAAATGTTTCATCATCCGGGGGAGTTTCATCTACACTCAAAGCCATGATCTCTTGCACCATCTCACCAACCAATTCTTGTTCTTCTTCACTACAAGCTAACAAAGCTTGTCCTTCTTCCATATCCAAGAAATCCATAAGCTCCTTTTCCAACATCCTATCAAGACTCTCTAGACAACTCTCAAATGAACTACCAAAAACCGAAAAGTCATCCATAAAAACTTCCATGGATGTTTCAATCATGTCTTGAAAAATGGCAATCATACAACGTTGAAAGGTACTGGGTGCGTTACAAAGACCAAATGGCATCCTCCTATAAGCATAAGTGCCATAGGGACAAGTAAACGTGGTCTTCTCTTGGTCTTTAGGGTCAATAGGTATTTGGAAGTACCCGGAAAACCCATCCAAAAAGCAAAAATACTCGTTTCCGGCGAGCCGTTCGAGCATTTGATCGATAAAGGGCAATGGGAAATGGTCCTTGCGGGTTGCATCATTTAATTTCCGATAATCAATACATACCCTCCACCCCGTGACAGTTCTAGTGGGAATTAATTCATTTTTATCATTTAAGACAACAGTCATCCCACCCTTTTTCGGTACACAATGTACCGGACTAACCCAAGAACTATCCGAAATGGGGAATATGATTCCCGCATCTAACAACTTTATTACTTCCTTTTTCACAACATCTTTCATATTTGGGTTTAATCTCCGTTGTCTTTGCACAACCGGTTTAACATTATCAACAAAATTTATTGTGTGCTTACAAAATTCTGGACTTATACCCGGAATATCGGAAATCTTCCATGCAAAGGCCTTTTTATGGGCCTTTAAAACGGTAATAAGTCTAGATTTTTCATCCTCCATCAAAGAAGATGAAATAACAACGGGTAGGAAAGATGTACCTTCTAAGTATGCATACTCCAAATGATCCGGAAGCGGTTTGAGCTCCAAGTCGGTGGGAGGGCTCTCAACCGATGTAAGCACCCGTGTGCTTTGATCAACCGTGATCTCTTCAAATGTTTCATCATCCGGGGGAGTTTCATCTACACTCAAAGCCATGATCTCTTGCACCATCTCACCAACCAATTCTTGTTCTTCTTCACTACAAGCTAACAAAGCTTGTCCTTCTTCCATATCCAAGAAATCCATAAGCTCCTTTTCCAAAGCATCTTCCTCTTCAATAACATCGATCCTGAAACAAGATTCATCACACGAGTAAGGATGCTTAAGAGCTTTATCAACATTAAAGACAACCCGGTCATCACCGACTCCTAAGGAAATCTCCTTAGCCTTTACCCGGATGATGGCATCCGCGGTCATAAGGAATGGTCGGCCTAAAATTAGAGGCACATTAACATCCGCCTCCATTTCTAATATAACAAAATCGACCGGAAAAATCATGTGACCCACCCTAATTTGTAAATTTTCCGCTATCCCCATGGGATATTGGAATGATCGGTCCGCAAGCCTAATGCTCATGCGGGTAGGGGTCAAGTCACCTAAAGACAACTTTTTATAAACCGAATAAGGCATCAAATTAATGCTGGCCCCAAGATCGGCCAATGCCTTATACAACATAGCACCGAAAGAACAAGAGATGAGAAAACTCCCTGGATCTTCCAACTTAGGAGGAATCTCGTTCTTGATGATGGCGGAGCACTCGGCACTCATGACTGCCGTCTTCGCCTCTTCCAACTTCCTTTTATCCGAGATAAGCTCTTTGAGAAACTTCGCATAGTTTGGCATACCTGCAAGAAGATCAACTAGAGGAATAGTAATGTTAACATTTTGTATTAAATCAACAAACTTCTTAAAATTCTCCTTGATCTTCGCTTTCTTCAACCGTTGAGGAAATGGAATATGCGGTTGATACGGCTTAACCGGTGGCTTCTCAACGGTTGGTTTCTCAACAGTCTTGGATGGAACGGCCGGTATCTTCACGGCTTGGTTCGGTTCCATCTCAATTTCTTCATCAACTGTCTCATCTTCTTCATGAACCTGCACAAGTGGAGAAGAATCATTAGGTAAAGGGTTTGAAGAGTCATAAGTCTTACCCGTCCTTGTAGTGATGGCATTCACTTGCTCATTTCGAGCATTTGGAGGGGTATATTTCTGTCCCGATCCTTGACCGCTTTGCCCTTGGTTATTGACTTGAGGCTTTGGATTCTGTTGAGTGTTGCTCGGTAGAGTACCGGGCTGCCTATTCGAGTTTCCTAGCCTCTCGAGTCTTCCTTCTAAATCTTTGATGGTGGCTTGTTGATTCTTAGCCCCTTGATCCAACTTATGTCCAAGCCCATCCAAGCGAGTGGTCAAAGCGTCCAAAACAGAAATCACCTTCTTGGACTCTTCTGCAACTTGTTCATTAGTTGACTTTTGGGCACCAATGAACTCCTTCACTATGTCTCTTAGTTCGGATCCGAGCCTCTTTGATTGGTGAACCTACTAAACCTGTTACCACCATAACCAGAAGTGTTAGCATTAACAAAAGAAGAAGAAGGATAAGAACTACCTGAGGGCCGGTTTGGATAACCAGTATTTTGGTTGAAGTTCCCTTGATTCTGGACATAGTTAACATCTTGCACTAGTTTATCCGGGCAATCCTCCGAATAATGCAAGTCTCCACAATGCTCACACCCGTCGGCCATAACCTTAACATCTCTCTCAAGGCTCTTAAATCTAGTATCTTGACTATCAAATCTCTCATTCATTTGCTTTGAGAGAGCCTTAACTTCGGTGATAAGCTTAGAGTCCTCACTACTCTCCACCTTAGCCACGGTGGATCTACTTGACCTCTTATCTCGATCCTCATCTCTTGTAGAAAACTCCCTAGCCATATCCTCGAGAATCTTATATCCTTCATTTGGGGAGATGTTGTTTAGACTACCCCCAAATGCATAACCGAGCTCTCTTTTGGTTCTTCTATCCAAACCATCATAGAAAATCTCAAAGCTTTCCTCGGTTCCCATACTATGTCCCGGGCAATTTCTTAACATTTCCTTGAACCTCTTCCATGCATCAACTACATCTTCACCGGGTTCTTGAGAAAAACCTCTGATTTTGTTCTCTAATTGCCTTTGAGTTCTAACCGAATAAAACTCATCAATAAAGCCTTCTCGAAGTTCGGCCCAAGTGGTGAATGAGTTTTCAGGTAACTCCTTAAACCATGAAGATGCATCTCCAACGAGAGTCATAGGAAATAGTTCTAACTTAACGGCTTCCGCTTGCCCTGTACCATATTGATACAACCTACATATCTTCTCAAACCTCTCAAGATGTGCATATGGGTCATTTCTTCGTCAAACCTCTCAAGATGTGCATATGGGTCATTTCTTCTAATCCCATCAAACTTATCCTCTTCTACACTCTTGAGGTGATTCCCTTTCAAAGAGAAATCCACTGAAATAGCCGGAGGGCGAATAGCTGTGCCCCGGTCCGCCGGTATATTCCTTCTTCTCTCCCCGTAAGGACGGGCATTAGGATCTACCGGTTGTTCATCACCCATTCTTCTACCCCTTTGTTGTCGGTTAAGATTAAGGTTGGTTCGAGGTATGACAATGATACTCGGTTCAGGAGTTTGAATTTTCTCTTCTTCTTCTGAATCTGAGTTTTCTCCACTCCCAAATACACTACCTGCTTCTTTCAACCTATTAACCAACTGATCTTCTAAATCCTGAACGGGTGGGACACTGGTTTCGGTTTCTAAATCTATTTTGACTGGTGTGAATGGTTCCTGGTTATCTCTTGACACAAGTCGACGTCTGACTTTCCCTAGATTAGACAATGGGCTAAGCAAAGGTCGGCCAGAAGCTCTTGTGTTCATCAACTAACAAGAACCTGCACACTCACCACAAACAAACCGTCAACCGCACCTGTGGTATAACTGAAATGAAATAAAATACAACTATCTAATAAAGCAATAACTTTCTCACAAATGAATGCAAGAAAGGATCGAATCACAAAATTAAACAACTACTTAAAATTAAGTCCCCGGCAGCGGCGCCAAAAACTTGATGTGTGAAATCTAGTAATAAAATTTATAAAACACGAATCACTGGAAAACTGACTACAACACACTTACGGGCAGTGTACCCGTTCGTATGCAGTATAGTAACCGGTAAATCCGAGATCGTTCACAAGGACTTTGTTAAGCAATTATTAAAATAAAATGATTCAAAAGAAAAGGGGTTTTTATGGCCGAGTTGCCACGTTGCAAAAGTTAGTGAGAAATTAGTAATCCCTAAGGATTAATCGCAAAAGAGAATTTTGTAGTGATTTAAAACAACAATTTAAAAGGTCATCTACCTTGACTCCATGACACAACTTATTTAGGTTGCATTTAAGTTAAAACCCAATTCAACTATGTTGACTTTATAACGAGGCTAGACAAAGAACTCACTAGTTGGTCACCTAGCTTATTACCCTATCCGACCCATTAACCAATTGTTCGATCCGTAAGATTCCGCTACCACGTTCACTATCAAGACCTACTTAATTGACGAATTTGTATTGTTATTGTAAACAATTTTGTCTATCGATTGTACCCAACCGTTAACACTTCGAATTCTATTATCTATTGTTGTTTATTATCTTGCTACCACAAGTTAACACCTATCAATTGTACCCAATCGACTAGAACAATGTATTCCTGAACTTAGCTACCACTAAATCATTCACACATTATCAACAAATCAATAGATAAGAACATAAGAACTCAAAACATTAAGATCACGACAAAACGTTTAACAATCTACTTGAATTCAAAAGATTATGCAACCATTATTCATTGTGTCACTTCATCTCAGTAGATGATGAAGTATTTAGCTAGACATAATCATAAATAAATCACAAATAGTAAAAGAAAGAGTAAACATCTTGTACCAAAGTGTGAAAGACAATGAAAAGCTAAGAAAATCGATGTTGGAATGCCTTGAATCTCTCGAGCAACCCTATGAACCTAGAGAACGTAAAAGCTGCTAAAAAGTGCCTCAAGAAACCCTAAAATCGACCCAAAGTGAAAGTATCTCGGATGGGAGGGTTTTAGTCTTGTATTTATAGTGTTTCCAAAAACCCTTGCTGAACCGACCTACAGGTGCGGTGCACCAAGCATCAAGTGTGGCGCACCTGCCTTGTTTCCAAAATCTTAACATGCCCGATATGGTGCGCACCTTGGCTTTTGCAAAATTTGTCCAACTTTCTGATCAATCTATGCGACGCACCACCTTCTTGGTGCGACGCACTCAGCCACTCTTTCCGCAAAACTTGTGATTCTCAACTTGTACACGAACCATCCTAATGCATCTTTTAGCCATCCAAAAGCCATTTTTAACCATTTTTTATGTTCTAAGCCTGTAACCACTAACAATACCATCAAAGCATCGAATATATATATAATTTGCACATAATTAAGCTTAAAACGACTTAGAAACGATATGGGAATATACATATAAATGGACATATCAAGACCACTCCTGCACTTACTAATAAAACAAGATTAAATCTAACTAGTTCAAAGAAAAGTAAAAATGATAAAATGAACACGGGTTGCCTCCCGAGAAGCGCTTAAAGTTATTAACGAGTCTTTAGCTTGACTCGACCAACCTTCAAGCATCAAATTCAAACACGGGGATTTCATCACATATCCCCTCAACCTGCTCTTCTTCCACATATAACTTAAGTCGATGACCATTGACAATGAACGATCCTTCAATATTTCGCTTAAATAACTCAACATAACCCGACGGGTACACATGCTTAATCACAAACGGTCCAATCCATCTAGAAGTGAGTTTAGGTTGCTTAATCTTAAATTTGGACAAGAACAACAACACTTTAGCCCCAACCTTAAACTCCTTTCTACGAATCCTCTTATCATGCCAAATCTTGGTTCTCTCCTGATAAAGCCTCGAATTCTCATAAGCACCTAAGCTAATCTCATCAAGCTCATGAAGTTGCAACATTCTAAGTTCACGCGCTTCCATCAAATCCAAATTCAAATTCTTTAAAGCCCAATACGCTCTATCTCAATAGGTAGATGGCAAGTTTTGCCATAGAGCAACCGGTATGGCGTGGTGCCAATCGGCGTCTTATAAGCCGTCCTAAACGCCCACAAGGCGTCATCCAACTTCTTCGACCAAACCTTGGGGTTATCTCCAACAGTTTTCTCTAAAATCCTTTTCAAAGTCCTATTGGTGTTTTCTACTTGTCCACTAGTTTGTGAATGATAAGAAGTAGAAAAATAATGCACAACACCATACCTCTTCATGACCTTGGCTAATTGATGATTTGCAAAATGGGTTCCTCGGTCACTAATCAAAGCTCTAGGGCAACCAAATCGACAGAATAACTGTTTCAAGAAATCAATGACTACCCTCGCGTCATTCGTGGGCAAAGCCTTGGCTTCAGCCCATTTAGACACGTAGTCAACGGCGACAAGAATATATTGAAACTTATTAGACGGTGGGAATGGTCCCATGAAGTCTATACCCCAAATATCAAAAACCTCGCATACCTGAATGCTTTGTTGAGGCATCTCATCCCGCTTAGTAATGCTCCCTTGTCTTTGACAAATGTCACAAGTCTCTACCAAAGTTTGAGCCTCCTTGAAAATTGTTGGCCAATAGAAACCTTCATCAAAAACTTTCTTACCAGTAACTGAAGGACCGTAATGACCTCAAGTTGGCCCGTAGTGACAAGCATCCAAGATCTCTCTAGTCTCACTTCCGGCAACACATCTCCTAATCATACCATCTGCACAAACACGAAACAAGTATGGATGGTCCCAAAAATAATACTTAACATCTGATATGAGCTTCTTCTTCTGCTGGTATGTGAAATCATTAGGTATCTCACCTACAACCAAATAATTAGCTATATCTGCAAACCAAGGAGCATCATCAGAGTTAGAGATAAACATTAAAGACTCATCGGGGAAGTGATCATTGATCTCCCCATCACGAAGTTCCTCCCGGTGAGGATCTTCCAAACGACTCAAATGGTCGGCAGCCAAATTTTCAGCCCCTTTCTTATCCTTTATCTCAATGTCAAATTCTTGCAACAAAAGAATCTAACGGATAAGCCTGGGTTTAGCATCCTGTTTCGAGAACAGGTACTTAAGGGCTGAATGGTCAATGAAAACTATGGTCTTACTTAACACCAGATAAGATCTAAACTTATCAAAGGCAAAGACCACGGCAAGCAACTCCTTCTCAGTAGTGGTGTAGTTTTGCTGAGCGGGGTTCAAAGTTTTACTAGCAAAGTAAATGGGCTTGAAATGCTTATCAACCCTTTGCCCAAGCACGGCTCCCACAGCATAGTCACTTGCATCACACATCAACTCGAAAGGCAATTCCCAATCTGGAGCTACCATGATAGGAGAATTAGTCAACTTCTCCTTTAAAACCTGAAATGCACTCAAACAAGCATCATCAAACACAAAAGGGATGTCCTTCTCCAACAAGTGGCTCATAGGACGAGTAATCTTAGAAAAATCCTTAATAAAACGGCGGTAAAAACCGGCATGTCCAAGAAAAATCCTTACCCCTTTCACATTGGAAGGCGGGGGTAATTTTGCTATAACATCTATTTTAGCCCTATCAACTTCAATCCCGGCCTTAGACACTTTATGCCCTAAAACAATTCCCTCAGTCACCATAAAATGGCACTTTTCCCAATTTAAAACAAGGTGTGCCCTCTCACACCGTTCCAACATCCTATCCAAATTAATCAAGCAAGCATGAAAAGAATCCCCAAAAACAGAAAAATCATCCATGGAAGTTTCAAGCATGTCCTGGAAAATAGCAATCATGCACCTTTGAAAGGTGCCAGGGGCATTACACAAACCAAACGGCATTCGCCGATAAGCAAAAGTGACAAATGGACAAGTAAAAGTGGTTTTCTCTTGATCCTTTGGATCAATGGGTATTTGAAAGTACCCGGAAAACCCATCTAAGAAACAAAAATATTCATTACCTGCAAGACGTTCCAACATTTGATCAATGAAAGGAAGGGGAAAATGATCCTTACGGGTGGCATCATTAAGCTTACGGTAATCTATACAAACCCGCCAACCCGTTATAAACCTAGTGGCCAAAAGCTCCTTATTATCATTCTCAATAACTGTCATGCCCCCCTTTTTGGGCACACAATGAACAGGACTAACTCAAGGACTATCAGCAATAGGAAAAATGATTCATGCATCAAGAAGCTTAATCACCTCTTTCTTAACAACCTCCTTCGTATTAGGGTTCAGCCGCCTTTGTCTCTGGACAACGGGCTTAACATCATCAAGAAAATCAATCTTATGCTGGCAAAAATTAGGACTAATACCTGGAATATCTGTGGTCTTCCAAGCAAAAGCCCGCTTGTGAGCTTTAAGAACAGACATGAGACGGTCTTTCTCGTCACTCGAGAGTGAGGACGAGATAACCACTGGAAGAGATGACTCACCTGACAGATATGCATACTCTAGATGATCTGGAAGCGGCTTAAGCTCCAATTCAGTAGGTGGTACATCAACAGAGTTAGGTACCCTCGAACTTCCATCAGCAACAACCTCCTCAAAACTCTCATCCTCGGGAGGTGTCTCATCCAAGCTAAGCGCCATAACCTCTGCAAACAAATCATCATCAGATATATCTCCTGATCCTAAATTAGCAATCTTCTCATCTCCAGTGTCTATCTCCATCAGTTCCTGAAACTCTCGGTGTAAAGCATCATCAATAACATCAATCCTGAAACATGTCTCATCATTAGAATATGAATGTTTGATAGACTTTTCAACATTAAACACAATCCTATCAGTTCCTACGCCTAAGGAAATTTCCTTATCCTTCACACGGATGATAGCATTCGCAGTATTAAGGAATGGGCGTCCAAGAATAAGAGGGACTTGTGTATCTTTCTCCATCTCGAGGATAACGAAGTCAACAAGAAAAACAATATGGCCCACTTTGACTCTAATATTCTCAGCAATCCCAATGGGATACTGAAATGAATGGTCAGCTAGTCTTATACTCATGCGAGTAGGGCGAAGGATTCCCAAGGACAACTTGGCATAAACCGAGTAAGGCATCAAATTAATGCTAGCCCCTAAATCAGCTAAAGCCTTACAAATAATAGTTCTAATAGAGCAAGTTATAAGAAAACTCCCTGGGTCTTCAAGCTTTGGTGGTATGCGGTTCTGCAAGATAGCAGAACACTCGGCATTGAGAAAAGTAGCCTTTACCTCTTCCAACTTCCCTTTGTCTATCACAAGCTCCTTAATGAACTTGGCATAATGGGGCATCCCCTGAAAAAGATCGACTAAAGGCACATTAATATGAACATTTGTAATCATCTCCACAAACTTATTATATTGCTCCTTTAGCTTTGCTTTCCTTAACCTCTGTGGAAATGGTATCTTTGGCTTGTATGGTTTAACCTCTGGAACCACATCTGGTTTTGGTGGAGTGACCGGAGTCTTCACGGTCGAATCTTCCTCCATCTCTATTTCTTCATCAACCTCATCATCATCACTCCTTTTATCCTGCACATCTGAAACAACAACATTAGGCATAGGAGGTGAGTCATAAGACCTACCAATACGAGTGGTGATGGCTTTGGCTTACTCATTCCGGACTGGAGGTGGAGTGTATTTCTGTCCCTGATTCTGTCCTTGACTAAACTGAGGTCTAGAATTCTACTGCGTGTTGCTAGGAAGAGTCCCCGTGGGCCTAACATGAGCGGCCATCCTACTTTCGAGATCCTTGAAATTAACTCCCTGGTTTTTCATGTTGATCTCCACCTTTTCACTTAACTGATCCAACCTCTCACTCAAAGTCTTGGTATCTACCCTGATCATTTGAATGCTAGTTTTTGTTTCAACCTGGTTATCAGCCAACTGCTTCATCATCTCTCTCAACTCGGAATTAGGATCGGCATTAGAAGAAGAAGAACCTGATCCTTGTCCTTGCTAAGTCTGTTGTTGTGGCTGATTCTGATAATTATCTCTTTGCCACCTATTACCTGAAAAACGAGAATTATTAGACTGAAAAGAAGAGTTATAAGAAGTATTACCTGAAGGCCGGTTCTGGAAACCGGTGTTGCGTTGGTAGCTCCCTTGGGGTTGATTCTGAACATAACTCACATCTTCGGGTGCCCGATTTGGACACTCATCAGAATAATGCATATCACCACAATGATCACACCCATCGGCTACTACCTTAACATCCCTCTCAATTGCTCCAAACTTATTCTCTTGAGTAGCAAACCCCTTTTCCATGCGCTCAGATAGCGCCCTAATTTCTCCAATAACCCCTGGGTCATTGCTAGCTTCAACCTTAGCCACTCTCCCTTGGTTAGTACCTCTCTTCATCTTTCTTTCATTCTTCAAGAACCTTTCATCATCCAAAGTTGAGCTATCCTTTGCCATGTCTTCCAAGATTTGATAACCTTCATTGGGTGTAATGTTATTGAAACTACCCCCGAAAGCATATCCCAATTCGCGTTTGGACTTCTTATCTAACCCATCAAAGAAAAGCTCCACATATTTTTCCCTAGTCAAATAGTGAGTTCTCAACATTTCCTTGAAACGAACCCAAGCATCAACAACATCTTCTCCATTATCTTGTTCAAAAGATCTAATCATGTTCTCCAACCTTCTTTGAGTTCTAAGTGAATAAAACTCACCAATGAAAGCCTCATTGAGTTGGTTCCAAGTAGTAATAGAATTTTCTGGAAGATCATTGAACCAATCAAGTGCTTCTCCGGTGATTGACATGGGAAATGTCTCAAGTTTCACGGCATTCATTTGGTTTTGCCCATATTGATATAGCCGAGCCAACTTTTCAAACCTATCCAAGTGTTGGTATGGATCCCATTTACTTTTTCCATCAAATTGATGCTCTTCTATGCTCTTAAGATGGTTTCCTTTCAAAGCGAAAATGTGATCAATAGCCGGAGGTCTAATGGCAGAACCACGGCCCGTTAGGATAGTTCGAACCCTCTCGCCATAGTGAGTGTCATTTGGACCCCTTGGTTGTTCGTCACCCATTTCCTCTTGCTTAACTTCTAAATAGAAAAACTCGTCTAAAAAGAACCCTTCCTCGTCCGAATCAGGAGTGGGTTTAGCTATAGGTGAAAATGGTGTCGGTATAGGTGTTGATGGCTCAGTGAAGTTAAACCTACGCCCTCTTGGTCTTCTCGGAGTAGACAAAGGACTATTCAAAGGGAGACCCGAAGAACGCAAGTTCATCAACTAAAGAAATATTCCTGCAAACACACAACTAACACAAACACGTCAAATGCACCTGTGATAAGAAAAGAAAACTAAACTAATAAACAAGTAACTTCCTCACGCGTGAGAAAGGATCAAACCACTAAATTAACAACTAAATCGGCACACAATCCCGGCAGCGGCGCCAAAAACTTGATGTGTAAAATCGAGTTTAAAATTTATAAACAAGAATTACCCTAAAACTGACTACTACACACTTGCGGGCAGTGGACCCGTTCTTATATAGTATAGCTAGAAGGTAAGTCCGAATTCGAACACGGGGAATGGTTTTGAAATAGTTGTCAGCTAAAGTGGTTTGGAAT
Organism: Erigeron breviscapus; assembly: GCA_034093135.1. Lineage (NCBI taxonomy): Eukaryota > Viridiplantae > Streptophyta > Magnoliopsida > Asterales > Asteraceae > Erigeron > Erigeron breviscapus. Next base: position 91,233,494 of record CM067170.1, on the reverse strand, counting down.
AAGGATGGAACCGTAGCCAAATTGCTACCTCACCTTTACAATATGAAATTAAAGAAATTGAAATGACAAGACAATTGAAAGTAAAGAAAGTTCAAACAATATGAATAAAGATCATCCACTTCGAATCCACTTGACTTCAGTTATGATTGCACACGATAAAGTTCAAATTATTTAGAGTTGACAAGATAATCGTGAAAGGATAAAATGCTCGCGTGGTACCACCAACCGCTCACAAATAACCCAAACACCTAAGTTGCTAGTTAAATTACCCAAGCCGGTACCACCAATGCCTAGAAAATCTCCCCAACAATTAGTTTGCTTGATTATCCAATTACCAATTATGCCTATGTGAATGAAAATGTGGTACCACCATCCGTTTCTAAACACGTTTACCAATTAACTCCTATTATAGTTTTGACATTCACCGTCATACCATGAACCGGTGACAAACGACCATAGACAATCGAATTGAAATGATAAACATATTCACCTAGTACCACTAACGATGAACACATAAATCATCAATATCAAAAGAATAAATCACAAGGAATTAATTGATAAAGATCACGACACAACGATAATTGAATCAACTCTTGAATTAAAATATTCCAATCATATCATTCGTCAAGTTTCATCAAAGTGGATGATTAGAAATCTAGCCACTCATGCTAAATTGAAAATAACAAATGAAATAGAAATAGAACATATTGTACCAAATTGTTTGAATAGAAATTGCAAAGACGGAAAAGTAGATACGATCTAGATGGGTGTTCTTGAATCTTCAATGAATTAATTGATGAAATTTGAGATGATCCTCCAAAGAATTCGCCTAGAACAGCTCCTAGAAAGAAAGCTTGATCCGTCAAAGACTCGTGGTAGAACAGCTCCTAGAAAGAAAGCTTGGATCCTTGGGAAATAGGGTTATGTTTTCTATTTATACCCCCTTCAAATCTGATGCAAAAGAGGCTGAAACCCTGATCTCCCCGTGCAGCTGACTGCGCCGCAGTGGGCATGGTATGCTCTCACTGCGGCGCAGTGGAATACCCCTGGAAACTTTGTTCTCTAGTAACTGCGGCGCAGTGGGGCTAGTGCACTCCCACTGCGGCGCAGTGTTAAATCTCTGAAAAGCATATCTTTTTTCTCGACCTTGACTGTGGCGCAGTGGGACACGTGCACTCCCACTGCGGCGCAGTGTTAAATCACTGGAAAGCTTTGGCCTTGGCACCCTTTGACTGCGGCGCAGTGGGGCAATAACCCACCCACTGCGGCGCAGTGCATATCTGCTGAAATCTTTGTTCTTCTTTATCAACATCACTCGAACACTCGGGTCAACTTCTTGGCCAAAAGATCGTTAGAAAATGTACCAAATGGACACGCAACCTGCTAAGAGCCTGAAAGCACTAACAAACACCATAAACGCGCCAAATGCATACAAAATCGATTCAAAATACATACGAAAAAGGCCAATAATGATGTGGGCGATCTATATAAATTGGTCACATCAATAGCTTGAACTTTTTAGTGACTACGATTGTGTTATCCGGTACCACCCGGGTAAGGCAAATGTGGTAGCCGATGCCTTGAGCCAAGACGAATTAGAGCCATGAGCCTTACCGTGCAAATGAGTGTTCGTGACTCCATCATTGAAGCACAAAGATTGGCAACTAGGCCCAAAAACTTCATTAATGAAGCTTTGCATGGCTTAGAAGAGCAATTTGATAGAAAGAATGATGACGGTTTATACTTTGTTGAACGATTGTGGATTCCCGTTCTTGACGGGTGGCGGTTGAAATTGATGAATGAAGCTCATAAGTCGGCCTACTCGGTTCACCCGGGTTCCGACAAGATGTATTTTGGCTTGAGAGACTTGTATTGGTGGCCGGGAATGAAGAAAGACATTGCTAGATATGTTAGTGAATGTATCACTTGTTTACAAGTGAAAGCCGACCACAAGAAACCGTCCGGTTTGCTAGTTCAACCGGCGACACCGAAGTGGAAATGGGAAGATATCTCCATGGACTTCATCACGAAGTTACCTAGAACGAGTCGTGGTCGGGATATCATTTGGGTGATAGTTGACCGGTTGACTAAGTCGGCTCACTTCTTAGCCATCCGGGAAGATGATAAATTTGACACCATGGCACGCTTGGACATCAAAGAGGTGATATCCAAACATGGAGTGCCGATTTCCATCTTAACCGATCGGGATGCCCGATTTACTTCAAAATTTTGGAAGGCGTTCCAGAAAGCAATGGGTACTCAACTTAACATGAGTACGGCGTTCCACCCTCAAACCGACGGTCAAAGTGAAAGAACGATTCAAACGCTTGAAGACATGTTACGGGCTTGTGCCATCGATTTTGGTGGCAATTGGGATGCACATTTACCGCTAGTCGAATTCTCCTATAATAATAGCTACCATGCTAGTATCCAAATGGCTCCGTTTAAAGCTTTGTATGGGAGAGATTGTAGGTCACCGGTAGCTTGGGCGGAAGTTGGTGAAAGCCAACTCATTGGACCCGAGATTGTCATTGAAACGACTAAAGTGATCTCACAAATTAAAGAGAAGTTGAGAGTAGCCCGAGAACGACAAATAAAGTATGCAAACGTGAGGCGACGCCCTCTCGAATTTGAAGTTGGCGATTATGTGTTGTTGAAAGTATCCCCGTGGAAAGGCGTTGTCCGGTTCGTGAAACGTGGCAAGTTGGGCCCGAGGTATATCGGCCCATTTAAAATCCTTGAACGAATTGGCCCGGTAGCATACCGATTGGAACTTCCTCAAAATTTGAGTGGAGTTCATAATGTTTTCCATATTTGTAATCCCCGGAAGTGTTTGGCCGATCCAACACTTCACGTGCCTCTTGAAGAAATTCGTGTAGATAAAACGTTGAAGTTTGTGGAAGAGCCAATAGAAATTCTAGACCGGGAAACTAGGAAGCTTAAGAACACTCGATATACACTCGTTAAAGTGAGATGGCGAGCTAGACGTGGGCCCGAATTTACTTGGGAGCGTGAAGATTCTATGAAAGCCAAGTATCCTAATTTGTTTTCCGAGTCTAGTAAGATTTGAATTTTGGGACGAAATTCCTTTAACGGGGGAATGATGTAACATTCGTGATTTTTGACTTGTATTAACGTGAATTAAACGTGATTAATTTTGATTTAATTCCATGATTTTGTGGCTTAATTGATTCTCGACCCGTTGACTCGAACGTGCTAAATGATTTATTATTCTAATTGATTTAAATAATTCATTTATTTATTTATGAATTAGAAACGTGTATTTATGCTAGTCGAAACTACGTGGACGTATCGATTTGACTTAGGACGTAAGTTGACGTTTAATTGAATTAGAAATGTAATCGGGTGATCCATGGGTCGACCCATGAATCACCACCACTTGTGACCCAACCCCATCCAAACCACCCAATCACGCCCTCCCACCCTTATCCATTCATTTCATCTTCTTTCTTTCTCTCACAAAAATTGAATGCAAGATTTCTTCTCTCTCTCTCACTAAATTCATTCATCATTAAATTTTGTTTTGGTTATACTTGTAATAAATTCTTCATCATTACCATCAAGTAATCATCATATCAAAAAGTTGGAGCTTTAAGTGCAAGTAAACTCTTCAAACGGGTCAAATTCGGGTTTGAGCATTTGGGGAAGGTTTTGAAAGGTAAAATTCATCTCTTATTCTCCACACTATGTTGTAATCATGTAAGTAAGTCTAACCCTTGGAGTATTTAGTCAAAATCGAATTAAAAAGCAAAATTAGGGTTTTATTTAGTGAAATGGGTCAAAATCCTAATTTTCGGGTTTGGGTGTGTTATGGATCAAATTAATAGATGGGTTATGTTCATAAACATGTTTCTAGTCTAATTTAAAACCCCTTTGGTCAAAAATTCGGGCTGAATCGTTTAAACACAAAATTAGGGTTTGTATGATTATGAAATTAGGTCAAACATATAAAATTTAATAAATTGATGATCTTGAGACCGAAATTGGAAGAGGGTTATGTTTGTACATGTCCATCACGATCATGTGTATATAAAAACAAGTCTGATCGCATCACAAATCGTCTCCCTCGTGTTGAATTAGGGTTTTGAATTGTAGGTCAAAGTTTGACTTAAGAAGTCAAACTGTTCTTCATTCTTGTCTGCCCAGATTTCTGAGTTTCCCTCCCACCGTACCATACGCCATCTCTAGCGTACCTTACACCCTCCTGCATCTTCATTTTTGACTTTACGCTGGAAACCCTCTGTCTACGCCCTACGAAACGCCAAAAACCATATTTTCAGACCACCGTAAGGTACGGTGGTCAGGACCGTAACTTACGCCACCTATTTTTTTGTGCCACCGTATCCTACGCTCTGTACACCGTATCCTACGCCACACTGCTTGCCTACCGTACCCTACGCCAGGTTGTACCGTACTTTACGCTGCCTCAAATCCTTCTCACCTTAAGCTACGCCCTTGCCACCGTAAACTACGGTGGCACAGTTTCTCTTTTTTTCAGATTCTCCTAATTAGGGTTTCCAATGCCATGACCATTCCCAGCCTTCTTTTAAACCCTTTATTGGCTTCTTGATGTCATGTTGAGGCTATGGGAGGCGTACAAGTCGGGAAAACCATAAACGTAACTTTGGTCGAGCACTTAAGTCTTTATGTGTATGTATGTATGTATGTATGTATGTATGTATGTATGTATGTATGTATGTATGTATGTATACATATATGTCATGATATATATATATATATACATAAATAAATATAAATGAAAAGGGAAACGAAGGTACTGAGATCAATTACCATAAACATTCACATAAGCAGTTATATATATATATATATATATATATATATATATATATAAATATTATTATGAATCTAAGAATCTATAATAGTGTGTTGGAATTCGTCTGCCCAAGACACATATTAAATTGACGTGGCTAGTACGTGATGATCCAAGTCGGGTCATACCCAATAACAAGCTAGACAAACACTTATGGTATTTATTTATATGATTTGATCTTTAAATAAATATCAATACTTGAAACATTTAGAAAGTGGGTTTCTAAATAATTGCACTTGAGATATGTAAATAAATTATATGGATGATTTATTTTGAGAGAAATGTGAATATGTTTATTTGGCAAAATAAACACTTATGTGTGTTGTTTATAATATGTAATATGTTACATAAGATATGTAACAAGTTATGTTGCAATTTTATATACAAAATGTACAAGTAAATGGTTTATAAAATTTGCACACAAAATGTTTGTGATATCCCCATGTGGCCCCCCCCCCCATGTGGTTATGCAAGTAAATTTGATATACATTGAACACTTGTACTTAAAACAAGACATACAACACATAACATAGTTTGTATCAATTTTCTCATGCAAAAGTAAGCACTTATTCTCTCATATTCTCAACTAGCTTTCTATCTTTTTTGCTCTTACTATTTTCGGCCAAAGAGAGAGTAAAAGGGAAGGCTTTTCAAGTTCATATCCTAGCACATTTGGGGTGTTTGTTGGAGGCTTGGGGTATACAAGCTTGAGGTTCTTCTAGATTGAAGACTTGCCATTTGAAGAACATAATATTCTTCATTTCTACCCTTAATAGCTTGGAAGAAGGTAGTTTCCTAAAACACCCTATGGTTGTTGTTTTGTATGTATGTTATTCATATACATGGATCCTTATTGTTTGGGTTTTCTTTTATAAGTTAAACTTTGGTTTTAACTATACCAACATATTGAAAGGTTCAATTTTTTCCGCTGCGTTTTAATATTATAAGGATAATATTGCTTTGATAAAAACCCAAAATTCCCAACAATGGTATCTAGAGCCGGTTATATGGATACATACATCAAAAGTTGATATTTTGTTTGGACAAAATCCAATGTTTTGGCCATTTTTTGTTATGGCCGAAATTAATACACAAAAAAAGAGGGTTCTTTTTTTCTTGTGTATTTTAGTGTCACAACTTAGCCAAGAGACCTTGTGATTGTTTGTGATGTGTGGATGTGTTTGTATTTTATTTAATTATTAAATGGTTGTAATAGTTAAATAGGATTTTCTTCATTCATTTGGTTATGTAATTTATTTATTTCATTTGGTTATGTAATTTATTTATTTCATTTGGTATGTAATAAATAGATTAGTTGCATTTTTTCTTGTAAATGTAATCTCCAAGAAAGCATCAAAAGGTTTGGGGGCTGAAGTTGGAGGCCTAATGAAAGGATGAAGAAAGGTGTTCAAAACACATCACAAAAGGTTACTTGAAGCATTTGGATGCAAAATCAAGTGGGAGTTCACCGACACAAATTTTGTGTCACTTTGTCCCTTAGGTTGAGACCTTTTGACACACTTGTTTCGGCTAACAAGTGTGGTCAAATTAGTTGGCTAATGTTGTGCACTTATTATGTTTGTGTGGTTGTTTGTTATTTTGTCATGTGGATGCTCAAAACTTACAACTTAATGACATACATAAAAATTAAAAATTTGGTTCTAAAATTGACATTAACTTGGCAAATTAAAATGGGTTTTATTAAAAAGTTAATGGTTATAATTATAAAAATGGATTTTATAAAGAACCTTGAAATATGGATTTCAAAATTCATTATGGTCCATAGTTTTTGACTAGAATATAAAACTCAAACGACCCTTTTAAAAACAAGTTAAAACGCCATCTTTTATACAACACTTAATTATTTGGGAACTCTTTGTAGGATAAAGGTCACCTAACTACCTTGGGGGAACTTATAAGTTAAGGTAAATTTAATATACTTATGGGATAAAGGTCACCTAACCACTTGTATATATAAATTTACATGTGTGTGTAAGTAGGACAACTTGATTTGGAAGCCATGTGATTAGGGTCACCGAAGCATGGTAACCAAAGGCGTTGATGGGATTAAACATGCCAACTTAATATAAGATATTAAACCGGTCCCATACCACTAGAAATTGTAAAGTGTTGCAATTGTCAAACGTTGACTACCTTGTTAATTTAGATCATGGGATAAAGGTCACCTAACCATCATTTAAATGTAACGTTGGATTCTAGATTTTAATTATTAATTGTCCATAAGAAATAAAAGGGTATTAACAATTAAAATTTATATTTGATATCGAAAAATACTAATAAAGGACTTTGTTAATTTTGTAGATGGCCGCTAACAATGCAATTAACCCCCACCAAAACGTCCATAATTTTTCACTAAGATCCATTCTTGAAAGGGATCGTCTCAACCAAAACAACTTTGTGGATTGGTTTCGTAACTTGAGAATTGTTCTCAAGCATGAAAAGAAATCCTATGTGTTAGACGATCCTATTCCCGATGAGCCCGAAGAAGGGGATGTTGAAGCCTTTAATGATTGGGTTAAATATACTGAGGACTCCGTGCTAGTTAGTTGCCTCATGTTAGCGAGTATGACTCCCGAACTCCAAAAGGAGTTCGAGCACCATGGGGCATACGACATGATTACCCAACTTAAGGAAATGTTCCAACAAAAGGCAAGGGTAGAGCGCTTCGAAACGGTTCGAGCGCTTCATGCATGTCGCATGGATGATTCACAATCCGTCTCAACTTATGTTCTTAAAATGAAAAGTTACATTGATCGCCTCGAAAGACTAAATTGTCCCATTTCAACCGAGTTGGCTACGGATTTGATCCTCAACTCCTTATCTAAGAGATTTGAAACTTTTGTGTTAAATTATAACATGAACGGATGGGACAAGACCGTTTCCGAGCTCCATGGGATGCTCAAAACGACCGAGGCTAGCATGGGAAGAAAAGTTCAACCCGTTCTCATGATCAATGAAGGCGGAAAGAAAAGGACCAACCCCGGACCAAAGGCAAATGTTGCTAAAGGAAAGGGAAACTTCAAAAGGAACATCAAAGGAAAGGGAAATGCAAAAATGGAAACCCAAAAACCGAAGAAGCAAAAGGTTGCTGTCAATGACCCATGCTTTGAGTGTGGGGAGGTAGGACATTGGAAACGTAATTGTCCAACCTATCTCAAAGAGTTGAAAGCTAAGAGGGATGCGGAGCATACCTCAGGTACAATATTTATGATATATATTGAGCTTAATAATATTTTTTCTTACATATGGGTATTGGATACCGGATGTGGAACTCATATTTGTAATATGTTACAGGGGTTCATAAGAAAGAAGCACATCAAGAAAAGGAGACATTAGTCTCTTTATGGGCAATGGTGCGAAAGTACAAGTTGAAGCTCAAGGAGACTATCTTTTGAAACTTCCAAGTGGTTTGGAAATTGTATTGAACAATGTTTTGTATGCACCAAGTTTGACTAGGAGCATTATTTCTGTTTCCCGTTTAAGACATGTTGGATATGATTTTAATTTTGTTAACAATGATATCCATGTTTCTATGAATGATGTATTTTATTTTAAAGCCATGCCTTTAAATGGTATTTATGAATTGGTTCATGAAAACACAACATATGATAACTCAATGTACCAAGCTACCACCAAGAAACTTAAATTAGATTTAAGTGAAACCTATATTTGGCATTGTCGTCTTGGCCATATAAATAAGAATCGCATACTAACACTTCAAAAGAATGGTCTTTTGAAAACAAAATCAAATGATTCATTTGATATATGTGAATCTTGTTTACAAGGCAAGATGACTAAAGCACCTTTCAATGGCACTAATGAAAGGGCGAAAGATTTATTAGGTATCATACATTCGGATGTATGTGGTCCTTTTAAGCCAATGACTAGGAATGGTGAAAGATACTTCATTACATTCACCGATGACTATAGTCGTTACGGTTATGTATACTTGTTAAAACACAAGTATGAAGCTTTTGAAATGTTCAAAACTTTCAAGAATGAAGTAGAAAACCAACTCAGCAAGTCAATAAAAATTCTTCGTTCTGATAGAGGAGGTGAATACCTAAGTGATGCTTTTCAAGATCATCTTAGAAGTTGTGGAATCATCTCACAACTAACTCCACCTGGAACACCACAACATAATGGTGTGTCTAAAAGGAGGAATCGAACCCTATTAGATATGGTTCGTTCCATGATGAGCAAAAGCTCACTACCTCTATCATTTTGGGGTTATGCCATAATCTCTGCTGCCCGAATTTTAAATATGGCTCCCACCAAGAAAGTGGAGAAAACACCTTTTGAAATATGGCATGGAAGAGTTCCATCTTTGTCATATTTAAAAGTATGGGGTTGTGAGGCTTATGTAAGACATGATGCCTCAAGCTAATTAGAACCCCGATCCACTAAATGTATCTTTGTAGGATATCCTAAAGATGATTTGGGATATTATTTCTACAATCCTAATGAGCGAAATGTATTTGTTGCTCGAAAGGCTGAGTTCTTGGAAACTAAATTCCTTATGGAAGGAGCTAGTTCTAGAACAGTGGAACTTGAAGAAGATCAAGAACCACTGACAGATACACGCTTGGGTGACACTAGCATTCAACAAAAGGATGTTGAAGATGATCAAAGAGTTGATCAAGACACACAAAACGTTCATAGGTCTGGTAGAGCTACTTATCCACCTGAGAGATATGGATTTCTCATGGATGAATGCTATATGGTAGTTTCTGATGAACCTACCACCTACCATGATGCAATGTCCAAATCTGATTCGGACAAATGGCTAGAGGCCATGAACGCTGAGATGCAATCCATGTATGACAACCAAGTTTGGGAATTGGTTGTTGAACCTCCTAATTCCAAAGTAGTTGGATGTAAATGGGTGTTCAAATTGAAACACGATATGCATGGAAACTTGCTTACTTATAAAGCTAGACTTGTAGCAAAAGGTTTCACTCAAACTCGAGGGGTCGATTATGATGAAACTTTTTCGCCTGTGGCAATGCTAAAGTCTATTAGGATATTATTTCTACAATCCTAATGAGCGAAATGTATTTGTTGCTCGAAAGGCTGAGTTCTTGGAAACTAAATTCCTTATGGAAGGAGCTAGTTCTAGAACAGTGGAACTTGAAGAAGATCAAGAACCACTGACAGATACACGCTTGGGTGACACTAGCATTCAACAAAAGGATGTTGAAGATGATCAAAGAGTTGAGTAAATGGGTGTTCAAATTGAAACACGATATGCATGGAAACTTGCTTACTTATAAAGCTAGACTTGTAGCAAAAGGTTTCACTCAAACTCGAGGGGTCGATTATGATGAAACTTTTTCGCCTGTGGCAATGCTAAAGTCTATTAGGATATTATTTGCCATAGCCGCACATTATGACTATGAGATATGGCAAATGGATGTCAAAACCGCTTTTCTAAATGGATACCTTGAGGAAGATGTCTATATGGATCAGCCTGAAGGTTTTGTCGATCCTAAACATCCTAATAAAGTATGCAAGTTAAAGAAATCAATCTATGGATTGAAACAAGCATCAAGAAGTTGGAATCGTCGTTTTGATGAAGAAGTCAAGAAATTTGGCTTCATCAAAAACGCTGATGAAGCTTGTGTGTACAAGAAGGCTAGTGGGAGCATCATTACTTTTCTAGTATTATATGTCGATGACATTCTACTATTTGGAAATGATATTCCAACCTTGGAAGGTGTAAAAGCCTGGCTTGGAAGTTGCTTTTCCATTAAGGATCTTGGTGAAGCCGCTTTTATTTTGGGAATAAGGATCTATAGGGATAGATCAAGGCGCTTAATAGGTTTAAATCAGAGTACATACATAGACAAAATCTTGAAAAGGTTCAAGATGGAAAACTCTAAGAAAGGTTTGGTACCTATTCAGAGAGGAACTATATTGAATACTTCTCAATCTCCTAGCTCAAAAGTTGAGCAAGAGAAAATGAGTGGAATCCTATATGCATCTGCTATAGGATCCATCATGTATGCTATGATATGCACGAGACCGGACGTGTCATGCGCTTTGAGCATGACAAGTAGATACCAGCAAAATCCAGGAGATAGTCATTGGATGGCTGTCAAGAATATATTAAAATATCTTAGAAATACTAAAGATATGGTTTTAATGTATGGATCTGGTGAGGAGAAGCTCGTAGTAAAGGGTTACACGGATGCGAGTTTCCATCTGATCGAGATGATTCTCGATCACAATCGGGGTATATCTTCATTCTAAATGGAGGAGCTGTTTCTTGGAAAAGCTCAAAGCAAGATGTGGTTGCATTGTCCACTACAGAATCGGAATACATCGCCGCTTCTTTGGCAGCACAAGAAGCTGCATGGTTGAAGAAAATCATTGCCGATCTAGGGGTTGTTCCTTCCATTCAAGAACCCCTAGAAATTCTTTGTGATAACGATGGCGCGATTGCTCAAATCAAAGAACCTCGTGCGCATCAAAAGACTAGACACATTGAGCGGAGATTCAACTACATAAGGGATGAAGTTGAAAAAGGAAAGATATGTATTTGCAAAGTTCACACCGATCAAAATATTGCGGACCCACTCACGAAGCTCCTTGAGAGGCCTAAGCATGAGAGTCATACTTGTGCCATGGGACTTTGATATTCTAGTGATTGGATTTGATCTATTTTATGTATTTGGATATCGGAATACTTGTATTTGGTAACACTTTTATATGAATATTGGTATTATGCATTTAAATTGTGTTATGTTCCATTTTTGCATGTTTAAATCCATGAATGAGTTAATTATTCTAAATATCCGTAGTCGATCATATTTGTGGGAACAAATATGAATGTAAGACTATTATGAACTTGGATTGGTAGATATTCAAAAGGTTTTGAATATAGAGCAAAATGTTGCTACCAAGGTTCATAGATATTTGTGGGATACAAATATTGCGGACCCACTCACGAAGCTCCTTGAGAGGCCTAAGCATGAGAGTCATACTTGTGCCATGGGACTTTGATATTCTAGTGATTGGATTTGATCTATTTTATGTATTTGGATATCGGAATACTTGTATTTGGTAACACTTTTATATGAATATTGGTATTATGCATTTAAATTGTGTTATGTTCCATTTTTGCATGTTTAAATCCATGAATGAGTTAATTATTCTAAATATCCGTAGTCGATCATATTTGTGGGAACAAATATGAATGTAAGACTATTATGAACTTGGATTGGTAGATATTCAAAAGGTTTTGAATATAGAGCAAAATGTTGCTACCAAGGTTCATAGATATTTGTGGGATACAAATATTGGACTGACCTGCTCTCAAGCATTACTACATAGAATCTCTATGATTGATCATAAGTAATCTTGAGTTAAAAGGTGAATATCATTGTATCCTCAGACCTGAGATACATATTGGGTCTTGAAATTCACTGAATGTTATACTTTGATTTAGTTCTTCGTTGTTCTGAAACATGGCAGTACATAAGGCTAAACTCAGGTATGATATAAGGTGATTGTGAAAGACGTATGTAGTCGAAATGGAATTTGTCCCTCTTATTCGTTGAGAGTAAGATGTCTAAGGCCTGCTACAAAGTTAAATCAATGGAGAATGATCACTCTGTGTCTCTAAGATTTAACATGACATCTGTGACAAAAGGATAAATGATCGATTCACCTAAATCATTTCAAGTAAGGGACTTGAAGAGGATGATGTTATTGAATGGCACTTCGTCATACGTATTAGGGGTAGCAAACCGTTGTTAGGCGGTATTTGCTGCTTGCGTCAATCTTCTATGAATCTTGTGCAAGTGGGAGATTGTTGGAATTCGTCTGCCCAAGACACATATTAAATTGACGTGGCTAGTACGTGATGATCCAAGTCGGGTCATACCCAATAACAAGCTAGACAAACACTTATGGTATTTATTTATATGATTTGATCTTTAAATAAATATCAATACTTGAAACATTTAGAAAGTGGGTTTCTAAATAATTGCACTTGAGATATGTAAATAAATTATATGGATGATTTATTTTGAGAGAAATGTGAATATGTTTATTTGGCAAAATAAACACTTATGTGTGTTGTGTATAATATGTAATATGTTACATAAGATATGTAACAAGTTATGTTGCAATTTTATATACAAAATGTACAAGTAAATGGTTTATAAAATTTGCACACAAAATGTTTGTGATATCCCCATGTGCCCCCCCCCCCATGTGGTTATGCAAGTAAATTTGATATACATTGAACACTTGTACTTAAAACAAGACATACAACACATAACATAGTTTGTATCAATTTTCTCATGCAAAAGTAAGCACTTATTCTCTCATATTCTCAACTAGCTTTCTATCTTTTTTGCTCTTACTATTTTCGGCCAAAGAGAGAGTAAAAGGGAAGGCTTTTCAAGTTCATATCCTAGCACATTTGGGGTGTTTGTTGGAGGCTTGGGGTATACAAGCTTGAGGTTCTTCTAGATTGAAGACTTGCCATTTGAAGAACATAATATTCTTCATTTCTACCCTTAATAGCTTGGAAGAAGGTAGTTTCCTAAAACACCCTATGGTTGTTGTTTTGTATGTATGTTATTCATATACATGGATCCTTATTGTTTGGGTTTTCTTTTATAAGTTAAACTTTGGTTTTAACTATACCAACATATTGAAAGGTTCAACTTTTTACGCTGCGTTTTAATATTATAAGGATAATATTGCTTTGATAAAAACCCAAAATTCCCAACAACGTGTGTTATATAAACGTAATGATAGGACGTGAACTTTGTAGACTTCGGGACGTTTAAAACTCGTTGAATACCTATAACTCGATTATAACTTGACGACGCAAGGCAAAGGTGAGTCTCGTAAACCCTCCCTACTCATTTGAGATTCGGGCTGAAAAGTGTACACACTTGTTTGCTTACTTGTTTAATTGTTGATTAATTGGTTGATTGATTGTCTCGATGACGTTTGACTTATCGTTCGTTTGATTATGTTTTGATTATGAATATATGTTGTGGTTAGGGTAGTTGTACATACATGAAAGACGATTATGCTTTTCAATGAATTGTAGATGTGGTGGGAAGGCTGCGAGTGACCCTATATATAAGCATCTATGATTCCTTGAAAGTAGAATCGTATGAAGTGTATGTGCATTGTGTTGTTGGTTGATGGAAAACGTTTTGATATGGAATGGGACATAGGATCTTGCATGATAATATTTTCCCCCATAACGTATTATAGATTCGTGATTGTGATAACGATTAAGCCCATGCTGATGGCATAACGATAAGTCCACGATTTGTGGCATAACGTTGATGTTAAGGATATTGTTTGACGTGTATATTGTATATGAATGTTTAGTTGTAACGGAACTTTGATATGTGACGCATTTGAAATATATGTAAGTCGCCCCGTGATATGACGCATTTGAAATATATGTAAGTCGCCCCGTGATATGACGCATTTGAAATATATGTAAGTCGCCCCGTGATATGACGCATTTGAAATATATGTAAGTCGCCCCGTGATATGACGCATTTGAAATATATGTAAGTCGCCCCGTGATATGACGCATTTGAAATATATGTAAGTCGCCCCGTGATATGACGCATTTGAAATATATGTAAGTCGCCCCGTGATATGACGCATTTGAAATATATGTAAGTCGCCCCGTGATATGACGCATTTGAAATATATGTAAGTCGCCCCGTGATATGACGCATTTGAAATATATGTAAGTCGCCCCGTGATATGACGCATTTGAAATATATGTAAGTCGCCCCGTGATATGACGCATTTGAAATATATGTAAGTCGCCCCGTGATATGACGCATTTGAAATATATGTAAGTCGCCCCGTGATATGACGCATTTGAAATATATGTAAGTCGTGCCAGAGAGATAATAAAGGTGAGAGAGAGAGATAATAAGCCTTTGTTTTTTCATTTCAATAACAATAAAGCTTCTCAAAGAAGCTAATCCCCACACACCATATAAAACACACTAATTTCATCAGCCATGACATAAGAAATCCGATGTGGCATGGCTCTACTTGCGCCACATCGGCTTTGCTGATGACTTTCTAAAAGCTCCTCTAGTAGGAGAGGGTGATTGGGTGGATGGGACGGTGCCTTAGACTAAGAGGAGTGGAGGGTTATGGGAATGCCCCTCCTCCACTCCTTGCATGACACATGTCCAAGCCTAATCATAAGGGGCATTCCCCCCATTCCCTTGGGTGGGGAATGCCCAGGGGCATTCCTTTTCTTTTCTTTTTTAAAATTATGATTTATAAATAAACTAAATAAAACATACTACTTTTTATTAAATAAAAAACACATCACACTAAAAAACATTACATAAAACATAAAATAAAACTAATCAGAGTCGTCGTTGTGGGTTTCACGTTTTTTTTTTAATTTCTTTTATATATATTATTTTGATTATATACATTAAATTTGTTTTCATTTATATAAATAAAACATAAAATATATATAGATATAGATACAAACTTTAAAAAAAAATATAGATATAGATAGCAAACTTTAAAAAATAAAAAAATAATATAAAATAAAACTTTAAAGAAATGAGCAAGTTGCCATACCTACACTCTGTATCAGCAATCCACATAAATTTGACACGTTCTATTATCTTATGTTTAAATAAATTTCATAAGCTTATCTTCATTACAATTTTCCTTGCATAATATCTCTCTCTTTACGTCTTTCTCTTACTGCCGCCCACCACCATTTTTTCCGGTCATATTTTTTTAACTTCCGCCCACCACCATATATAGTTGGTTTTGGAAAAAAATATAAAAAAATGTCTTTTTGGCCTTCACGAGGCAGTCAACAACCATTACTTCCACAATACTCCAAACAGCCAGACGCGTTCAAAATTGGAATGGGCACGCGAATTAAGGGGGTGGAACGCCCCCCGGGACCGAGATTGGGCGTTCCGGGGGCGTTCCGAGTGAAAAAAACGGGAGGAGACGGGCTACTCCTCTTAGTCTTACGAAACCAGCCATAATCTGATTGGTTTCTCACTGCCCCAAAAAACTAAATTATATCTTTGCTATGCTATAATAGTATAAAATGTATCTCAATTCCATCTGAAGCCTTCATTTGTTTGGTTTTAGATGGTAAAGTTTTCATTTTTAATTTATTTATTTTTCTTCTATTATCATCATCATTTATGTATCTTTATTTCATCAATGCTGTTTACTTTTTATACTTATATTTGTTGGTTTTCTGTTGATGTTTTGCAGTTAGTTTAGTGATGTCTAGTAGCTCTTTGGAAGTGGTTATAAAGCTGTTTTTTCAGTTGTTTTAACAGTTATGTTCCAATTTGGATGCAAGTCTACTTTTATATTCTAGTAATAATGATAATAATGATGCTTGTTTTTCTCTGATTTTGCCTTCAAGGTGTTTGATTGTATGTCTCATAGGAGACAGTTGTATGCGAATAAGCTAATTTTTTAGTGTTGCAAATCTGTTATGTTTGGTGCTTGTTGTTACTCAAAATGTCGTACTTCATGTTTTTCCTACTATATAACAAAGGGGAATTTTGAACAAGTGTTTTTTTCTTATACTGTGTGCTGCTTACACTAAGAAATAAGTTTTTTTTTTGTGGTTTCTATTACGAGTAGCTTTTTAGGTGAAATAAAAATACATTAGGATTTTCAGTTTTCCACAAGAAATAATTTTGGAATTTAAGCACTATGGTTACACTAAGATTTTCTGACTTCGTGTTTATGTTTATGTTGTTATTTGTTAGCTGCTGCAAGAAACATAATTATAGCTAATACAAAGCCTTGATACTTTTTATTGTGTTGGATCGTCATAACTAAGGGGTTGTTTGGTTCAAATATTTTAATGGAATTTGGGATTTCTCGTGTTAACCTAAAGGAAATTCAAATTCTATTTCATCAAATTCCATTGAAGTCTTTGAACCAAAGGGCTCCTTAGTCAATCCCCCTCTTCCAAATGTTAGAATATATGTAGCTTATCTTCTTTTTTGTTTTTAGTGTTTTATTTAAATGCGATTTAAGGAAGCCGGAAAAGTTTACATTTTTGCATATTCAACGGAAAGAAGAAATTTTCAGGCAATCGTATAACTAGGTTTTAGTTAGGTTTTAGCCAGTAAAATATAGTGAATAATTATTAAATAAACATTTTGTCAAAGTTTATTGCTAGTGTATAACACTGTCGGTGAAATATTATTGATGTAACAAACATAATTAATATGTAAATATTTATCTTGAAGATCCTCAAAATTATAAATACACATATATGGAGCACCACAGGTAGAGTTAAAATTACTCACCACATCGGCACCATTTGGAATGCCTTTCTACTCACAGTGGTCCATACTAATATTCAAAATTACTAAAAAGCAAAAGCTCTCACAAATAAACATAGTGATCACCATACCTTGGACCATGATGAGGGCGGGTCGGCAGCATATTGTGAAAGCCCCGTTTATTATATGGTGCTGATGCCCCAACGTGTTACCTTAAGTTTCACGTTATATCATAAGAACTTCTATAGTGTTGTATACTTGTATTGTATTTGTCACAAATTAAGTTTCAATCTCATTTAAATGTTGATATTCTGTTGGAAAAAGGATTTGTTGATATAAATGAATATATGTTGATGTGGACGTAAATATCCATGCGGATGCCTACATCTCATCCATCGTCATCCCTCGTTGGGTTGGGTTGTTAGGGTCTACTTTTGTAAATTGAAATTGGTAAAAACTATTTTGGCCCACTAAAAGTTTATCCATTGAATTATACTTATGTGGCTTATATATGTCTTCTTTCAGTACAATGGAACAGGTACACAGGACATGTAAAGCATCCAAATCAGAACTATAAGATGTAATTAGCAGTATGACGGATAATGTGATAACTAATATCCTGGATCGTTTGCCACTAGAAGAAGCCGTGAGGACTGATATCTTGTCAAGAAACTGGAGGTATAGGTGGACTATGCTCACCCAACTCATATTTGATAAGAGTTTCTTTGAATATCTTCAAGGACGATTTGGGAATTTTGATGGGAAGAATATAAGTAGACTTCTCCTGCATGTCAAAGGTCCCATAACAAAGTTTGATCTCTATATACCAAGTAACATCGTATTGGATGTTGAGGATATTAATCATTGGGTTTTATTCTTATCCAACAAAGAAATCAAGGAGTTCAGTATTATTAATATGCATGAATTTCCACTTACGTTGCCTACCCATATTTTCTCTTTGCTAGAGTTGAAACATTTAAAGCTTCATAACTGTTATTTTCATCCCGCTCCTGCTTGTTGGAATTTGTAATTAGTTTAAGACTTGAGGGATACAAAGTGTAAAAGACAATAAGGAAACGGTGTGTCTATTTTGAAAAGGGGTCGGCAGCTTTGGGCCTCTCACAACAAACAGACATGACGATCCAAGGAGACATGGCGTATGATGAAGCAACGCGATGTTACAGCAATAACCGTCATTGTTAACTAGTATAA
The DNA here is from genome assembly GCA_034093135.1 of Erigeron breviscapus. Lineage (NCBI taxonomy): Eukaryota > Viridiplantae > Streptophyta > Magnoliopsida > Asterales > Asteraceae > Erigeron > Erigeron breviscapus. The sequence goes on along the minus strand of CM067170.1, from coordinate 91,215,110 downwards.
ATAGAAGTAGATTTCATTCAGTTGCGTATCCAACTTTGTAATCAAATTTGTGTACAGTGATTCAATATAATTGTGTGTTTCAATTATACACTTGTTCTTCAATTCAATAATCATACCTTGGCATCAGAGCAAAGGTTGAGGAATTGAAGAATCGTTGGAGAGGGCTGTTGTTTGTGATAAAAAACCAGAAACAATACAAAGATCGAGTGATTCGATTTTGAAGAGACGGTTGACTGTTTGCGGTGTGAAGCCACGAACAGGGGGCGACGGTTTCATAATTTTCATAGACGAATACACAGAGATCAAGGCTAAAGAAATTGGATTCGATTTATTCTTATCTTTGATCTTTGACGACAACAAGAAGAAAGAAAAGGAAAGGAAGTGAAGGGTAGGAGAAAAGGCAGACTTTTGGTAATTGGTGAGAAAAGTCAAAACATCTTTCAATTTTGGTAGTCACGAGAATAGAAGAGAAAAAGAGGCGGTGACTACAAAGTTTCAGAATAAAAAAACAAGAACCAGGCACTGGAACCGATGTGAAGAAAAACAAGGCCGCGATGGCGTATATATTTCAAGCGTTGTCAGAAGATCTAGTTTTACAAGTTGCAAGTTGTAAGACCGCAAAAGAAGTGTGGGATGCACTTAAGACAAGATATGTTGGAGAAGATCGAGTGAAAAAGGCAAGATTGCAAACACTCAAATCGGAGTTTGAGATGTTGCAAATGAACGAGGAAGAGACAATTGATGCATTTACCGCGAAGATAAATGGGATTGTCACTAAGGCAGCGAATTTGGGTTCAACATTTGATCAACCATGTCTAGTACAAAAACTTCTTAATTCCGTACCAGATAGGTTTATACAAATTGTTGCATCCATCCAGCAACACTGCGATCTTGACGAAATGACGCTAGATGATGCGATAGGAAGATTGAATGCTTTCAAGGAGAGAACAAAGTTTAAGAAGAATAAAGAAAGCGACAATCAAAAGAAGTTATTGTTGACACGTCATAACAATAAATTTAATCAAGGAAGGCGTTTTGGGAAACGTGGACAAGATTCGTCGAGAGGACGAGGCAGAGGGAAATATAAAGGCGAAGGACACAACTCAGAAGATTCGGAAGGAAACGACAACAAAGCGCAGAGGAATGTTGATAAGTCGCAAATAAATTGCTACAAGTGTGGAAAACTTGGGCACTACGCTTATGAATGTTCAAGCAAGAAAGAGAAGGGATTTGCAGGACTCTCCATAGAGACTGATAATGAGGAACTGGCACTACTAATGTGCCTTGTTGACGAAAACTAGAAAGTTTAAAGGCTTGATCGTGTGACGCGATCAAGACAAAGCCGTGTGATGCGAACAAGTAACCTGTGATGGGTGCAATCAAGGATTCAGCGATTGGATCAAGTCAAAGTAAAGACCGTGTGATGCGGGAAATAACCTGTGAAGGGTGTAATTAATTCAGTGATTGAATTATAAGGAAACACGTGTGACTCGGTTTCAATCCGTGATGGATCAAATTCTGTGAGAGAATTAAAGGTTGTGTGAAATAACCAAGTTTACCGTGAAGGATGGTTCGTGATAAACAAGGTCAGCGATTGATCAAAAGCAAATGGTGTGATGGCAAGTGGTGAGAAACTACAAAGCAAGTTTGTGTGAAGCAGACTCATGTGAAGCAAGTTTGTGTGAAGCAGACTCGTATGAAACAAATTTGTGTGAAGCAAATTTGTGTGAAGAAAAGTTCGTGAGGAACAAAAGATGGTGTGACGTCATCAAAGATTTATTAAAGACAAAGTTTGTACTACAAGTTGAGAAGACTTGGATCAAGCAAAGACTAGGCGTGATGCGAAGACATGTCTGAAGATTAGAAGAGCAAGTCTTAAACAATTAGGGGGGAGAATGTTGGAATTTGTAATTAGTTTAAGACTTGAGGGATACAAAGTGTAAAAGACAATAAGGAAACGGTGTGTCTATTTAGAAAAGGGGTCGGCAGTTTTGGGCCTCTCACAACAAACAGACACGACGATCCAAGGAGACATGGCGTATGATGAAGCAACGCGATGTTACAGCAATAACCGCCATTGTTAACTAGTATAAATAGAAGTAGATTCATTCAGTTGCGTATCCAACTTTGTAATCAAATTCGTGTACAGTGATTGTATATAATTTGATTCAATATAATTGTGTGATTCAATTATACACTTGTTCTTGAATTCAATAATCATACCTGGGCATCACTGCTGATTTTGGTTTTCCAAATATTTTAAGCTTACACTTGTATCGCGTAACATTTGGAAGTGGTGGATGTTGGAAACTTATTACCAGGAGTCCTTTAATTGAGATTCTGAATATTCGTTATCACGAACCTATACAAATGGTAAAACTAGCCGAGATTGCAACTCTTAAAAATCTCAAAGCGTTATCTTTGCCTTTGTGTAACCTTGATGATATAGTGATTACATGTTCTGACATCTTTGAGCTTGGGGGTTATCTTCCAAAGCTTGAAGAGCTTCATTTGGATTTCCGACGTTGCAAGGTATGGCTAAGTTGGTCTTTGAAATTCACTTTGCGTTTAGTTTAATGCAACAAACCTGTATGAAATGTCTTAACTATTGAAAGTGGATTTTTGTCTCTTACACTGTATTGTTAAGATTTTTTTAATGAAGAAAGGAAAGGAATGGGAAGAGAAAATTTATAAAATGCATTCATAAGATTTTTTAAAAGGTGGAAAGGAGAGGAGAGGGAGAAAAAGGAGGGGAAGTTACAGCATAAATTGTTTCAACATTTTTTCTCTCAAAATTGAACATGCAGAACAAACATGGTTTGTGTCATACTTGAAATCAGGTAGACCATCGACCAGTTGTTTGTCAACAAGGGTATTAATTGTATGGAAATTAAGATGAGAGAGACGACGATGCCATAGCCAAGATTGTTGGGCTGAAGCTTTAGACAGAAGACAAATATTTGAAGATGGAGTTGGAATATTGTTGAGATCAATGGTGAACAAGTTGTTATCTCGTGAGCCAGTAAGAATATCGACACCATCTTCGGTTTGAACTTTACACTCATATCTTCTAAAGAGGACTTGCAGATCATTGTCACAAAATTGTCCAACACTGAAAAGATTATGGCCCAAACCTTCAACATATGACACACGTTTTATGGTGATGCCATTTTGAACAATATCTCCATAGCCAAGAATGGGAGCAAGATGATCATTTCCAAATCTAACCGTTCCCATGAAACACTCAACAAAGTTCTTAAGCAAGGATTTATCACCAGTCATGTGTCTAGAGCATCCAGAATCGACATACCAGACACAGATGAGAAATTCCTGTAAAATCAGGGAGTAAGATTTTAGGTACCCACTTAGACTGGGTCCATGAGAGGTTAGGGATGCAATCACATGACAAGTAAATAAAAGGAGAAAGACGAACAAAGACATAAGATAAACATCAACATTAAACAGACAACTGAACAAACATACAATTCAACATGGAATTTTTTTGAAAGCAAGTAAAGACACAAACATAGTTCAAAAGTAATGGTACGAATTACAGAACAAAGCAGTTATTACAAAGTTTGAGAACAATATGGACTAGTCCTAGAAGCATTTGATCTATCTAGAGCATTGGGTCTACGAACTATCCACTCTTGTTTTACAGAAGTTGATTTCCCATCAAGCTTGACTTTCCTAGAAGCATGCAAGTATCTATCCTTAGGAAGCCATTTACTTTGACAATTTAAGCACAAGTGACCTGAAACATGAACATTTTTAAGGTTAGTGGAAGACTGTGTGTTCTTGACAGGTTTCTTCTTGATGGTCTTTTTGGCAGGTGGTGTTTGCTTTTTGTAAGTGGGAGAAAACCAACCATACTGATCTTGATATCTAACTATTCCAACAGCATCATCTCTAAATACCTTTAGGACGTTCTTAGGTGTAGCTGTAGATTGCTTAGGAGAGCTAGAATACCTGTGATATCTAGGTTGTGCAGAAGCATGATTACCACCAGTATGATGTTTCATCTTATTGAGTTTGGGTTTTGGGGTAGGAGTCTTCGGTGCTGTAGAAGTTTTGGGTACTTGATTGGTCTTTGGTCTCTGAAACTTCTCATGGACTGTGGTGTGATTCGTAGAGTTTGATTTTGGAATCCTTTTTAATGAAAATTCAACCTTTTCTTCCTTTGGGACAAACTGTTTTTCAAAATCAGGATCATACGAATGATCTTCTTCTAAAAAGTTATTTAGATTAGGAAGATTTGAAAACTTCATTTTGGCATATTTGACTTTAGATTTGGATTCCAAATTCACACTTGGGACATTTGGGTCTTTGGGACAAGGACTTTCATTGGATGGGATTGACATATTGGTTTCATTTGACAACCTTAAGTGACTTAATTCACTGAATTTGACCGGACAATGACTTCCCTTGAGTAAATTTGACGCTTTTTCAATCTTATTATCTGCGAAAGCTTGAAGAACAATATTTTTGTACGCCACTTCCATCTTAATTTTATTAAGTTCAGCGAGTACTTTCAATCTTTGTTCTCTTTCGTTTTCAAACTTTTTAGACAAAGTATCAAAATCATTCAAGTAAGTTTGGGTTTCCTTAGAAAACTTGAAAGGTTCAGTATCAAAAATGTTTGGAAAGAAATGTTCTTTTTCAATTTCGTGTTCACAATCTGTTTGAGCAGTTGTCTTTCAATCCAATCCAAAAACCGTTTTTTCCATTGTGGATATGACCCACGATATAAAACAGGAGGTCTTGAATCGGAACCGAGAATCAAGGAGTCAGAAATCGACATTCTGAGAAAATGTGAAGAAAAACCGGTTTTCAGTAAATGTGTACTAAATCCGGTTTTCAGAAAATGTATCCAAAAACCGGGTTTCACAAAATGTGTTCGAAATCCGGGTTTCTTGAAAATATGATCTAAATTCGGGTTTCATAAAATATGTTCTAAATCCGGTATTCGTCTCGAAACTTGGACAGAGTGACTTTTCACAAAGTTGAAGAAATTAAGAACTAAAACCGGTTTTGGTGTAAACCAGGTATTAAACAATAATAAAACCGGTTTTGAAAAGAAATTCTATACAAATACCGGTAATGATAAACTGTATAGTAAATCCGGTTTTCGAGGAAACCAACGGGCAGAATTTCGATTTGAGAAATGAAGAAATTAAGAACAAATACCGGTTTTGGGATAAACCAGGTATTTTCACACACAATATTACTTAACGTCACAAAACTTCACTAAATCCGGTTTTCAGAAAAATCTTCACTAAAACCGGGATTCATGAAATCCTATACTAAATCCGGTTTTCAGAAAAATCTTCACTAAAACCGGGATTCATGAAATCCTATACTAAATCCGGTTTTCGTGGAGAAAGTTGGGTATTATGACGAGATGGAAAATGAAGAAATTTAGTACAAATACCGGTTTTGGTGTAAACCAGATATGTCAAACTATAACAACGAAAATTTAAAAATTTTATCAAATTGAAAACCGGAAGGAAAACCGGAAGGAAAACCGGTTTTACAACAGAAATTCAAAGGAAAATGAAAACCGGAATGAAAACCGGATTTCAGAACAGAAAGCTAAAATTTCAATTTCAAGTCATTTGGTTTTGAATTGGGATTTGAAACTTCTTGAGGATGATTATAGGAAGGTAATGAGTGGAATAAAACTAAAAAGGAAGAAACTTTAACATGTTTAAAGGGTAAAGATTGGATCTTTCGGTAAAGTGGGAAAAACACAATTTAGCCCAAAATTGAACAAAATCAAGTCATGGATCTAACACAAGTTGTGATTTTGCTCTGATACCAATTGTAAACTATGGCTAAATCGTGAATAGTGATTATGTGTGTGAGAGAGAGAGTTAGAGAGAGAATGGGAGAAAGGGAAATTCTATTTTCAAAGGTTAATTACAAATGAGAGGTGAGGGGGTTTATATAGGCTTGGCATTTGCATTAAACCCCCTCCCTAATTACAAACTAGTCCTTGTCTAATTACATTAACAACCTTACACATAAACAAGATTAGACACAAGGACAATTCTATTTACATTGATACAAACAAGCACTAACTATAATTTAAAGCTAACAATCTCCCCCTTTAGTGTTGTTTGTGAATGGTCACTTTCTTGATCTCTTTCTTTTTCTCTGTCTCCGATTCCTTTTCTTTGTGGATGATTCAGGTTTATCAGGTTGAACTGATTGAGATTTGAATGCTCGCTTTCTGTACTTGTGGTAATTCTCCTTCCAGAACTTCTTTGGAACAAAATGGTATTTTGGATCTTCAGGGCGATTAGGTGGTTCAATGATGTTATCGGCAAAATCAACTGGAGGCATGTTATGGGGACCTTGTTCATTGTTAGGAGAATATCTGACCCAAGTACCTTCTGGTACATGAATTACTCCTTTTCTTTCTTTTGGAAGCCTAGCCTCAATAATCTGTCTTGATCTATCTCTGTGATCCAATCTTGCCTTGATCCTTTTAATCACTTTCATCAACCTCTTCTTTTCCTTTACTACTCTTCGAACTCAGCAAGACTTTCAAAAACTGCCAAACATTGCATCAGTGTGCCATCAGAATACCTGGAGAGTTCGTCTAGTCTTATAAAAATCTTTGTGAGTCCCAAACAATAGATGGTTAATTAAACCCGACTGGCAAGTACAACTGATCTTGATGGACAAGTTCAGTTTACGATCCAGATATGGATAACAAGAAACAATTGACTAGATATAAAATGTAAGAACAAGTTGGCAGAAACTATATAAGGATATATATAAATATAATCAAGTATGTAGCATTGAGACACGTTGTTTTCTTTTCAATGTATTTGATTTATTGATGTATAAACAAATACAAGGATTGTTGCGGAACAAAGATAAACACCCAAGTGTAAGTATCTAAACAATCCCGAAATACAAGTGATCTAATAAACTTGGAAATACTCGTAAGTTTACTTAGAGTATATCTCACAAGTTGCAATGCTAAAGTTTCTAATCACTTTGCAAGTTGTGAGAAGACTTTGTATTTATAGACCAAGTCCATGATGATGTGGACAAGATCGTACAATGTGGTTGTGAGCATTTAAGGAATTAAACCATAATTCCTTACATGCTGCACTTGGAAGAGTATATAAGTCACTTGATGTGACTTATAGTACTAGGTTCCAAGCCTATACTTTGTACCTTTTGTTAATAGATAAATCTATTAACCGGATAAAGGTGTAAAGTAAAAGTCTTCCTCGTAATCAGTGTAAAGTGTTGTAAATACTTTACACTGAGATGCTTCAGTCTTGATCTGGTAGAATCACTCTTTGCTCGCTTCTGAGATGATTCTCTTCTTCATACTTCAGTCTTTGACTTCAGAATGAATGCTTCAGATTTGTCTCGATCTGAACTGAAGTGAAGCTTCAGTGAAGGAATTCTGAGACATCTCAGAATTCTGTACAGACGTCTTCACTAAACTTCAAGCTATTTCTGAACAAATTATACTTGGTCGATTTCCGACCTAACAAATTCCCCCTATTTGTTCTGAAATAGTGCATGCATCTCAGACTTCTATCTATACATGTTTGTAAGTCTGAAATGCAAGTTTTTGTTTAAGTTGTAAAAGTTTTCTAAGTACATCTTATAGATCATTGATGTCTCAGAATTTTACTTGTGGTTTTCTAACTTAAACCTATCATCTACTTATTGATTACAAAATGCAACATATATATACAAACTGAAATGATAGTTACAAATGTAAATATTTTACACTGAGATGCTTCAGTCTTGATCTGGTAGAATCACTCTTTGCTCGCTTCTGAGATGATTCTCTTCTTCATACTTCAGTCTTTGACTTCAGAATGAATGCTTCAGATTTGTCTCGATCTGAACTGAAGTGAAGCTTCAGTGAAGGAATTCTGAGACATCTCAGAATTCTGTACAGACGTCTTCACTAAACTTCAAGCTATTTCTGAACAAATTATACTTGGTCGATTTCCGACCTAACAAATTCCCCCTATTTGTTCTGAAATAGTGCATGCATCTCAGACTTCTATCTATACATGTTTGTAAGTCTGAAATGCAAGTTTTTGTTTAAGTTGTAAAAGTTTTCTAAGTACATCTTATAGATCATTGATGTCTCAGAATTTTACTTGTGGTTTTCTAACTTAAACCTATCATCTACTTATTGATTACAAAATGCAACATATATATACAAACTGAAATGATAGTTACAAATGTAAATTCTTTACAAGTACATGATAATCTGAAAAGAAAACTACTTCTTGGCAGGCCTTGAACCAGAAGGTGCCTCAGTAGGTTTTCTCTTCAGTGGAGAATGATCCTTTTTGCCAAACAATCTGCTTTCAATTTCCACCTTGGCTTGCATCTTTTGTTGTATTCTTGCTAACCATGCACCAGTCAAGGCAGATTTTGGTTTCCCCTTCAGAATCTGGATCATCTCCCTATGCTCAGAAATCCCAAACTCGTGCACTGAAACCTGTTGGTATTCTTCAGCTGCCCTTCCTTCTCTTTTAACAACCAAGTCAAAAAGCTTCAATCCATCAGCTTTTGTTACTTCCATATCAACTATCTTGGCTGGATGAGATCGATGCTTCATATAATGCTCATATTGATCCCTTTCATGTTTTCTTTGAATTTCAACAGCATCATCAGACATTGGTTTGAAGGTAGAAAGATCAGCATCACGAACACTCTTTTTTGATGATCTAGGTCCAGTCACTTTGGGTTTAGAGGTTGGTCTGAGCAACTCTTTCTCAACATTCTAAACTTCGGCCAGAATTTCCTTCCTTTTTATCGCCATTTCTTTTTCTCTATTTTTCTTTAAGTCTTCAATGGACAATTTAAAGGTCAGACTTTCCAACTTTTGTTCCAGAGGAGAGTAGTTCATCCCACACTCATATTCCAGCATATCAACTATAGCCTTTTGCACTCTTGGGTCTTTTTTGATTTTCTGATATCTTTCCAATGATAACCCAAGAGCTGCAGCATCTATGTGAACAAGGGTCCCCATCTTTAGATGTTGTTCCCTTTCTCTTTCTTTGTTCTCCCTCCACATAATGAATTGGTTAGAAACCTGCTTTTGCAATGTTTCCAACTTCTTACTATCAGCTTCAAGATTATGTAAGGGATAACCTTGCTCGTCTACATTTTCACCAACAACGATTCCAGAACCCTTAGCACTTTTCTTTGGTTCTTCTACTTGAACCTTGCCTTTTCCCTTATCCTTTTTCTGAAGTTGTTCCCCCTAAACTGAGGCACTACCAGAAGGTACCTCAGTTTGCTTCATGGTTGCTTCGATTATTTCTTGAGTACTGGCCAGCAAACCAATAGGCACACTACTTCCCCCTTTGGGAATCTCTAAAGGCATTTTAGCATAAAGCTCAACAGCAGATTTAATTGCCTTTAGTGGTTCCCAACTTTGTTGTTCAAGGCAATCACACATACCCTTTGCCATTGTAGCAAACTGAGCCCTTAATCTGAATGAAGAATTAAGGTTCAGTGCTTCTTGATCTTTTAAGTTCTTCAACATCTTCCTATCTTCTTCAGTGAAAGAAGCAGGGGGAGGAGGAGTAACAACATTATCTTTCTTCAGAAGTGTTAGAATTTCATCTAACTGCTTTGACTGATTCTGAACTGAACCTTCAAGCCTGGAAACTGAATCTTTTACTTCATTTACAGCCTTTTCCACCTTGTCATTTGTGTCTTTGGTCAGTCCAGCAATCATCATTCTAACCTCTTCACCAACTTTCTGACAGACAGAATCTGAAATCTGAGCAGCTAGATTCTGAGATAGCTCAGACTTCAGATCTTTCACAATACCAGCACTAATAGAAGTCCCAAGCTCTTTCTCATTGACACTTGGCTTCTGAACCAGCTCATGAACTTCATTTCCAACAACCATAAACTCTTGCTTCAACAACTCAACACTATATGTCAAGTTCGCAACCACCGAAGCTTGCACATCTCTCTTTGTCAACCTGAAGGCTTCTCTGATTGCAGAGCTCACCTTGTTGCAAGTCATCACCAGCTCATTCAGCTTCCCAACCACTAGTCCTTCATTACCAGCAACTTTGGTCAACTCAGTTCCAAGGAACATCTGAGCACCTTCATATCAGCCAAGGAACTAGTGTTGGCAGTTAGAGATTTGGTTAAGTCCTCCACCCTTAAAATAAGGCCTTGGACTTCGGTTTGTGTTTTCTCTAACTGTGCTTCTATATTCAAAGGAGGTGGGGGTTGTGTAGAAGCAGGAGCCACAAATGGTAAACTACCAAGCCCTTTAAGTACTTTGTTCATTTGAATGTCAGTTGGACTCTCAGATTCTGTCTCAGAATCCAAGTCCTTCTCTGAGGGGGCATCATAGTTGATTGGTGGTGGTATGTTGTGAATTTGAGGGTGAAGAAATTGAAGTGATGGAGTGAAAGATGGATCGGTTACATATGCGGGAGTGGTACCTGGTGGAAAGATTGGATTTTGGTGAGATGGTGGTGGTGGAACATAAGGCTCATTTTCTTGTTCTGGTTGGATTTCTGGGGGAGGAGGAGGGGCGTTTGCGAGGATGGGGGCTGGCTCAGAATCAGATTGATTCGCCTCCAATAGTTCCTCGTCAAACTCAAAGTCAGCAAGAGAATCAAGATTCTCCTGAGGTAGCTCATCGTCATCCCAGAAAGCATTCACTTTTACAATCTAGTCAGATATGCCCTGGTTTGGGTCACTAGTACCCTCACCAGATTCTGGTTCAACATCTACAGAAGCAGGTGCAACGTCACCAGATTCAACGATTTGTTCAATCGTAGGTACACTAACGGGTCCCACATTCTTTTGTGGCCCACTTAGTGACCTTTCTGGACCAGCTAGTGTGGCTGAAACAGTTTTAGTAAATACCTGAAGCATAGCAGAGGAGAGTTCAGGCTCATCTTCAGTAATGGTTGCCTTTGAGAAATCTCTGCCATATTCAGGTACAGAAGCTTCAGGTCCAGCTTGATTATAAGCTTCTCCAAGAATATCCATAAAACACAAGCTTAAAAATCTTGGGAAAGCAATATGCAGACTTCTCTTTCCTTTTAACTTTGTAATCAACTGAGCAAAGAGAATCTCAGCAAAATCTGCTTGCATCCCATTCCAAATGTAATACCCCATCTCAACTTGGGGTAATGAAAGTTGGTCCAACCCTCCATGGTTGCCACCAAGACTCTCCACAATCTGGGTCCAGAAGAACCTCCAGCAATTGCCAAAACCAGACATGAAAATGTATCCAGAGGTCTTCAAATTACCATCAGCATCCTCCATATCACCATGACCAGTGGCGACTAGAACCTCCCTGAAATTGACTCCTTTGAGTCTTTTAACAAACACCTGGGAAGGTTCGAGGTAGTTCAGATGAAGGGAATTTCTGAACCCCTCTAGAGTGATAACACACTTCTTGGTGCCCTCTTTGAGAGTGAAGGAGATGGATTGCTCATCTTTACTCACCACAGCAGTGTACCAGAATTCAAGCAAGTATCGATGATACAATGCTTGAGGATTTGTGGTCAACGCATAATGGAAAGGGGACTGCTCCCAAAAATTGTTGATTCTTCCCATTAAGGTTTCAGACTTCACATTCAATTGAGCCAAAGAGTTGCTCATGTTGAATCGGATTTGAGAAGGTGTGAAGTTCTTTGGCCATGTGGCAGATGTTTTCACATCACTCGATGGAGTATATTCAAAATTTATGAGTGATTTGTGTGAAGAAGAAGATGATGATTTAGACATTTTAAGAATTGAAAAATGAAAGTGAAAGGAATATGAAGAATTAAGGAATTTTGAGAGTAAATATGAGAGAGATTGATGATTAGGAAGTAAATGAAAAACGAAGTAAATGAAAGAATGAGAAGGAATTGTGAATTTAAGATGGAATACAAAGTGATTTTCCAACTAAAAACAATTAAAAATAATTTTTTGAATTTCGAAACCCAAGACTCATAAAATATTTTATATTCGAAAATGATTTTGATTGGGTTTGAGATCCTAAAATGATTTCTGGGGTCAAATCAACATTAAATGCAAAGCCGTTTGAGTGACCCCACCTTGCAACACTTTTTCAGAAAAAAGTACTCATTTCTTTTCCTTTTACGGCGCAACTTGTGTGACACATAAGCATGACCAACGTAAGTTAAAAAACATAGTATGCAGTAGGTCACGTGTACACACAATTTACCAAGTATCAAAAAGAAAATATCTTGAAAGGTTGTTGTATTTCAGTGATGACTAAACAATTTCTGAGAATGGTCAGTTCCAAAGAGATCTGAGCCATCTCAGTTAATAAAATTCAACTGAAATATTTGATTTTCTGAAGTGCTTCAGTTAAATACATTTTTCTGT
>CM067170.1:91017129-91201735 GCA_034093135.1 Erigeron breviscapus | reverse complement strand
ATAAAGTCTTCCTCGTAATCAGTGTAAAGTGTTGTAAATACTTTACACTGAGATGCTTCAGTCTTGATCTGGTAAAATCACTCTTTGCTCACTTCTGAGATGATTCTCTTCTTCATACTTCAGTCTTTGACTTCAGAATGAATGCTTCAGATTTGTCTCGATCTGAACTGAAGTGAAGCTTCAGTGAAGGAATTCTGAGACATCTCAGAATTCTGTACAGACGTCTTCACTAAACTTCAAGCTATTTCTGAACAAATTATACTTGGTCGATTTCCGACCTAACAATCTTATTCCCTTGATCACTTTCAAATACAAACCCTCGAGGATTATCAAATACAGCTCCAGTGTTAAATTTCTCGAGGTTGATTCCTTGAATTCTTTGATTAGGCAAGGTGAGGTTCACTTTCTTTCTTTTCTTTTCCACCACCAATTGGAAGTCTTTTTGAGTTTGACTCAAAACAAGACTATCCAAATATCTCTTAACAGCATAGTAGGCTTCATGATTCTCTGGATCAGGCTGAATAAGTCTGCTAGCAAAGTGATGGAGGAGGAAAATGAGATCATCAGCAGACAGCAGATTGAACCTGGCTTCTCCAAACATATACCGACGGTTATCATCACGTCTTACTATTAACCAGATCAAGCCAGGGGGTCTTGCAAACCCGGGATTACGCCATTCTTTGAAGTGAATGCTGACAACCTCTACAATCTTCAATTTGAACTGATTCTTCTACACTTTGTTAGCTTTATGGCTTTTGGCTTCTACGAGATCCTTTAAGTATTTTGCCCTTTGGTGATCAACATCATAAGCTCTCCTTGCCCGTAATTCATCTACATCAATTTTTACCAACTCTTGTTCCTTTGAGAAGATCTCATAAGCTTTTTCTTCAATGAATTTAGTGGATTTGAAGAGTCTGGTTGGTATTCTGAGATAATCAATCTTTCTTTCAACAATCTTTCTGAAACCACCATCATTTATTCGAACAATAGGAGCTCTGGTGATATTTTGGAGATGAGGGTTGTTAAGGTGGTGGATTAGGTTATGAAGGTTCATTTGGTTGAGGGCAGGGTTTGGTTGAGGAATAGATTGGTAGGTATCAAAGCCTGGGGGAACATCATCATCATCAGAGGAGTCATTATCGTCTCTTGGATCATTATCTCTAGGATCATACTCAGGGAACTCTGTTTCACCAAAATCTTCGCCAATAATCAAGGGATCACGAAGTAATCCTTGAAAGTGCGCATCATCACGAAAATCTGAGCCAATAATAACATCAGTAACAGCACTGGCTCGAACCAAAGATTCATCAATACGAACTACTTCGGTGTGCCCAATATCATCAATACCAACATTATCAACCACGTGCTCTACAATATCAACATCTTGAGGAGGATCTTTTGAATGTGCATCATCACCAACATCTGTGTCCTCTATAACATCAGTAGCAGCACTGGCTCTTACATTAGCAACATCTTCATCCATATTCTCCCCCTCATGTTGATCTTGATCATCAGGATCATCACGTCTTTGTAGAACAATGGCCTGCCTGCAAGTTGCCTCAAGTTCAACAATTCTTTTCTGAGCCGCTTCAAGTGCTGCTTCGGCAACAAACTTATCTTGTTCAGCTTGCTGCTTTAAAAGATTTATCCTGTTTTGGTGATCATAGCGAGCTTGGAGGGTTGCAAGAATAGCCTTGTCAAATGAATCGGTTTGATCATCGAGAGAGATGAGATGGGCATATAAATCATTATAAATTTCCGCCAGGCGAGTATGTCTAGGAGAAGGAGCATGTGCGGATCCAGACTTAGAATTTTTATCAGAAGATGATGATGACGAAGATGAGTGAGAAGGTGACGGTGAGTTATGAGGGATGATTTGTGGAGGTTGAGGTTGGGTTCTTTTAGTGTGGAGAAGACCTGCAGCGTCAAGGGCGATGATGTTGGCACGCTCTTCTAGATCATATGGAATGTTTAAGCGTTCAGCGGCTGCAGGAGGACTATCAGACTCATCACTGTCAGATGGTTCAAGAGCGGCAATGGCTTTTCCTTTATCTTTTTGGAGCGCTTCGGTTGGCGGCGGTTCAGTAGAGGAAGAAGGAATGACCGACGTAGATGTCGTTGTTGCAACTGTAGGCTCCGAAAGGTTTACAGTGCGGCCTGAAGGTTGTGAACCAACAGGGCTTCCCAGTGATTTATGTAGCAAAAGCTCTACATTGGTTGTTGCAGAACGAATTGGCTTTGCGTGAACGCACAACACAATGTTCCGGTTGGTGGGACTTCCGGGATCCTCTGGATTGCCCGTTGAACTGGAAGATGGGCTAGGAGGAAGCCAGCGAGCCTAACCTCCTCAAAGCTTCTCTCCTCAGCTCCTGTATACAGTGCTTGTTTGATGATGGCACCGACAGGTATTCCATACGGTCCTGGAAAAGGTTCACGAACCAATTCTCTGTATGTTCTGGCAACGTCCAAAGGACGTGCGTGCTCTTGATCCAGTGACCTAATTGGCGATCTAGACTCAATTGTGTTATCAAGAAAAGTCGGGAAGAGGCAAGAGTCTCCGCAGTTTCAATATCGGCTTCCTCCGAGTGAGGAATCGATAGTGGATGTAGCTGGTGCCTGTGCAATGATGCGTCTGAATCCTGTGGAGAGGATTCAGAGCGGCGAGGAGGTGAAATATGCGAGGGTGGGGAGTCCTCGGCTTCTATCCTAATGTCATCATCCCAGCGAATAAGTGGTTCAACTACCTGAGGGCCAACGTTTTCTTTATGCCCTTTACCTAGCCCGGAACGCTCATTCTCTCCAATTTGTTTTTCAACCCCTCCCTCCAATCCACCTTGTCTCTTCGGAGATTCTAAGGTAACCTCTTCCTCAATCGGTGGAAGAGTTTTTGAATATTTGAATCTGACTTTGCGAATTTTCTTGGATTTATGCTGAGATGAAGAAGATGAATGAGATTCGGATAAAGATGAAGTGAAAGGAGAAGGAATTTCAAAGGATTGATCATGAGGAGGTGATGGTTCATCGCGAAGAAGTGTTTTTGATTTGGTTTTGGATTTGGATTTTGATTTGTGATGAGTTTTTTGTCTCTTTTTCGGTGGAGCGGAAGTTGATGAGGATTGAGCAGATGAGCTTGGTGCCTCTTCTCCTACTAACCCCTCTTTTCTTTTCCTAGACCTATTACCCTCACCAGGCGACCTATGCGGGGGAGCGGTAGGCGGCTCTCGGCGTTGAGCAGCCATACCCCCTCCTAAAAACACTCTGTAATTCATGAGGTCACTATCCTCATGGGGCACCAAGCGAATAAGCGAAGCTGGAATAGGCATAAACGGAATATTTTCAACCCCAGAATTTCCATAAACAGTTTGATAGCGAGGAAAGCGAATTCGGTGGGAGGCAGGAAATCGTTGGATGTTGTCATGAGAGTTAAGTGTCCCCTGAAGAATGACTGTCAGGAAACGGATGAAAGGGATATACTTCTTTGTTGCATTATACTTCCCTTTGACATTCTGTCTAAGATGATCCCAAGCAACTGCAGCAAAGTCGATATGAACATCGTATGCGATAGCAAACAAGTATGTCAATGTTTGGGATGTGATCGCCTCTTGTCCTTTTCTTGAAGGCGATAAACAGTAATTGATGATCGAGCAAAGCGGATACCACAATCGATGAAGATTTTTCTTCTTGAATGCACCTATTGAGTTGAGAGGACCATTATATCTCAATTCTCTGACTCGTTCAAGCATCTCACGGATTGGAGGTGGATCAACAAATTCTGTGGCTCCCGCGCGAGAGTTTGCTATGGGAAAACCAATTACTCTTCGGAAGTCTTCAAGCGAAAATGTGAACGCTTGAGTTGATCCATCAGTTGTTAGGAGCTCAAATTGAAAGTAAGGAGTGCTCGATCTTCCTCTTGGTGAAATATACTCGATGGTTCGCCACAGTTGAAATACCAGTTCTTCTTCTATACCCGGAGCAGTTACAGTCAAGACATGATATAGAGGGTGGTATGTGAGCATAACCGGTATTATCCCATGATGACATGAAAAGGGTATAATTAACTGGTAGTTGTTAGGCATATTTTCTGTAGCACCATCTTCGAGAAAATTCATTCTGCGGTTAAGAAGAAGACGAATGGGAAACATTGTTTCCAAGGTTAATTTACTAAAAAAGATTTAATCGTACACTGTTTTTCACGGAAGATGCGAAGGCAGTACAACAAGGCGTTCGATACCTTGCTTCTTGGGAAAAACCAATGTAAGATTGAAAAGAATTTTAAGAAATTAATGATACATGAAACAGGTTCTATTACTCAGTTTCCAAAGGACAAACAAAGGTAGTACATCAAGGCGTTCGATACCTTGCATCCTAAGTAAACTGAGAGATAGATTTTGGAAAAGCTAAGCACAATTTTACAGAAATATAGGGACAAATGTTTGTGGAGTCTGACAGATCAATGAACATGGAATTTTGTTCAAGAAAGAGTATTTGACTCACAGAGTTGGTATAAGAAAAGTTTCATGAAAGATTAACCCTGAAAGAAAATGAGATTTTGATGGTTGATCAAATATGAAAAATTTCTTAAAAAGATTGAAAACCGGTTTTAGAAAAGATTTTCAGGAAAATGTGAAGTAAAACCGGTTTTCAGAGAATGGTATGAGAAAACCGGTTTTCAGAAAATGTTATGAAAAACCGGGTTTCAGAAAAAGTTATGAAAAACCGGTTTTCAGAAAAAGTTATGTAAAACCGGGTTTTCATATTGAAAAATGAATTTTAGTTGAAATACCGGTATTCAAGTGGAAAACCGGTATTTAGTGAAGAAATTACCTTTTATAATACAGATTATTTAAAAGATAACAGAAACCGGTTTTCGAAAACCGGTATTAACAAAGCATCAAGATACTTGGATTAATTCCAAGTATCGATGCACTTGTTTGGAACAGGCAATCACAATATCAAGCAATCATAGACAAGAAATTCATGCATTCATATTTATTCAAGCAAGTAAAGTAATTAAAGCATGTACGAACATTATCAAATCGAAGCATATACATCTAAATGAAGTATTATGAAATGACAATATCGAAAAAGAGATTATACCTGCTATAATGAATGACAAGTAATGAAAAACAAATCAAAAACACGAATAAATCACCCCTGGAAAGATAAGCACAAAGTATACTGTTAAGGAATAAAAACCGGTTTTAGTAAAGAAAATACTAAAAGCCGGTTTTAGACAAGAAACATGAAAACCGGAAATATTGAATAAATAAATGAAAACCGGAAATAGAGAATAATATACCTGAAATCCGGTAATGAAGATTTGAAGAACTAAATCCGGTATTCAAAATATGGATTAAGAAATTATTATGTAAAACCGGTTTTCGTTTTGGAGAAAGTTTTGAAAAAAGGAAAGCCGGTAGGAAAGCCGGATTTGATTGAGAGGAAACCGGTAATAGAGAAGATTTAAAAATACTTAGAAAAATTTCGAAGGAAGTCAAAGGAAGGTCAGAGCCGGCTATAAATAGTGGTCAGACCCGGGTATGACTTCCGGTTTTCGGGCAGGTCAAACCCGGTTTTTTTTTTTTTTTTTTTAAATAAAAATTTAATGGAAAAAGGTTTAAGGATTTTAGAAAAGTGTAAGGAAAAAGGGTTTTAAGGACATAAAAAAAATGAAGCAAGGAATGAGAATTTCACAAAGGACATACAATGAGTAAAGATATATACAAACTCCCCCTAGAAACATGCAGACTCAGATAAATTCTACAAACTCCCCCTAAAATCATGCATTCTACCCTTGTTCTCCCCCTCAAACATTGCATGTAAGAGCACACAAGCACACATCAATGGTTTGACCAGGAAAATAAACACAGAATACATGGCAAGGAAGCATTTATGTTTGTAGATCAAGCATACCCAACTTGGTTTTCAAGAAATTGAACCTTTGTTCATCCAAAGGTTTTGTGAAGAGGTCTGCAAGTTGGTAGTCAGTTGGGACAAAGTACAGTTCAATATTACCTTTCTCAACATGATCTTTGATGAAGTGATACCTTACATCAATATGCTTTGTTTTAGAATGCTGAACAGGATTGCAAGAGATTGCAATGGCACTTTTGGAGTCACAATAGATGGGTATTCTGTCATACTAGAACCCATAGTCAGAGAGTTGAGTCTTCATCCACAGAACTTGAGAGCAACAACTAGCAGCTGCTACATACTCAGCTTCAGCAGTGGATGTGGAAACACAATTTTGTTTCTTTGAAGACCAACCAACCAACTTGTCTTCAAGAAACTGCACACTACCTGAAGTACTTTTGCTATCCAACTTACACCCTGCATGGTCAGCATCTGAGTAGGCGGTTAGTTCGAAACCGGTATCTTTCGAATACCATAAACCAAGGTTCATAGTTCCCTTAAGATACCGAAAAATACGCTTAACCAATTGAGCATGACTCTCCATAGGGTTTGCCTGAAATCTAGCGCACATGAATGTAGCAAACATAATGTCCGGTCGACTGGCAGTTAAGTACATGAGGGATCCTATCATACTGCGATAAAGTTTTTGATTGTAAGGTTTGCCATTAAGGTCAGCATTAATTTTAGTTCGAGATTCCATGAGAGTACCAATTGGTTGACAATTAAACATATCAAACTTTTTCAACATATCAGAGATGTATTTATTTTGGCAGATAAAAATACCATTTGACATTTGTTTGACTTGAAGACCAAGGAAAAAGTTTAATTCTCCCATCATACTCATTTCAAAATGTTTGACCATTAATGCAGAAAAGTTTTTGCAGTACTTAGGATTTGTGGACCCGGAAATTATGTCATCTACATAAATTTGGATTAAAAAAATGTCACTACCTTGACGTTTGATGAACAAAGTAGTGTCGATTGTACCTTTACTGAATCCAGATTGTAATAGATAGGCAGACAGAGCATCATACCAAGCTCGAGGAGCTTGTTTAAGGCCATACCTTTGCCTTGTCTAACCTGTAAACATGATTTGGACGCTTAGGATCCACAAAGCCCTCGGGTTGACCAACATAGACTTCTTCTTTCAGTACTCCATTCAGAAAAGCAGACTTGACATCCATTTGATAAACCGTAAAGTTTTTGAATGCTGCATAAGCCAGGAAGATTCGAATGGTTTCAATGCGGGCAACAGGAGCAAACGTCTCATCATAATCAACACCATCTTGCTGAGAAAAACCTTTGGCAACCAATCTAGCCTTGTTTCGAACAACAACACCATTCTCATCTTTCTTGTTTTTGAATATCCACTTTGTCTTGATTGGTTCTTTATGAGTATAGGGATTA
Organism: Erigeron breviscapus; assembly: GCA_034093135.1. Taxonomy (NCBI): domain Eukaryota; kingdom Viridiplantae; phylum Streptophyta; class Magnoliopsida; order Asterales; family Asteraceae; genus Erigeron; species Erigeron breviscapus. The sequence goes on along the minus strand of CM067170.1, from coordinate 91,194,415 downwards.
GGAACAAGTTTCCATACTTCAAGGCGCTCAAACTGAGATAGCTCTTCTTGCATGGCTTTTACCCAATCCGGATCATGAAGAGCCTCATTGACATTACTGGGTTCAACCATGCTCAAGAAGTTGATGAATAAACATTCATTTGCAGAGGCAGCACGTGTGGTTGGGCCAGCGTTTGGATCCCCAATGATCTGAGTGGGAGGATGAAGAAGCATGGAGCAAGACCATTTTCTTGAGTGAGGAAGTGGATCAGCAGGTTCATTATTTTCATCAGGATTGATAAAGCCTGGAGAATGTTGTTCAGCTACTTGCTCAAAGCTTGGTTCATCTGGTAGGACAAATTCTGCTTCATCAGAGTCAGCATCAGTTGATTGATTGGATCCTGGAGAGTATTGCTGAGCAGGCAATAATGTAGAATCCTGTGGTGCTGAAGACAAGTTAGAAGAGTCAGGGGAAGATACATTTGTAGACGAAGAATTGACCGAAGGTGGAGAAGATGATTCATTAGATGAGGTGGTAGGAGATGAACTTTGTTGATCAGCTGATGAGCTCTCACGTTGAGATGGATTGGGAAACGATTGTTCAGGTGAATCCAAGGGTTGGACCAAAGTAGGAGGACCATCATGATAAAATTCTTCAAACAAAATGTCTAACTCTTTAGCGGTTGGTTTGGAGAAATTCTGTTTATCAGAAGTTCTGTTCTGTGTAGCGGAAGCTTATGGACATTGAAGATCGGGTCTTGAACCGTGTTGTTCAAGAACCATCCCAGAGAGTTCATCAAATTTAACATTCATACTCTCTACAATTTGTTTGGTTCTACGGTTATAGACACGATAAGCAATGGATTCTCTTGAATAACCTACAAAATAACCCTCGTCACCTTTTGGTTCAAATTTTCCAAGATTGTCTCTATCATTCAAGACATAGCAGACGCACCCAAAAATGTGGAAATAGTTCACATTTGGTCTTCTCTTGTTGATGACTTCATAAGGAGTAATGTCAAACCTCTTGTTGATTATAGATCTGTTTTGAGTAAAGCAGGCAGTTGCAATGGCTTCAGCCCATAGATTTGGTGGTAATCTAGAATGGGCAAGCATAGTACGAGCAGCTTCAACAAGAGTTCGATTTCTTCTTTCAACGACTCCATTTTGTTGAGGTGTTCGTGCAGCTGAAAATTGATGAGAGATACCGATAAAAGAGAAGTATGATCCAAGAGTAGCGTTCTTGAATTCGGTACCATTATCAGAACGTACAATCCGAACAGAGGTTTGAAGATTTACTTGTGTCCTTTTGATGAAGTCAGTGATTACTTGGGGAGCCTCACACTTTTCACGAAGAAAATAAACCCAAGTATAGCGAGAGAAGTCATCAACAATGACAAGAATGTATCGTTTAGCATGAATGCTTTGGACACGCATAGGGCCACACAAATCCATGTGAAGAAGATGAAGGGGAGCATCAGTGCTTAAATGCTTCTTTGGTCTATGAGACGCTCTCTTGAGTTTTCCAATTGAACATGCAGAACAAACATGGTTTGTGTCACACTTGAAATCAGGTAGACCATCGACCAGTTGTTTGTCAACAAGGGTATTAATTGTATGGAAATTAAGATGAGAGAGACGACGATGCCATAGCCAAGATTGTTGGGCTGAAGCTTTAGACAGAAGACAAATATTTGAAGATGGAGTTGGAATATTGTTGAGATCAATGGTGAACAAGTTGTTATCTCGTGAGCCAGTAAGAATATCGACACCATCTTCGGTTTGAACTTTACACTCATATCTTCTAAAGAGGACTTGCAGATCATTGTCACAAAATTGTCCAACACTGAAAAGATTATGGCCCAAACCTTCAACATATGACACACATTTTATGGTGATGCCATTTTGAACAATATCTCCATAGCCAAGAATGGGAGCAAGATGATCATTTCCAAATCTAACCGTTCCCATGAAACGTTCAACAAAGTTCTTAAGCAAGGATTTATCACCAGTCATGTGTCTAGAGCATCCAGAATCGACATACCAACACAGATGAGAAATTCCTGTAAAATCAGGGAGTAAGATTTTAGGTACCCACTTAGACTGGGTCCATGAGAGGTTAGGGATGCAATCACATGACAAGTAAATAAAAGGAGAAAGACGAACAAAGACATAAGATAAACATCAACATTAAACAGACAACTGAACAAACATACAATTCAACATGGAATTTTATTGAAAGCAAGTAAAGACACAAACATAGTTCAAAAGTAATGGTACGAATTACAGAACAAAGCAGTTATTACAAAGTTTGAGAACAATATGGACTAGTCCTAGAAGCATTTGATCTATCTAGAGCATTGGGTCTATGAACTATCCACTCTTGTTTTACAGAAGTTGATTTCCCATCAAGCTTGACTTTCCTAGAAGCATGCAAGTATCTATCCTTAGGAAGCCATTTACTTTGACAATTTAAGCACAAGTGACCTGAAACATGAACATTTTTAAGGTTAGTGGAAGACTGTGTGTTCTTGACAGGTTTCTTCTTGATGGTCTTTTTGGCAGGTGGTGTTTGCTTTTTGTAAGTGGGAGAAAACCAACCATACTGATCTTGATATCTAACTATTCCAACAACATCATCTCTAAATACCTTTAGGACGTTCTTAGGTGTAGCTGTAGATTGTTTAGGAGAGCTAGAATACCTGTGATATCTAGGTTGTGCAGAAGCATGATTACCACCAGTATGATGTTTCATCTTATTGAGTTTGGGTTTTGGGGTAGGAGTCTTCGGTGCTGTAGAAGTTTTGGGTACTTGATTGGTCTTTGGTCTCTGAAACTTCTCATGGACTGTGATGTGATTCGTAGAGTGTGATTTTGGAATCCTTTTTAATGAAAATTCAACCTTTTCTTCCTTTGGGACAAACTGTTTTTCAAAATCAGGATCATACGAATGATCTTCTTCTAAAAAGTTATTTAGATTAGGAAGATTTGAAAACTTCATTTTGGCATATTTGACTTTAGATTTGGATTCCAAATTCACACTTGGGACATTTGGGTCTTTGGGACAAGGACTTTCATTGGATGGGATTGACATATTGGTTTCATTTGACAACCTTGAGTGACTTAATTCACTGAATTTGACCGGACAATGACTTCCCTTGAGTAAATTTGACGCTTTTTCAATCTTATTATCTGCGAAAGCTTGAAGAACAATATTTTTGTACGCCACTTCCATCTTAATTTTATTAAGTTCAGCGAGTACTTTCAATCTTTGTTCTCTTTCGTTTTCAAACTTTTTAGACAAAGTATCAAAATCATTCAAGTAAGTTTGGGTTTCCTCAGAAAACTTGAAAGGTTCAGTATCAAAAATGTTTGGAAAGAAATGTTCTTTTTCAATTTCGTGTTCACAATCTGTTTGAGCAGTTGTCTTTCAATCCAATCCAAAAACCATTTTTTCCATTGTGGATATGACCCACGATATAAAACAGGAGGTCTTGAATCAGAACCGAGAATCAAGGAGTCAGAAATCGACATTCTGAGAAAATGTGAAGAAAAACCGGTTTTCAGTAAATGTGTACTAAATCCGGTTTTCAGAAAATGTATCCAAAAACCGGGTTTCACAAAATGTGTTCGAAATCCGGGTTTCTTGAAAATATGATCTAAATTCGGGTTTCATAAAATATGTTCTAAATCCGGTATTCGTCTCGAAACTTGGACAGAGTGACTTTTCACAAAGTTGAAGAAATTAAGAACTAAAACCGGTATTGGTGTAAACCAGGTATTAAACAATAATAAAACCGATTTTGAAAATAAATTCTATACAAATACCGGTAATGATAAAATGTATAGTAAATCCGGTTTTCGAGGAAACCAACGGGCAGAATTTCGATTTGAGAAATTAAGAAATTAAGAACAAATACCGGTTTTGGGATAAACCAGGTATTTTCACACACAATATTACTTAACGTCACAAAACTTCACTAAATCCGGTTTTCAGAAAAATCTTCACTAAAACCGGGATTCATGAAATACTATACTAAATCCGGTTTTCGTGGAGAAAGTTGGGTATTATGACGAGATGGAAAATGAAGAAATTTAGTACAAATACCGGTTTTGGTGTAAACCAGATATGTCAAACTATAACAACGAAAATTTAAAAATTTTATCAAATTGAAAACCGGAAGGAATACCGGAAGGAAAGCCGGTTTTACAACAGAAATTCAAAGGAAAATGAAAACCGGAATGAAAACCGGATTTCAGAACAGAAAGCTAAAATTTCAATTTCAAGTCATTTGGTTTTGAATTGGGATTTGAAACTTCTTGAGAATGATTATAGGAAGGTAATGAGTGGATAAAACTAAAAAGAAAGAAACTTTAACATGTTTAAAGGGTAAAGATTGAATCTTTCGGTAAAGTGAGAAAAACACAATTTAGCCCAAAATTGAACAAAATCAAGTCATGGATCTAACACAAGTTGTGATTTTGCTCTGATACCAATTATAAACTATGGCTAAATCATGAATAGTGATTATGTGTGTGAGAGAGAGAGAGTTAGAGAGAGAATGGTAGAAAGGGAAATTCTATTTTCAAAGGTTAATTACAAATGAGAGGTGAGGGGGTTTATATAGGCTTGGCATTTGCATTAAACCCCCTCCCTAATTACAAACTAGTCCTTGTCTAATTACATTAACAACCTTACACATAAACAAGATTAGACACAAGGACAATTCTATTTACATTGATACAAACAAGCATTAACTATAATTTAAAGCTAACAGGAGCAACTGCAACTACAGATTGCGGAGTTCTCATACTTTAGAGGTTCAGAAAATGAAGTATATCTAATAAAGTCTATACTTGCTTGTTCCCCTTCGCTAAAGAACATGGATATTCATCCCATCTCAAGTCTAATGTTTGGTGGTGAAAATGGAAAATTGTTGTTCGCTACAAAGTTGTTGACGCTCCGTCGTGCCTCTCCTGCAGCCGAAATCAAGCTCCACTAGTTTTACTGTTGGGAACTTATCATCTATTTTCTATAGTTTTATGTGGCAGCACTATTATGTAATCCAAGTTCAAACTTTTGCTTAGGTTGTGGTAGTGGTTATGTTTTGTAGATGGACTCTTTGGTGTGTCATGTGTGTATGGGTCTAAAAGTGGCCCATCTTATGTACCTTAACTAGGGATGACAATGAGACAGGTATTATCGGGGATCTCAATCTCCATTCTTTTACCTAGTTTCCACTTGTAATCCTTATCCCTATCCCCATCCCTGTTGGAGAATTAATTTACATCCTCATACCCGTCCTCACCGGGGATCTGGGATACCGTTTTTGAATAAACATAAATTCAATTTAGTGAAAGATAAGTAGAAGAATGTGTAGTTCGACCTTTTCTTTTTATGTATAAACTAATATCTATGTTTAAGTAAATGATAAATAAAGTATAGCACATAAAAAGTATTGAGCAAATAGCTCAAAACTCAAAATGATTCTAATGTATAGAAAAAACTTAAAGTTATTCTAATAAATATATATTATGTTTTCGGTTCGGCTATGGGGATCGGGGATTTACGGTTTCTCATCTCCGTCCTCATCCCCATCGGGGAATAGGATTACATTCTCATACCCGTGCCCATCCTCGGTCAACTAGGGGATTCCCCGGTAAAATCGGGTTCGAGTATCGTATTCCCAATCGGATACGGGTATTTTTGTCTTAACAGTTAACACGTATGTATCTAATCGGGTATATTTTGTTTTAAATATAAGACTTTTTATCTAAAATGTGGTATCATGTTAACTTTGACATAAATGGTCATGAGTACGCTATTTTCGTCAAATCCGTGATCCCTCCTTAAGTAAATCATAAGAAATTTGCAATTATAAATTTCTTTCTTTCGATCCTCTTAATTCCAAATCTTTACTCCTTACATTCCTCCTCCATATTATTTTTTCGAACATTCTGTCAGGATATGACACATCATCATATAATGGTGAAGCTTTGCACATACCCTAGATAATGAAATGTTGACTATGAGCCGTTATAAGTATTCTTATTATAGAACTCAACATATTATATCTCACGAAAACAAAAAAAAAATAAAGTACTTCACACTTAAGAATAAAACAAAGAACGAAATGCATTTTTGGTCCTTGTGTTATCACCTCATTTGCAAGAGTCGTCTAAACTTAAGCAAAGTGGTTTTTTGGTCCCTGTGATATCACTTAGTGGCAATCTTAGTCCAAACAGACGGATCCGTCTATTTTCTACCGTTAAGGACATCATGTGCCCCTCACGTGAGGGGCAATATTGTCTTTTCATATAAACGAGGACTATTCTTGCAACTAACCCAAATACATATATCATCATCATCATCAAATCACTTATATTTATTTATATATATATATACACACACATATATGTCTAGTGGTTTGTTCATATGAATCTTTAATTTTCTTTGAGATTCAAGGGCGAAATCTTGGCCTTTGGATCATCCCCATCAATGCTAGGATCAAAACTTAACTCCTAATTAAAAATAAAATATAGAGGGGTATAATTGTAATTTACACTAAAAAAAACAACACCCTATCTCCATCCATTTCTCTTCCCTTCACCCAGGTTCGGGTCCATAAGCAGTGACAATTGCCCTCTGAAGACTCGCTTTCGCTACGGCTCCGGTTCACTACCTTTAGAGAAAAGAGTTCCAGCAAAAGACGAAGAAGACTCTCGGATGGCACTTGATCTCCTAACTGTAACGGGAACACACACAAACACACACTCTCTCCCTTTCTTCTCCTCCTTGGACGGCGACCACCACCACCACAATCTCCGACCGCCACCACCATCATCAACACATACAGACACACACAAAGTCGTCTCTCTCTCTCTCTCGCACGCGTTCCTTTCTCCGATGACTCTCTCTCATCCTCCAGCGACAACAACCACCGCTACCATCTGGATCTCTACGTCAAACCACTAGCAGCAACAACAAATGGATGATGATATTTTAGATATTATTAGAGTTAGATTTTATGTAGTTAATGTTTTTTATATAAAAAGTAGATAAGCAAACCATTTTTATCCATGATTTGTAGTTGTTTTTCTATTATTTTTGTTTTTTCATATGATAAGAAGTTGTATCCTTGGTTGTTGTTGTTTAAAAAATTTTTAAAGAATTTTGCGCACATAGTGTTTGATGAAATGTCTAAACCAAAGTGTATGTACTAAATAAAATTTGATTATATACGTATTTGTTGATTATATATCCAATCATACTTGATTGTACATAGATCTATTCTAACATTTGAATTTGTTAAATTTTATTAGCTATTTAATTGACTTTGTTGTTTGGTACAATATTGCCTACAAGGTGTTTGATGAAATGTTTAAACCAAAGTATATGATTTAGAATTAAATCACATTTAATTGAGTATTGCATACAAAGTGTTTGATGGAATGTCTAAACCAAAGTTTGATAATATGATTTAATCACCTTTATGATTCTGAATAAAATCAAATTTGATTGGCTAAATCAATCAAACTTGATTGGTCAAGACAAACACATATGATACGAAATACAAAAGATTTAAGCATACAATCAAATTTGATTGTGTATAGGTTTGTTGATATAAACTCCATTTGTTTGTGTAAATGTATGAATAAAATCAAATTTGATTTTGTATATATTTTTGAAACTGTACGTATACAATCAAATTTGATTATATATAGGTTTGTTGATATAAACCACATTTGTTTGTGTAAATGTATGAATAAAATCAAATTTGATTTTGTATATCTTTTTGAAACTGTACGTATACAATCAAATTTGATTGTGTATAAGTTTGTTGATATAAACTCCATTTGTTTGTGTAAATGTACGAATAAAATCAAATTTGATTTTGTATAGCTTTTTGAAACTGTACGTATACAATCAAATTTGATTGTGTATAGGTTTGTTGATATAAACTCCATTTGTTTATGTAAATGTATGAATAAAATCAAATTTGATTTTGTATAGCTTTTTGAAAATGTATATATACAATCAAATTTGATTGTGTATAGGTTTGTTGATTTAAACTCCATTTGTTTGTGTAAATGTATGTTTAAAATCAAATTTGATTTTGTATAAATTTTTGAAAATGTATGTATACAATCAAATTTAATTTTATAGGTTTGTTGATATAAACTCCATTTGTTTTTGTAAAAAAAAAAGGGTAAATGCCCAGGAACCCCTTAGTCCCGTAGAGGAATTTTTCCTCTCAAGCTAGCGACCCTGCAACGAACTCCATTTGTTTTTGTAAATATATGAATAAAAACAAATTTGATTTTGTATAACTTTTTGAAACTGTATGTATACAATCAAACTTTTTGAAATATATGAAGGCCCCGTTGTCATGATTCCCCCTCCGAATCAAATTTGATTTTGCACGTCCCTCCCAGACGATAACAAGCTCTAGGGTTTAGGGTTTAAAGGCCGAGGGTTAGCCATGATTCCCCCTCTAAAACAAATTTAATTTTGCACGTCCTGCCCCCCGAAAGGGTGCCCTCTTTAGGGTTTTAGAATGCGTCCTCCCCCCAAAAGGGTGCCCTTTTTAGGGTTTTAGAATGCGTCTCTCCCCGACGATAACAAGCTCTAGGGTTTAGGGTTTGAAGGTAAGGGTTAGCCTAACCCTCGACCTTCAAACCCTAAACCCTAGAGCGGTGGCCGAAGGCCCCGTTGTCATGATTCCCCCTCCGAATCAAATTTGATTTTGCACGTCCCTCCCTGAAAGGGTGCCCTTTTTAGGGTTTTAAAATGCGTCCTTCCTCCGAAAGGGTGCCCTTTTTAAGGTTTTAAAATGTGTCCCTCCCCGAAAGGGTGCCCTTTTTAGGGTTTTAGAATGTGTCCCTCCCCGACGATAACAAGCTCTAGGGTTTAGGGTTTGAAGGTCGAGGGTTAGCCTTCAAACCCTAAACCCTAGAGCGGTGGCCGAAGGCCCCGTTGTCATGATTCCCCCTCCGAATCAAATTTGATTTTGCACGTCCCTCCCCTATAACAAGCTCTAGCGTTTAGGGTTTGAAGGCCCCGTTGTCATGATTCCCCCTCCGAAACAAACACATACACAATCAAATTTGATTGTATACGTACAGTTTGAAAAAGATATACAAAATCAAATTTGATTTTATTCATATATTTACACAAAACAAATGGAGTTTATATCAACGAAGTTATACACAATCAAATTTGATTGTATACGTATATTTTCAAAAAGCTATACAAAATCAAATTTGATTTTATTCATACATTTACACAAACAAACGGTGTTTATATCAACAAACACATACACAATCAAATTTGATTGTATACGTACAGTTTGAAAAAGCTATACAAAATCAAATTTGATTTTATTCATACATTACACAAACAAATTGAGTTTATATCAACAAACATATACACAATCAAATTTGATTGTATATATACAGCTTCAAAAAGCTATACAAAATCAAATTTGATTTTATTCATACATTTACACAAACAAACGGTGTTTATATCAACAAACACATACACAATCAAATTTGATTGTATACGTACAGTTTGAAAAAACTATACAAAATCAAATTTGAAAAAGCTATACACAATCAAATTTGATTCAGAATCATAAAGATGATTAAATCATATTATCAAACTTTGGTTTAGACATTTCATCAAACACCTTGTATGCAATACTCAAATGTGATTTGATACTAAATCATATATAAGAAACTTTGGTTTAGACATTTCATCAAACACCTTGTAGGCAATATTGTACCAAACAACAAAATCAATTAAATAACCAATAAAATTTACAAATTCAAATGTTAAAATAGATCTAATCACATGTTATCTAATTACATTTGATTATCACATGACAATTTCGAATTTACACAACAAAAAGCCATATATTCGTATTCAATAGATCCTCCATTGTTATTAACATCTTCAAGATCAATTGATGATGAATGATGGAGATGATGACGACGACGGAGGCAACGTGGCTGTGCCATTGGTGGTGGTGGTGGTGGTCACCGGACGCCGAAGGAGAGAGAGAGAGAGAAAGTCGATGTGTGTGTGTGTGTGTTTGTGTGTGTTTTACTGTGTGTGCGTGTGTGTTTTTTGGATCTGGGAAGAAGAAGTGTGAGAGGGAGGGGTGGTTTTCTTTTTGTGTGCAATTTTACTAGAATACCCATCCCTATGTATTTTTTCATATTAATTTTGACCATAGATGATGGTTAATCCAAGGGCTGAGATGTGGCCCTTGGATCTCACCAATTTTTAAGGTTTCTTTGGATTACAACTCATAAATATCTATTATATATATATAATATATATATATATATGATATATATAGATATATATCATCAAATCAATTTATAAGTCTGCTTCCTCAATATATCATCCTCATATACAAATCCAATACATCCCACTTAAAATACATATATCATCATCATCACAGTTTTGTTTCTTGGATAATTTAGATCTACGACTATAAATTTTTTGGAGAATTTCTTTTCTATTTACTCAAAGATTAATTCTTTCTACACCATATTATACACCACAGTGATATTGCTAGTACAATTTCTATGACAAATTAATTTCCATCGTCGCTATATACCATTAATTTTCATCTCTACAAAATGGTAAAATATGGAGTACAATATCTAACCACCCAAATCCTAGCATATGTTAGGATCTTCACACTTCCCAGCCACCAAGGGCGGATGTAAAGTGATAGCTACGGGGGGTAATGCCCCCTATGGAGCCCAAGAAAGTTATAATTTACCAAGGTTAATTTAATTGTAAAAGCCCAAGTATTAGTATAATGCCCTCAACTTAATTTTGTAGTGCCCTCAGCCCATCATAGGAAGAATAAAAAAGAAGCATGTGTAACACCCGTGAATTTTGACCCATTGACTTTATGTGAAATTTGACTAACAATCTTGTTTAATGAAATAAGTGGGTCGTTGGGTGAATTAAATGACAATGTGTGTTGGTCGGGTCGTTGTATGTGTAGTCGGTATTTAAATGTGTAATTAGTTGTATTGTGACTTGAGAGGGGAAACGGGTCGGCCCGTGGGTAGTCCAAGACCCACCAGCCACCCATGACCCATTCCCCCCCCCCCATATCTCTTTCTCCCTTTCTCTCAAAAGCAAGTTCATACTTGTACAGATACAAGAACTGAAAAAGACTTGGCAATATTTCAGGACAAATAGGGGGAATTTGTTAGGACCAGTTTCGCTGAATGATGTGACCAATTTATATAGATCGCCCACATCATTATTGGCCTTTTTCGTATGTGTTTTGAGTCAATTTTGTATGCATTTGGCGCGTTTATGGTGTTTGTTAGTGCTTTCAGGTTCTTAGCAGGTTGTGCGTCCATTTGGTACACTTTCTGACGATTTTAGGCCAAGATGTTGATCCGAGTGTTCGAGAGCCGATAATAAAGAAGAACCATAGATTCCAGCAGGATTTAACTGCGCCGCAGTGGGAGGGATCTTGCCCCACTGCGCCGCAGTCGTTGGGTGCCAAAGATACAAGATTCTAGTGGTTTAGCACTGCGCCGCAGTGGGAGTGTACTTGCCCCACTGCGCCGCAGTCAAAGGTCGAGAAAGAATAAAATATTCCAGTGGATTACCACTGCGCCGCAGTGGGATGGATCTTGCCTCACTGCGCCGCAGTCACCATATGATCAAGATTCCAGGGACTTACCACTGCGCCGCAGTGGGAGTGCACCATGCCCACTGCGCCGCAGTGAGTGCACGGGGAAGTTAGGTTACAGCCTCTTTTGCATCAGATTTGGGAGAGGTATATAAAGGAAAAAACCCTATTTTCCCAGGGATCAAGTTTTTCTTTCTAGGAGCTGTTCTACCACGAGTCTTTGACGGATCATCGCAGATTTCATCATTTGATTCATTGAAGATTCAAGAACATCCATCTAGATCATATCTAATTTTCTGTCTTGCAATTTATATTCAACGATCATTGGTATAATATGTTTTCTTTCAATTTCTTTATTGCAATTCAATTTAGTATGAGTGGATAGATTTCTAATCATCCACTTTGATGAAACTTGACGAATGATATGATTGCAATATTTTAATTCAAGAGTTGATTCAATTATCGTTGTGTCGTGATCTTTATCAATTAATTCCTTGCGATTTATTCTTTTGATGTTGATGGTTGATGTGTTCATCGTTAGTGGTACTAGGTGAATATGTTTATCGTTTCAATTCGATTGTCTATGGTCGTTTGTCACCGGTTCATGGTATGACGGTGAATGTTAAATCTATAATAGGAGTTAATTGGTAAACGTGTTTAGAAACGGTTGGTGGTACCACGTTTTCATTCACATAGGCATAATTGGTAATTGGATAATCAAACAAACTAATTGTTGGGGAGATTTTCTAGGCATTGGTGGTACCGGCTTGGGTAATTTAACTAGCAATTGAGGTGTTTGGGTGATTTGCGAGCGGTTGGTGGTACCACGTGAGCATTTTTATCCTTTCACGGTTATTTTGTCAACTCTAAAGAATTCGATCTTTAACGTGTGCAATCATAGCTGAAGTCAAGTGGATTCGAAGTGGATGATCTTTATTTATATTGTCTAAAACTTCTTTACTTCTAATCGTATTGTCATTTCGATTTCTTTAATTTAAGTTCGTCAAAGTTAGGTAGCTATTCGGCTACGGTTTCACCCTTTCTCTAAAACTACTTTAGCTAACAACTATTTCAAAACCATTCCCCGTGTTCGATCCTGGACTTACCTTCTAGCTATACTATATACGAACGGGTCCACTGCCCGTAAGTGTGTAGTAGTCAGTTTTAGGGTATTTCTTGTTTTAATTTTTAAACTCGATTTCACGCATCAAGTTTTTTGGCGCCGCTGCCGGGGATTGTGTGCCGATTTAGTTGTTAATTTAGTGGTTTGATCCTTTCTCACGCGTGAGGAAGTTACTTGTTTTATTAGTTTAGTTTTCTTTTCTTATCACAGGTGCATTTGACGTGTTTGTGTTAGTTGTGTGTTTGCAGGCATATTTCTTTAGTTGATGAACTTACGTTCTTCGGGTCTACCTTTGAATAGTCCTTTGTCTACTCCGAGAAGACCAAGAGGGCGTCGGTTTAACTTCACTGAACCCACAACACCAATACCAACACCATTTTCACCTAAAGCTAAACCCACTCCTGATTCAGACGAGGAAGGGTTTTATTTAGACGAATTCTTCAATTTAGAAGTTAAGCAGGAAGAGATGGGTGACGAACAACCTAGGGATCCAAATGACACTCGCTATGGCGAGAGGGTTCGAACTATCCCAACTAGTCGTGGCTCCGCCATTAGACCACCGGCCATTGATCACACTTTCAATTTGAAAGGGAATCATCTTAAGAGCATAGAAGAGCACCAGTTTGATGGAAAAAGGAAATGGGATCCTTACCAACACTTGGATAGGTTTGAAAAGTTGGCTCGACTTTATCAATATGGTCAAAATCAAATGAATGCTGTGAAACTTGAGACATTTCCCATGTCAATCACTGGAGAAGCACTTGATTGGTTCAATGATCTCCCAGAAAATTCAATCACTACTTGGAACCAACTTAAGGAGGCTTTCATTGGTGAGTTTTATTCACTTAGAACTCAAAGAAAGTTGGAGAATATGATTAGCTCGTTTGAACAAGATGATGGAGAAGATGTTGCAGATGCTTGGGTTCGTTTCAAGAAGATGTTGAGAAATTGTCCAGGTCACAATTTGACTAAGGAACAATATGTGGAGCTTTTCTTTGATGGGTTGAATAAGAAGTCTAAACGAGAATTGGGATATGCTTTTGGGGGTAGTTTCAATAACATTACACCCAATGAAGGCTATCAAATCTTGGAAGACATGGAAAAGGATAACTCAAATATGGATGATGAAAGGTTCTTGAAGAATGAAAGGAAGATGAAGAAGGGTACTAACCAAGGGAGAGTTGCTAAGGCTGAAGCTAGTAACGATTCAGGGGTTATTGGAGAGATTAGGGCGCTATCTGAGCGCATGGATAGGAGCTTTGCTGCTCAAGAGACTAGGTTTGGAGCAATTGAGAGGGATGTTAAGGTGGTAGCCGATGGGTATGATCATTGTGGTGATATGCACTATTCTGATGAGTGTCCAAATCGGGCACCCGAAGATGTGAACTATGTTCAGAATCAACCCCAAGGGAATTTCCACCGCAACACCGGATTCCAGAACCGGCCTTCAGGTAATCCTTCTTATAACTCTTCTTTTCAGGCTAATAATTCTCGTTTTTCAGGTAACAGGTGGCAAAGAGATAATTATCAGAATCAGCCACAACAGCAGACTCAGCAAGGACAAGGATCAGGTTCTTCTTCTTCTAATGCCGATCCTAATGCTGAGTTGAGGGAGATGATGAAGCAGTTGGCTAGTAATCAAGTTGAAACAAACACTAGCATTCAAATGATCAGGGATGATACTAAGGCTTTGAGTGAGAGGTTGGATCAGATAAGCGGGAAGGTGGAGATAAACATGAAAAATCAGGGTATTAATTTCAAGGATCTCGAAAGTAGGATGGCCGCTCTTGCTAGGCCCACGGGGACTCTTCCTAGCAACACACAGCAGAATCCTAGACCTCAGTTTAATTCGGGACAATTTAGTCAGGGACCGAAATACACCCCACCTCAAGCCCGTAATGAGCAAGCTAATGCCATTACCACTCGTACCGGTAAGTCTTATGACTCACCTCCTATTCCTAATGTTGTTGTTTTAGATGTGCAGGATAACGGGGGTGATGATACCGATGTTGATGAAGAAATAGAGATGGAGGAAGATTCGACCGTGAAGACTCTGGTCACTTCACCAAAACCGGCTGTGGTTCCAGAGGTTAAACCATACAAGCCAAAGATACCATTTCCACAAAGGTTCAGGAAAGCAAAGCTGAAGGAGCATTATAACAAGTTTGTTGACATGATCAAAAATGTTCATATTAATGTTCCTTTAGTTGATCTTATTCAGGGGATGCCCAATTATGCAAAGTTCATTAAGGAGCTTGTGACAGACAAAGGGAAGTTTGAAGAGGCAAAGGCTACTTTTATCAATGCCGAGTGTTCTGCTATCTTGCAGAACCACATTCCACCAAAGCTTGAAGACCCAGGGAGTTTTCTTATCACTTGCTCTATTAGAACTATTATTTATAAAGCCTTAGCTGATTTTAGGGGCTAGCATCAATTTGATACCTTACTCGGTTTATGCCAAGTTGTCATTGGGAGTCCTTCGCCCTACTCGCATGAGTATAAGACTTGCTGACCATTCTTTTCAGTATCCCATCGGGATTACTGAAAACATTAGTGTCAAAGTTGGCCACATTGTTTTTCTTGTTGACTTCATTATCCTCGAGATGGAGGAAGATACGAAGGTCCCTCTTATTCTTGGACGCCCATTCCTTAATACCGCGGATGCTATCATCCGTGTGAAGGATAAGGAAATTTCCTTAGGCGTAGGGACTGATAGGATTGTGTTTAATGTTGAAAAGTCTATCAAGCATTCATATTCTAATGATGAGACTTGTTTCAGGATTGATGTCGTTGATGATGCATTGGATCAAGAATTTCAGGAATTCATGGAGACGGATATTGGAGAGGAGGAGATCGCTAATTTAGGATCTGGAGAAATTACTGATGAAGCTTTGTTTGCAGAGGTCATGGCACTAAGCTTGGATGAATCACCGCCCGTGGATGAGACTTTTGAGGAGGTAGTTGCTGATGGGAGTTCAAGGGTATCTAACTCTGTTGATGTACCACCTACTGACTTGGAGCTTAAGCCGCTTCCTGACCATCTAGAGTATGCATATCTGTCAGGTGAGTCTTCTCTTCCAGTGGTTATCTCGTCCTCACTCTCGAGTGACGAGAAAGACCGTCTCATGTCTGTTCTTAAAGCCCAAAAGCGGGCTTTTGCTTGGAAGACCACAGATATTCCAGGTATTAGTCCTAATTTTTGCCAGCATAAGATTGATTTTCTTGATGATGTTAAGCCCGTTGTCCAGAGACAAAGGAGGCTGAATCCTAATATGAAGGAGGTTGTTAAAAAAGAGGTAATTAAGCTTCTTGATGCAGGAATCATTTTTCCTATTGCTGATAGTCCATGGGTAAGTCCTGTCCACTGTGTGCCCAAAAAGGGGGGCATGACGGTCATTGAAAATGATAATAAGGAGCTTTTGGCCACTAGGACTATCACGAGTTGGCGGGTTTGTATAGATTACCGTAAGCTTAATGATGCCACCCGTAAGGATCATTTTCCCCTTCCTTTTATTGATCAAATGTTGGAACGTCTTGCAGGGAATGAATATTTTTGTTTCTTAGACGGGTTCTCCGGGTACTTTCAAATACCCATTGATCCCAAGGATCAAGAGAAAACTACTTTTACTTGTCCATTTGGCACTTTTGCTTATCGGCGTATGCCGTTTGGTTTGTGTAATGCCCCTGGCACCTTTCAAAGTTGCATGATTGCTATTTTCCAGGACATGCTTGAAACTTCCATGGAAGTTTTCATGGATGATTTTTCAGTTTTTGGGGATTCTTTTCATTCATGTTTGATTAATTTGGATAGGATGTTGGAACGGTGTGAGAGGGCACACCTTGTTTTGAATTGGGAAAAGTGCCATTTTATGGTGACTGGGGGTATTGTGTTAGGTCATAAAGTGTCCAAGCCGGGATTGAGGTTGATCGGGCTAAGATAGATGTAATTGCCAAATTACCCCCGCCTTCCAATGTGAAAGGGGTAAGGAGTTTCCTTGGTCATGCAGGTTTTTATCGTTGATTTATTAAGGATTTCTCTAAGATTACGCGTCCTATGACCCACTTGTTGGAGAAGGACGTTCCTTTTGTTTTTGATGATGCTTGTTTGAGTGCTTTTCAGGTATTGAAGGAGAAGTTGACTGATTCTCCTATCATGGTAGCTCCAGATTGGGAATTGCCTTTCGAGTTGATGTGTGATGCAAGTGACTATGCTGTGGGAGCCGTGCTAGGGCAAAGGGTTGAGAAACATTTCAAACCCATTGATCCCAAGGATCAAGAGAAAACTACTTTTACTTGTCCATTTGGCACTTTTGCTTATCGGCGTATGCCGTTTGGTTTGTGTAATGCCCCTGGCACCTTTCAAAGTTGCATGATTGCTATTTTCCAGGACATGCTTGAAACTTCCATGGAAGTTTTCATGGATGATTTTTCAGTTTTTGGGGATTCTTTTCATTCATGTTTGATTAATTTGGATAGGATGTTGGAACGGTGTGAGAGGGCACACCTTGTTTTGAATTGGGAAAAGTGCCATTTTATGGTGACTGGGGGTATTGTGTTAGGTCATAAAGTGTCCAAAGCCGGGATTGAGGTTGATCGGGCTAAGATAGATGTAATTGCCAAATTACCCCCGCCTTCCAATGTGAAAGGGGTAAGGAGTTTCCTTGGTCATGCAGGTTTTTATCGTTGATTTATTAAGGATTTCTCTAAGATTACGCGTCCTATGACCCACTTGTTGGAGAAGGACGTTCCTTTTGTTTTTGATGATGCTTGTTTGAGTGCTTTTCAGGTATTGAAGGAGAAGTTGACTGATTCTCCTATCATGGTAGCTCCAGATTGGGAATTGCCTTTCGAGTTGATGTGTGATGCAAGTGACTATGCTGTGGGAGCCGTGCTAGGGCAAAGGGTTGAGAAACATTTCAAACCCATTTACTTTGCTAGTAAAACTTTGAACCCCGCCCAGCAAAATTACACCACCACAGAAAAGGAGTTGCTTGCAGTGGTCTTCGCATTTGATAAGTTTAGATCATATCTTGTTTTGAGTAAGACCATAGTTTTCACTGACCATTCAGCCCTTAAGTACCTGTTCTCGAAACAGGATGCTAAACCCAGGCTTATCCGTTGGATTCTTTTGTTGCAAGAATTTGACATAGAGATAAAGGATAAGAAAGGGGCTGAAAATTTGGCTGCCGACCATTTGAGTCGTTTGGAAGATCCTCACCGGGAGGAACTTCGTGATGGGGAGATCAATGATCACTTCCCCGATGAGTCTTTAATGTTTATCTCTAACTCTGATGAAGCTCCTTGGTTTGCAGAGGTCATGGCACTAAGCTTGGATGAATCACCGCCCGAGGATGAGACTTTTGAGGAGGTAGTTGCTGATGGGAGTTCAAGGGTACCTAACTCTGTTGATGTACCACCTACTGACTTGGAGCTTAAGCCGCTTCCAGACCATCTAGAGTATGCATATCTGTCAGGTGAGTCTTCTCTTCCAGTGGTTATCTCGTCCTCACTCTCGAGTGACGAGAAAGACCGTCTCATGTCTGTTCTTAAAGCCCAAAAGCGGGCTTTTGCTTGGAAGACCACAGATATTCCAGGTATTAGTCCTAATTTTTGCCAGCATAAGATTGATTTTCTTGATGATGTTAAGCCCGTTGTCCAGAGACAAAGGAGGCTGAATCCTAATATGAAGGAGGTTGTTAAAAAAGAGGTAATTAAGCTTCTTGATGCAGGAATCATTTTTCCTATTGCTGATAGTCCATGGGTAAGTCCTGTCCACTGTGTGCCCAAAAAGGGGGGCATGACGGTCATTGAAAATGATAATAAGGAGCTTTTGGCCACTAGGACTATCACGAGTTGGCGGGTTTGTATAGATTACCGTAAGCTTAATGATGCCACCCGTAAGGATCATTTTCCCCTTCCTTTTATTGATCAAATGTTGGAACGTCTTGCAGGGAATGAATATTTTTGTTTCTTAGACGGGTTCTCCGGGTACTTTCAAATACCCATTGATCCCAAGGATCAAGAGAAAACTACTTTTACTTGTCCATTTGGCACTTTTGCTTATCGGCGTATGCCGTTTGGTTTGTGTAATGCCCCTGGCACCTTTCAAAGTTGCATGATTGCTATTTTCCAGGACATGCTTGAAACTTCCATGGAAGTTTTCATGGATGATTTTTCAGTTTTTGGGGATTCTTTTCATTCATGTTTGATTAATTTGGATAGGATGTTGGAACGGTGTGAGAGGGCACACCTTGTTTTGAATTGGGAAAAGTGCCATTTTATGGTGACTGGGGGTATTGTGTTAGGTCATAAAGTGTCCAAGGCCGGGATTGAGGTTGATCGGGCTAAGATAGATGTAATTGCCAAATTACCCCCGCCTTCCAATGTGAAAGGGGTAAGGAGTTTCCTTGGTCATGCAGGTTTTTATCGTTGATTTATTAAGGATTTCTCTAAGATTACGCGTCCTATGACCCACTTGTTGGAGAAGGACGTTCCTTTTGTTTTTGATGATGCTTGTTTGAGTGCTTTTCAGGTATTGAAGGAGAAGTTGACTGATTCTCCTATCATGGTAGCTCCAGATTGGGAATTGCCTTTCGAGTTGATGTGTGATGCAAGTGACTATGCTGTGGGAGCCGTGCTAGGGCAAAGGGTTGAGAAACATTTCAAACCCATTTACTTTGCTAGTAAAACTTTGAACCCCGCCCAGCAAAATTACACCACCACAGAAAAGGAGTTGCTTGCAGTGGTCTTCGCATTTGATAAGTTTAGATCATATCTTGTTTTGAGTAAGACCATAGTTTTCACTGACCATTCAGCCCTTAAGTACCTGTTCTCGAAACAGGATGCTAAACCCAGGCTTATCCGTTGGATTCTTTTGTTGCAAGAATTTGACATAGAGATAAAGGATAAGAAAGGGGCTGAAAATTTGGCTGCCGACCATTTGAGTCGTTTGGAAGATCCTCACCGGGAGGAACTTCGTGATGGGGAGATCAATGATCACTTCCCCGATGAGTCTTTAATGTTTATCTCTAACTCTGATGAAGCTCCTTGGTTTGCAGATATAGCCAATTATTTAGTTGCAGGTGAGATACCTAATGATTTCACGTACCAGTAGAAAAAGAAGCTCATATCAGATGTTAAGTATTATTTTTGGGACCATCCATACTTGTTTCGTGTTTGTGCAGATGGTATGGTTAGGAGATGTGTTGCTGGAGCTGAGACTAGAGAGATTTTGGATGCATGTCACTACGGGCCAACTGGAGGTCATTATGGTCCTTCAGTGACGGGTAAGAAAGTTTTTGATGCAGGTTTCTATTGGCCGACAATTTTCAAGGAGGCCCAGACTTTGGTTGAGACTTGTGACATTTGTCAGCGACAGGGGAACATCACTAAACGGGATGAGATGCCTCAACAGAGCATTCAGGTATGTGAGGTTTTTGATATCTGGGGTATAGACTTTATGGGACCATTGCCACCGTCTAATAAGTTTCAGTACATTCTTGTCGCCGTTGACTACGTGTCTAAATGGGCCGAAGCCAAGGCTTTGCCCACGAATGACGCGCGTGTAGTCATTGATTTCTTGAAATAGTTGTTCTGCCGTTTTGGTTGTCCTAGAGCTTTGATTAGTGACCGTGGAACCCATTTTGCTAACCATCGGTTAGCCAAAGTGATGAAGAGGTATGGTGTTGTCCATTATTTTTCTACCTCATATCATCCACAGACCAGTGGTCAAGTGGAAAACACAAATAGGGCCTTGAAGAGGATTTTGGAGAAAACTGTTGGAGATAACCCCAAGGTTTGGTCAAAGAAGTTAGATGACGCCTTGTGGGCGTTTAGGACGGCTTATAAGACGCCGATTGGCACCACGCCATACCGGTTGCTCTATGGCAAAACTTGTCATCTTCCTATTGAGATAGATCATAAGGCGTATTGGGCTTTAAGAAATTTGAATTTGGATTTAATGGAAGCACGTGAACTTAGAATGTTACAACTTCATGAGCTTGATGAGCTTAGGTTAGGTGCTTATGAGAATTCGAGGCTTTATAATGAGAGAACCAAGATTTGGCATGATAAGAGGATTCGTAGGACGGAGTTTAAGGTTGGGGCTAAAGTGTTGTTGTTTTTGTCAAAATTTAAGATTAAACAACCTAAACTAACTTCTAGGTGGATTGGACCGTTTGAGATTAAGCACGTATACCCGTCGGGTTATGTTGAGTTGTTTAAGCGAAATGGTGAAGGTTCGTTCATTGTCAATGGTCATCGACTTAAGCTATATTTGGAAGAAGAGCAGGTTGAGGGGATATTTGATGAGATCCCCGTGTTTGAATTTGAAACTTGAAGGTTGGTCGAGTCAAGCTAAAGACTCGTTAATAACTTAAGCGCTTCTCGGGAGGCAACCCGTGTTTATTTTATCGTATTTCAGTTTTCTTGAATTAGTTAATTTTAATCGTGTGTTAGTTGGTAAGTGCAGGTATGTTCTCGATTTGATGCGGTTTGTTTTGAGATTTGACATAATATTTGTGAAGGGAAAGATTTTCAGAAACTCCCCACTGCGCCGCAGTGGGGGTGGTATAAGCTGACTGCGCCGCAGTGTAAAATCTCTGTACACTGGTGAAATACTTCCCACTGCGCCGCAGTGGGAGTGCACATCCTCCACTGCGCCGCAGTGGGAGTGCACATCCTCCACTGCGCCGCAGTGGGAGGACGGGTAGGTCAAAGAGTGACCAGACCAGGTTTGTTTTCTTCACTTTTACACTTTTACTCTTTCTTCTTCTTTTCTCTCCCCCAAAAAAGCAAAACTCCATTATTTCCATCAAGATCTCCATTCTCCTCCATCTTTAATCACTTTTCCAGATTTTCATCTTCATACATTGCATAATGGGAAGAAGTGTAAGTTTTTCTTTTTAGTTTCTTTGTATTTTCCTTTTTATTTTGAATTTTTAATTTCTAGGGTTTATGCTAGCTTAATCTTTCGAATTAAATTAGGGGTTTTGATGTTTGTGAGCAATAGAAGTCTAATTGGGTGTTGAATCTTGCATCTTTGTTCATCCATTAGTGATTTTGATTTTGAAATTAGGGTTTTGATGTTTGTGAGCAATAGAAGCTAATTGGGTGTTGAATCTTGCATCTTTGTTCATCCATTAGTGATTTTGATTTTGAAATTAGGGTTTTGAAAAATTTGGGGATTTGATTTGAAGAACAAGTATGGGGGAATGTCGATATAGGTTGTTTTAAGTGGAGATTACTGGATCTTTTCCCTGAATTTGTTTGTTTGATTTACCCCATTTTGTGCCATATCATGATGAACCCTAGTGAGTTGCCCAGATTTTTGACCTCACTGCGCCGCAGTGAGGGGGTTCATGCCTCACTGCGCCGCAGTGAAATCCTTCTGCCCAGTTTGTCTTTTTACCCCACTGCGCCGCAGTGAGGGTGAAGCATGCCCACTGCGCCGCAGTGGGGGCCTTTCCCTGCCAAGATTTTTGTTTGTTTTATATGATTCCCAACTTTGCATTCTTATTACTCACATTTGGTCGCTTTCATGTTTGTGAATGCAGGGAGCGGAGCTACAGATAAGGCCGCGGGAAAGCGTAAAATGGTTGAGGGGCAATCCAGTGAGGCCGCTGATGTGCCGACTTCAAAGAAACAAGTGGAGGTGCCGCTTACATTTATTGAAGAACTGAACGAGCGACATGCTTGGCTATCATTTGAGGGAATTAGGCAGCCCCAAAAGAACATATACAAGAACAAGTTGTATAAGCTTTCTAAGCATGCGGTCCTTCCCGCAAGACATTTAACTCCTTTTCAAGCTCAGGTATTTGGAGTACAAGAGGACATAAGAAGATGGTTTTCTATGACTATGAGAGTTGGAGGGGAGTCAAGAGGGCATGAAGTGAGTTGTGATATTTGGCGGCGGGTATTTGCTAACCGTGAAGCCGCCTACCGTGAGTTATGCTTAGAGTTTTATTCAACTTTGAAACTGAAGAAGGAGTTAGGGAAAGTCAAGGATATTTTCGAGGAGAGGGTAGTCTCGTTTTACTGTGGGGGACAGCAAAGGAAGCTGTCAATTGCTGAATTTGGTTACTATTGTGGGATGTATACGAGGGAGGAGTTGCAGAATGCAGAGTTTAGGGCTATTTTGAAGAAGGGGTATAGAACAGGAGCCGATTTGGGTGATGGAGAGTCTATCTTGGAGTATTACACCAGGATCATGGGGGGAGAAACATGGACATACACTAGTGGTGTGTCAAAGATTAAGAATGTTCGTTTGAGGTTACTCCACCGTATGATGGTTACATTCTTGGTACAGCGTTCTACTCATTGGGAGAAGGCATACCAGAATGATCTTTGGTTACTTAAGTTATTTTCTGAGGGAGCTCCATCCAGGTTTGCTTTGCCTCCTCTTGTACTGCTGGACCGTATGTGTAATCATTCTGATTCAAATCTGGTTTTGGGACATTTTATCACGGTCATTTATAAGAGGATGGGAGTCTTTGCTTCTGATGATTGCCAGACGTATCTTTCATTACCAGTGCATCAGGAGGATTTTACGTTTAATGAGCTTTATAGGGCAAAGATTTTGAAGAAAAAGAAAGCAAATGAGCAGGAGCAGTTGTTAGATGATGAGGGTGAGGTTGAAGGACCACCTTCTGTACAGGAGGAGGATGAGGAGGCGATGGCTGATGCTCCACAGGATCCCCTGAGGAGGACTGGACGTAACATTCCCATCCCTCGCTCGTTTGATTTAACACTTTTGGGGAACACTATTCAGAATATCTATGAGGCTCAGCAGAACAGTCAGCGAGAGTTTGATGCTTACCAGCGGAGGGTGGACCAGGATTTCACCTGGATTGGATCACAGCAGGACCACACTAATTATAGCCTTGATTATTATCAGCCTATGTGGGATGCTCAGTATCATGGCCGGGAGTTTGTTCGACCTGACCCGATTCCACCATTCTCTTCACCGCCTATTTATGTCCCTGATTATCGTCAGGGGGGTCAGTCCTTTTTCTCTCGTACGACTGCCCCGGGGAACATGTCACCACCACCCCATGATTTAGGAGGTTCTCCTCGAGGTCCAGTGCAGTTCGGGGTCTTTCAGGGTGGCCATGTTGGCGGTGATTCTTCATCTTTTGCAGGTTTGGATGCAGGTGCTCATTCTGGATTTGATGCTGGTCAGTCAGGAGGAGGTGCTGGTGGTTCGGGTTCAGCTCAGGAGGAGGAGCAAGATTGGGTGACGAGTATTTTTGGGAAACCTGGACTACCCTATGGCTACCATGGACATCAGGAGTGAGAGGAGATGATTCCCATCCGGTACCGTGGGATGGAATCATATGATGTTTGGTTATTTTGGTATTCTCATGTCATTACTTTATTTATCATTGTCTGGTATCCACCCTACGGGGTGATGAAACATTTGTAATTTCCTTTGTTTCTTTTATTTTCTGCATGATACTATTTTGGTTTGCATTTAGTATGGATATTTGGGATTTGTTCTTGTGATGTGTAATTGAGCAGGTTTGATCCGAATTGATGGAAATACTTAGTGGAAACCAAGTGTGGGGGAGGACCCGTTGGATTCTCATTCTCACCTACATTCGTTGGCATTGATTTGTTTGATTGTGTGATCGTGTTAGTAGCTCACTGTGATGTCATGTGCATATGCTGGCAGTAAGTTCAGCGCAACATTTTTAATTGGCATCTTTACTGACATTGTTTCGCACACAGCTCTCGCACATTCCGTTTCGGGCTAGTCTGTTTCTCCCATCAGCAAATTGGACTTCCTTTTTAAGAAGAGCAATTTGTGGTGCGGGGTCGCCTTACTTGTTTTGAAACGGAATGTGTCCTTAATCCGGTATGTGTTCTCATTCTTTCTGTCTATTTTGCTTGCCCCTATTTACCTTTGTTTTGACCGAATATTGGACATTGAGGACAGTGTCCATCTTAAGTTGGGGGGAGGGGGCAAATAGGTTTAAGCTACCAGATATATCTTTTTGTTGTTTTGCCATTGAGAATTCAACCGGTCTTGTGGATGTGTCCCTCTCGTAGGCTTTTGGGATTTATCCAAGAGTAAGGGTTCTATCTTGAACTCTGAACTATGATGTGCATGTTTGAGATTGGTGGCTTTGATTTGGTAGGATGACGGAAGATGATATGATTTGAAACTTGTGTTGAGCTTGTCCTTGTGGTAAATTGCTTTTGTCATTTAATTCATAATAACTTAAGGAGCAATTTTACTACAAAATTAAATTTAATCGGCGAAATGTGTTCTGAACGGTTATTGGGCTAATCCTTGTGGATTGATAACATTACTTGCATACTCAAAATTCCCAAACACCTAAAAGTTGTGAGATTCATCATACATTTATATATGTGCTAGGTGTTTACGGTTTTGGTTTGATTGCCTTGTAATTTGTCCCTCTCTTAGGCTCTTGGATTTATTCGGGAGTAAGGGTTCCATTTCGAACTCTGCACTAAGATGTGCGAATTTGAGGATAATTTATTCCATTTCCGGGTTACTTTCTTTGATATGAGTGTGCCGGTGATGTGTTGAGCTAGAACTTGGCCTGGTGATCGTTACGAGACCGCAGTGAGATCACTTTTGTGATATAAGTACATTGGATGACGAATTGGCATATTAGGTTTGACCCATATTTTCTTTCTATTCACCTCTTGCTTATGTATATTTTTACCTTTAGTATACATACTTTTATACATGTACCTTTAGCATATATTTTCCTTTCTTTGTAAACCTTTGTTGCACTCATCTTTAGTGCAAGATACACTTAGACACACTTTTTGAACTTAGCCTTTTCCTTTGTATAAATTCACTCAAATATGTAAACTTTACCTTGCCATACCGATAGTCTAATTTTGGGGGGCCATTGATTGTCATTGGTTTATTTGGACGGTTTGGGAGAGCTTCAATGGGTTATCGGTTGGAATATTCTTGGTCTATGGGAATACGTCGATTGGTCAAGTTATTGGGGAATGTCTTGGATTGTTCAAAGGTAGTATATTGTTATAGACATTGTTCATCATTGTAAGAGGGTGCCTACTAGTAGAGTAAAAATGGTTCATGAATAAAGAAGAAAAAATTGATTCAAAAATAAATAAAAAAAAAATGATGAAATAAGAGGGGAAAAAAAGAAAGAAAAGAACTTGGGCTACTAGTAAGTACTCCTCATTTTTATATGTCAAAAGAATTGTTGTATAATTTGGTTCGTGAATAGATTGGAAGATTTGGTTGTGCCTAAGTTGTTTGAAGTTGATACACCACATTGTGTCGGGTTTTGCTTGTTACTTTTGAGGTGTGTTCATGGGATAGCATCTTATGGGTTGGTGGCAATCAATGGTAAGGGTTTGATTAGACTATTTTGTATATAACTTATCCTTTTGTTATTTCCTATTAACACTTACCTAAACTTCCCAAATCCCATTGTAAATACCCTTAGCCTAACTTTACAACTGACTTATATGCCATATTTTGATAATGTACTTGGTGCTCACGCCATGTCGGTGAAGCTATGATCCTTGTTCAAGCCTATGGTAAGATATGCATCACGACCGAGCAATGAGTGATTATTCATATATATTCAACCCCAATAGTAAGTTCGTTGGAGTAGGATGATTTTGATAGGCTCATTTGTTTCACTTTTGCTTAGTCGTGTTATTGAGGCTTGTGGATTATTCAGATAGTGTCAAACATTTCGGATTTTCATTTAAGATTAAAACTGCTTCACCAAAGTCCTTGTCATCGACATACTTGGTTTGGCTTCTTTTTGGAAATTTGTAATGTGTTTTATGTAGCTTCGTACCAAGGAATGTTTTCGCTTAATTTCCAGATTTGCTTGAGGACAAGCAACGCTCAAGTGTGGGGGGATTTGATGTGACCAATTTATATAGATCGCCCACATCATTATTGGCCTTTTTCGTATGTGTTTTGAGTCGATTTTGTATGCATTTGGCGCGTTTATGGTGTTTGTTAGCGCTTTCAGGTTCTTAGCAGGTTGTGCGTCCATTTGGTACACTTTCTGACGATTGTTAAGGTGATCTCTATGATGAAAGCTCTTCGTTGTATACGGCAAACTAAGTCACATTTCTTAGCTTATGTAATTGATTCTCGTATCGCGAAGCCTACAGTTTCTGATGTTGAAGTTGTTTCCGAGTTTCCAGATGTTTTCCCTGAAGATCTTCCAGGTCTTCCTCCTGACCGTGAGGTTGAGTTCTCTATCGACCTTATTCCTGGTGCTACTCCTGTAGCCAAAGCTCCGTATCGATTAGCTCCGACAGAGATGAAGGAGCTGATGACTCAAATTCAGGAACTTTTAGATAAAGGTTTCATTCGTCCGAGTTCCTCTCCATGGGGTGCTCCTATCCTTTTCGTAAAGAAGAAAGACGGATCCATGCGCATGTGTATCGATTATCGTGAGCTGAATAAAAGAACGGTGAAGAATAAGTATCCACTCCCTCGCATTGATGATTTGTTCGATCAACTTCAAGGTGCTTCCTATTTTTCGAAGATCGACTTACGATCTGGCTATCATCAACTGAAGGTTGAAGAGGAAAGTGTAGCCAAAACAGCGTTCCGAACTCGTTATGGTCATTACGAGTTCCTTGTCATGCCATTCGGTTTGACAAATGCTCCAGCGAAGTTTATGGATTTGATGAACCGTGTCTGTCGACCATTTTTGGATCATTTCGTTATCGTTTTCATCGACGACATTCTTGTGTACTCAAAGTCGGAAGAGGAACATAGAGAGCATTTGAGGGCTGTCTTACAAGTCCTCAGAGAGAAAAAGCTATATGCTAAATTCTCCAAATGCGAGTTCTGGCTAAAGGAAGTTCATTTCCTCGGCCATGTCGTCTCCTCGGATGGTATAAAAGTGGATCCTGCAAAGATAGAAGCGGTGTCAAAGTGGGAGCAGCCTAAGTCTCCTACAGAAATAAAGAGTTTTCTCGGTTTGGCTGGTTATTATTGACGTTTCATTCAGGATTTCTCGCGCATTGCCAAACCAATGACTGAATTAACGAAGAAAGGTGTGAAATTTGTATGGACTGATGCTCAAGAGAAAAAGCTATATGCTAAATTCTCCAAATGCGAGTTCTGGCTAAAGGAAGTTCATTTCCTCGGCCATGTCGTCTCCTCGGATGGTATAAAAGTGGATCCTGCAAAGATAGAAGCGGTGTCAAAGTGGGAGCAGCCTAAGTCTCCTACAGAAATAAAGAGTTTTCTCGGTTTGGCTGGTTATTATTGACGTTTCATTCAGGATTTCTCGCGCATTGCCAAACCAATGACTGAATTAACGAAGAGTGCTCACTTCCTCCCAGTTCGTGAGACTGCCCCTATGGAAAACTTCGCTACGATGTATATTGATGAAGTGGTTACTAAACATGGTGTTCCGTTATCGATTGTGTCCGATCGTGATGCTCACTTTGTTTCCAAATTTTGGAAGAGTTTTCAACGGGAATTTGGTACTCAAGTTCGTTTGAGCACAGCCTATCATCCGCAGACCGATGGGCAAAGTGAAAGGACCATTCAAACGCTCGAAGATATGCTCAGAGCTTGTGTGATGGATTATGGTGGTTCGTGGGATAAACACCTACCTCTTATTGAGTTTGCGTATAACAATAGTTATCATGCGAGCATTGGAATGCCACCGTATGAGATGTTATATGGTAGAAAGTGTCGGACTCCTAGTTGTTGGTTGGAGCCCGGGGAAAAGCAATTGGCTGGACCCGAATTAGTACAAATTACGGCCGATAAAGTTAATGTTGCAAAGAAAGCCCTGCGTATTGCTCGCGAAAGGCAAAAGTCATATGCCGATAAGAAAAGGAGGCCGTTTGATTTTAAAGAAGGTGAAATGGTTTTACTCAAGGTGTCGCCTTGGAAAGGTGTATTACGATTGTGAAATTAAATATCACCCAGGCAAAGCTAATGTGGTTGCTGATGCCTTAAGCCGCAAAGGATATGCGAAGAGTAGATTATGTGCGATGATTACAAAGATTGAGTCGAATTTACTGGAACCTATTCGATTAGCTCAAATCGAAGCGTTAAAGGATGATAATGTGAAAGCGGAGTCTATTGGGAAAAAGAAGAAGAACAGACTCCAAATGGAAGAAAATAGTCGTGGCCTTCGAACTTACAAAGGTAGAATATGGGTTCCTCTCTATGGAGGCAATCGTGAGTTAGTAATGGATGAAGCTCACAAAACTAAGTATTCTGTACACCCTGGTGCCACAAAGATGCATGCGGATTTGAAGCCGATTTATTGGTGGCTCAGTATTAAGAACGATGTGATGATGTATGTGCAGAAATGTTTGACGTGTGCTAAAGTGAAAGCTGAACATCAAAAGCCTTACGGGAAATTTCAGCAACTTGAGATCCCTGAGTGGAAATGGGATCACATTACGATGGATTTTGTGACCAAACTTCCGAGGACGCCTCGTGGTCACGATATGATATGGGTTATTGTCGATCGATTAACGAAGAGTGCTCACTTCCTCCCAGTTCGTGAGACTGCCCCTATGGAAAACTTCGCTACGATGTATATTGATGAAGTGGTTACTAAACATGGTGTTCCGTTATCGATTGTGTCCGATCGTGATGCTCACTTTGTTTCCAAATTTTGGAAGAGTTTTCAACGGGAATTTGGTACTCAAGTTCGTTTGAGCACAGCCTATCATCCGCAGACCGATGGGCAAAGTGAAAGGACCATTCAAACGCTCGAAGATATGCTCAGAGCTTGTGTGATGGATTATGGTGGTTCGTGGGATAAACACCTACCTCTTATTGAGTTTGCGTATAACAATAGTTATCATGCGAGCATTGGAATGCCACCGTATGAGATGTTATATGGTAGAAAGTGTCGGACTCCTAGTTGTTGGTTGGAGCCCGGGGAAAAGCAATTGGCTGGACCCGAATTAGTACAAATTACGGCCGATAAAGTTAATGTTGCAAAGAAAGCCCTGCGTATTGCTCGCGAAAGGCAAAAGTCATATGCCGATAAGAAAAGGAGGCCGTTTGATTTTAAAGAAGGTGAAATGGTTTTACTCAAGGTGTCGCCTTGGAAAGGTGTATTACGATTTGGCAAACGAGGAAAGCTAAGCCCTAGATTCATTGGACCTTTTAAGATCATTAAAAAGGTTAATGAACAGGCATTTCAACTGGAATTACCTCCAGAACTTCATGGAATTCACAACACATTTCATGTGTGTTATCTACGTAAATGCTATGCAAATGAAGCGGATGTCATTCCACTCGAGGACGTAAGTATTGATCCAAACAAGCAGATTGTTGATGAACCTGTTGCTATAATGGGAAGGAAACAAAAGAAGCTACGACGAAAGACTATCGATCTAGTTCTCATTAAGTGGAAACACAATCACGGCGAAAGTATGACTTGGGAGACCGAGTTTGTAATGCGGGAGACCTATCCCCACCTTTTTGATGATGAAGTGATTCCGGGGACGGAATCCTCTTAAGGGGGAGGTAATTGTAACATCCCAAAACTTAATCGTTTCTGTTGACTAACGTCGTTAGGTCAAATTCTAAGTCCGTGATTTGATATGTGATAAAATGTGTGCTTATATGTTTATGTGCCCTATATGTGAGATTTATTTATCTTTAATGAGTGACAATAAAGTGGATTAAATGATGTGTAAAAGGCCTCTGTAGTGTGCGAAAGTGCTTTGGTGTGTTATATGTATCCCCAATAGGTGTTTTAAAGTGAAATAAAGTCAATATGAAGTCCAGGGACTAGTTTTGCCAATGGTGAAAAGTTAAAAACGGGTTAAGAAAGGGATTAGCCTAATCTAGGTTAATTTTGCAGCCATTAATCATAATCAAAACTAATACAAAAGTTCCTTCAATTCTTTCTTGATTTCTTAAGAAAATCTCCAAGTTTTGGTCAATCAAATCAAGTGTTTTTGTATTGAGTCGGATCAGCCACTGTTGGTTCAGGTAATCAATGATTTGTTGTCGATATTTTCAGATCTAATGATGTTTTATAAAAGATTAAATCTGATTTTATAAAGGAGTTTTAATAAGTTAGGGTTTATTGTGTGTTTAAGCCAACTAATGATCAAAACGGAATCAAACGAGTTTGTAATGCGGGAGACCTATCCCCACCTTTTTGATGATGAAGTGATTCCGGGGACGGAATCCTCTTAAGGGGGAGGTAATTGTAACATCCCAAAACTTAATCGTTTCTGTTGACTAACGTCGTTAGGTCAAATTCTAAGTCCGTGATTTGATATGTGATAAAATGTGTGTTTATATGTTTATGTGCCCTATATGTGAGATTTATTTAACTTTATTGAGTGACAATAAAGTGGATTAAATGATGTGTAAAAGGCCTCTGTAGTGTGCGAAAGTGCTTTGGTGTGTTATATGTATCCCCAATAGGTGTTTTAAAGTGAAATAAAGTCAATATGAAGTCCAGGGACTAGTTTTGCCAATGGTGAAAAGTTAAAAACGGGTTAAGAAAGGGATTAGCCTAATCTAGGTTAATTTTGCAGCCATTAATCATAATCAAAACTAATACAAAAGTTCCTTCAATTCTTTCTTGATTTCTTAAGAAAATCTCCAAGTTTTGGTCAATCAAATCAAGTGTTTTTGTATTGAGTCGGATCAGCCACTGTTGGTTCAGGTAATCAATGATTTGTTGTCGATATTTTCAGATCTAATGATGTTTTATAAAAGATTAAATCTGATTTTATAAAGGAGTTTTAATAAGTTAGGGTTTATTGTGTGTTTAAGCCAACTAATGATCAAAACGGAATCAAACGAGTTTGTAATCGATCATTATGATCAAAATATGTTTAACAATGTCAAAAACGTGTTTTGGGTGAAGCCCAAGTCGATTGATTTCTGGAAAAATGAAGAACAAAGTCGTTTTACGAATTCTAGTCGAAGTTAAGTTCCTGATGGCTATTTTCGTTTGCCCAACGAAGTTTAACTTCGTTTGGGGTCATTTTCGTTTGTTGTTGAAAGCTTAAAATCGTTTTGGCCTAATGGAAATCTAAATTCGTTTTAAGTGTTAAATTCGTTCTGGAATGCTAAATTCGTTTTGAGGGTTTAAGTTCGTTTTGGCTTGAAATGTAGCTTAAATTCGTTTGTGGATGATTAAATTCGTTTGGCAAACGAATTTAAAGTTCGTTTTTTTATCAGAAAGCAGTTAAGTTCGTTTTCAAGTCCATTTAAGGTCCCAAATGACTTATATTTTATATATTAATGTACGATAGGTGTCGGGGACTACTATTAAGCACTGTTAGCTTTTGTTTGCGCGCACATACTACTACCAGGTAAGATACACTACTTTTGTCACGCTGAGGGTGCAACAAAAATAGTTTCATAAACTATAACCTCCAAACGGCAATGTATAACCTATATTGTGGTTGGGTTGATATGGGAGGTATTCGGGGATTAAAGATGACGATGCCTATGCCTAAAATGCTTCCCCGTAAATACGTTTATGATATGATATGTTATGATGAATGGTGGTTAATGATATGATGTAATGATGATATGTGCATGTATATGTGGCTTGTTCATCTAGAACACTAGACCTTTTTAGGTTGCCATGACACGTGCACGTTTTAAGGGCCCTAACGTGAAAAGATGATAGATGTGGATTAGTTTAGGATTAATGTGGAAACCTAAACTAAATGTGGTAAATGCTCGAGCTAATTAGATGATGAGTGTTATGCATAACCCGTGCCTGGCTGTGGTAATAGGTACGTATAAACCGTGCTCGTATGTGGGAGAGTACGTAGTGCTCGTATGTGGGAGAGTACGTAGTGCTCTTATGTGGGAGAGTACGTCGTGCTCGTATGTGGGAGAGTACGTCGTGCTCGCATGTGGGAGAGTACGTAGTGCCCGTATGTGGGAGGGTACGTTAAAATGGTTGCTCGGATGGCTCCTTGCAACAAGTCATATGTGGCGAGTAGTTTCGGGTGGCCTGATGACCCACCTAATGTCATGAACATAACGTGCTACTCATGGATCGACATTGTCTTTCCTTAACGGTAACTTCGGTTACAACTTAACGGTGACCTAGTCACAACTTAACGAATGAGATGATATGATGAAATTGATTAGGCACGCTTAGGGTCATGAACTCTATGCTTATATGTGATGTGGATATGTTTATGTGATGATATGAAAGCCTAATTAAAATGACGTAATGTTTTAAAGTGACGTGTTTATATGGATGAAATGTTTTGCTTAAACCTGGTGTTATCTTACTTAGCTTTATAGCTAACACTTGTTTCTTCTTATGTGTTGACACCCCTCAGGTTAAGCAGTGAGATGTCGTGTGAAGCTTTGGCGAGAGATGGGTAGATGATCAAGATGGCTTTAGTTTACCCAATAACTTCGCATAGACTTAATGTTAATGATTTCCTTTATGGAACTATTGTAATGACTATGTTATGGTTGCTTTATGTTGGGCAATCTTATGGATTTCTTTTATTACAGATTTGATGCTATTAGTAACACCACTTATGTTTCTCAACTGTTTTCATTGGTTGAGGTTTTTAATAAACTGTTTCCGCTTTATTGACGCCGTTAGGCGAAAATTTTTGGAAATCCATATTTTTACGAAACGGGTGTTACATCAAGAAGATACAAGATTCCAGTGGTTTAGCACTGCGCCGCAGTGGGAGTGTACTTGCCCCACTGCGCCGCAGTCAAAGGTCGAGAAAGAATAAAATATTCCAGTGGATTACCACTGCGCCGCAGTGGGATGGATCTTGCCTCACTGCGCCGCAGTCACCATATGATCAAGATTCCAGGGACTTACCACTGCGCCGCAGTGGAAGTGCACCATGCCCACTGCACCGCAGTGAGTGCACGGGGAAGTTAGGTTACAGCCTCTTTTGCATCAGATTTGGGAGAGGTATATAAAGGAAAAAACCCTATTTTCCCAGGGATCAAGTTTTTCTTTCTAGGAGTTGTTCTACCACGAGTCTTTGACGGATCATCGCAGATTTCATCATTTGATTCATTGAAGATTCAAGAACATCCATCTAGATCGTATCTAATTTTCTGTCTTGCAATTTATATTCAACGATCATTGGTATAATATGTTTTCTTTCAATTTCTTTATTGCAATTCAATTTAGTATGAGTGGCTAGATTTCTAATCATCAACTTTGATGAAACTTGACGAATGATATGATTGCAATATTTTAATTCAAGAGTTTATTCAATTATCGTTGTGTCGTGATCTTTATCAATTAATTCCTTGCGATTTATTCTTTTGATGTTGATGGTTGATGTGTTCATCGTTAGTGGTACTAGGTGAATATGTTTATCGTTTCAATTCGATTGTCTATGGTCGTTTATCACCGGTTCATGGTATGACGGTGAATGTTAAATCTATAATAGGAGTTAATTGGTAAACGTGTTTAGAAACGGTTGGTGGTACCACGTTTTCATTCACACAGGCATAATTGGTAATTGGATAATCAAACAAACTAATTGTTGGGGAGATTTTCTAGGCATTGGTGGTACCGGCTTTGGTAATTTAACTAGCAATTGAGGTGTTTGGGTGATTTGCGAGCGGTTGCTGGTACCACGTGAGCATTTTTATCCTTTCACGGTTATTTTGTCAACTCTAAAGAATTCGATCTTTAACGTGTGCAATCATAGCTGAAGTCAAGTGGATTCGAAGTGGATGATCTTTATTTATATTGTCTAAAACTTCTTTACTTCTAATCGTATTGTCATTTCGATTTCTTTAATTTAAGTTCGTCAAAGTTAGGTAGCTATTCGGCTACGGTTTCACCCTTTCTCTAAAACTACTTTAGCTGACAACTATTTCAAAACCATTCCCCGTGTTCGATCCTGGACTTACCTTCTAGCTATACTATATACGAACGGGTCCACTGCCCGCAAGTGTGTAGTAGTCAGTTTTAGGGTATTTCTTGTTTTAATTTTTAAACTCGATTTCACGCATCACTGAAACTGGACAGTCTCCAGTTGCACCTGGAGACTAAGAAGATTTGTCCAGAAATATATTGAAGTATAGTTGCAGCGTACAGTTAACGCAACTGAAGACTTCCTCTAGTTGAGAACTGACCAGTTGAAGAATCATTCCAGTTGAAGTCGAAGACAACAAGTGGAAGATGGAGAATGACAATGGCAGCGAGGCCCAGTTGACATTCTACTCAGTTACAAACTGGAGACCATCAGTGGAAAGCTCTTACAAAGCTTTACACTGATTACGAGGAATTGACCTTTATGCTTTATGTGCTAGTACACGGATAAAAGGATTTATCTATGTATAAAGTACAAAATGTACATAAAGCAGGTTGAGAAAAGTTACTTTATTCTGTAACTTTACACAACATTTTAAGGAATTAAATGTTATTCCTTAAATGTTCTCAACCATATTTGTACAACCAAAGTTAACATCCCAATGTCAACTTTGCCTATAAATAAAGGTCTTTGCACAACAAGAAAATACACTTTGCATAACAGACTTTGCAACACTTTGCAAACCTGCAATATTCTTGGTGAACTTGTGCAATATTCTCTCAATCACAAAAAGGAACATTTCACAACTTTAAGTGTTTCGATTGTCAAGATAATTTCCAAGTGTAGATCAATTGTATTTCATAGGTTGTTAGGATATTTACATATTTGTATTATCTTGGTTCCGCAACAACCTTGTAATTTATTTAAAGTTAATAAATAAATTACACTTGAAAAATACATATTGTCTCATCAATTTACTTTACAAGTACTTTCTATTATTGTATTGTCTTTTACTTATTGTCACTTAAATAAGTAATCTATCCAAGAACTTGGTATATACTCACTGTAACTGGTCGTCTCCAGTTCAGCGCTTATATTGCAAAGTAACTCCACCATTGACATTGAGGTGTCTTCAGGTAGTACCATCTATTGAGTTGGGACTTACAATTACCAGTCAAGACAATATCATCCACATATACTAACAGAGCTACAAAACTGTTTTCAGACTGTTTAGTAAACAAAGAATAGTCATACACTACTAGAAAAAATGTCTTTAATGACACCGATTGCGTGTCATAAAAGGGGTCAGATAACACGCTTTTTGGTGTCATAAATCGAGCCGTCATAAAGCTTTATGACACGCATTTCGCGCGTCATGAATTTATGACACGCTTTTATGACACCTTTTACGACACTATTTTATGACCCCTCTTTTGCGTGTCATGGTTCAAATTTTAAAAAAAATTTTTTTCTATAAAATTACTAATATCTACACATTAAATAACAGTTAATCTCATAATACAAATAAATACACAAATAGCAAAACAGCGCATTTCATATATATCAAAACAATGTGTTTCATACAACTACAAGTTATTTTAAAGATACGAAGTGTTCAGGTTCGTATAATGAATCAGTAAATAGTGAACAGAACCAAAGTACCTGCATTTGACTCCCACGCATAGCTGCAGTCTCCTCTCTAAGTTCTCGCAGAATCTAAAAAACATATAAATTCATATCTATCACTCATACCAAATTTGTCATATATATACATCAAAATACTCCATAAAACCACGAGAGAGCATACCGGTGGTTCTCTAACATTAGTAAGCAAGTAGTCATATATCCGCGGAGTAACACTAATCACTTGCTTATTTTCAAAAAACACGATTCTGAAAAAAACAGAACCGAAATGTTGTTATAAGGATGCATGTAATTGCTATGCACTTCAAATATTAAAATATAAGGTTGTGAGAAACACTTACATCCTGGATAATGCTAAACACGTCCTTTATAGCCGAAGATATTATTCCAGGAGAATGGTGATCACCCTGTAAAGATAATTGTAGAAGAGTTTTGAACAAAATACAGACATATGGATAAAGAAGCTACGCTAAGCATAAGTGGACTAAAGGCATGAATCATAAGTAATGTTGCCAGGCTAATTTCATCAAACTTCATCCCAAATCAATTCAACACTTCGCATCTTAAATATGTTCTGGATCTAGCAATATGTACTCCAATGAGATCAACCAAATAACTAAGAACCAATAAAGCTAACGGGAGGCAACTCCGAATATACAACAGTCAACACTAAGCTCTGGTAGCTATAATGAAACGCATAAGTTATTATTTATATGAGCCGCAAAGAACCCAATTCAGTGAACACCAAAATGAGTTTAGCATAGTCTTTACTAACCCGGAACGCTAATAACCACATTCTGTACACATCAAGGATAAAATCCATTTCTAGTTGTTGGCAGCACAAAGGCATTTGCCTGGCATGTTAGGCAATAACTTAATCATAGAAAGTAAAAACAACAATGTCAATGGCTTTAAATAAATATAAAATTTTGAACTATATAAGAAAGATTCAAACTTTATGTAGATTTATAATTTATACCTGTATTTTCTTCTTGAAGAGCATGTCTTAATCAAAATTCAGACAAGTGATACACAAGCTAATACAATTATATAATCAAAATGCAAAAACAAGCTTAAACTCTTAAGACAAAGGGTACAAAAAGTTCAAAACAACTCACCATGCAAACCTTTCGGGGTTAAATCCTGCAGTATCGACCCACACTCGGTAACAAATCCAACAGCCACCTCCACACTGTCATCAGTTGGATTTTCTAATAAAGTGGTTAGTAGTTCAAGAGCAATAATCTCATGAGCTACCTGCTGATTGACTAAATGTGCTATAAACTTGACGGCAGCCAGCAATTAATGCTGTCAAAACACATGATACCAATAGCATCAGAGACAAAACAACCACATAATATCCAGTTTTAAAGAGTACATCAAATAAATAAATAAAATAAAGAAGAAATTATATGCACCTTGTCACTTCGCTTATATGCCCTTTGAAGCTGCAAAATAATCCTTCGCAGCAGAAGGTCCCCCACTTCTGGGAACTTAGTATTTACAACAGCAACCAACGCGGCAAAGACGTCTGTAAAACCAGGAGAAGCCATCTGAAGAAACAGGCCGATACGCAATTTTCAAACGCGATCCCAATTCCTGAACACTTGCTTAATTAGGTCAAATGCCTTTGAAGACTAATTCTGAATTTCTAAAACATCAACACCAAACTCAATGAGCAAATAAGTCACTACTATATGCTAAATTGTAAATAAATGCTTAGAAAACAGGTAACACAATCCACTTAACACAATCAAATCAAATCAACAAATTAAACATTTAGGAATTCAATAAAAACCATTTTTGTTAAATAATTATAATTATAAGCATTAATTTACCTCTAAACAGATCCAACAATGATGTTGTTAATAGGGATAAAGATGAGCTTAACGAAAAACCTAATTTCAAGACACCTATATTTTGCATCTATACATACAAAGAAAATTATATATATATAGTTCGATTTCTGTCTTTCCGAAAGACAAAAAAAGGAATCGAAATTCAAAGACAAACAAAAACAAAGAATCCTCCTAATGAAATTATACTAAGAATGAAATTATACTAAGAAAATATCAAAGATTTTTACTAATTAATGCATCACACTTCTTTACTCTCAATATACAGATCAACCAATAAGAATAATGAAACCCTAGTTATTTTCAATTGAATTATTATTAGCACAGATCTATAAAAAGACCTTTTGAGAACAGATTGAGCGGCATTATTCACTTGGCTGTTGCCTTGATTGTTGTTCATAGTCGCCTTGATTGTTGTTCATATCTCGAATCGGAAAAAAACTGTAATTCAACGAAAATATAGGTTCTGGATCTGATTGAAATTGAAAGATTTTGACTATAAAACGAACGATTTTGGGGCTTCGATTTTGTGTAGACGATGTCGTTCGATTTTGGGGCTTCGATTAAGAAATTGAAAGATTTTGGAACCCTTCGATTTTGGATCTGAAAATGGGGTTTTTTTTGGGGGGTTTTTTGTTTAATTGGAACAAAATTATAAAACGACCCTTGAGGATGACACGCAAATGTAAGTGTACTCCGCGTTACACTACATTTTTTTATGACATCAAAAATTGCTTGTCATAACCCTTCAGATTTTACAAGTTATGACAGTTTTTTTATGACACACATTTTTGCTTGTCATCGTAGATGCGTGTGTCATAATTTTGGTGTCATTAAAGGCTATTTTTCTAGTAGTGATACTTACTTTGAATGAAACCATACTCGACTAAAGCATTAGTGAGTTTTTCATTTCACTGCCTTGGAGCTTGTTTAAGCCCATATAAAGACTTATTCAACTTGCATATCTTTGTGCTGTCAGAATTATCATAACCCAAAGGAATAGTCATATAGACATCTTCCTTAAGATCCCCATACAAAAAAGCATTATTAACATCAAGTTGAAACAAAGACCATCCTTTACTAACTGCCACACTAATTAAACATCTCACAGTGACCATTTTTACAACAGGACTAGAAGTTTCCTCATAATCAAGACCTTCTCTCTGACTATACCCTTTAGCAACCAATCTTGCTTTAAACCTCTCAACCTCTCCAGAAGACTTATCCTTAACCCTATATATCCACTTACATCCTATAGGTTCTCTATCTATAGGTAAATCACAAATAGTCCAAGTATTATTCCTATTTAATGCTTATATTTCATTATTCATTGCATCAATCCATTTAGGGTCTTTGACAGCTTCATCATAAGTACAAGGTTCAACAATCTTATTAAGAGTAGTAGTGAAACAGTAATTATTACTACTAAGATTAGAATAACACACAAATTTATCAAGACCATACTTAACATTAGAACCCACAATATAATCATTAAACCAGACAGGATTCTTAGACTCTCTATTTGATCTTCTCAAACCAAGATTGCCATCATTATTATCTTTATTAACAACAGCTTCATTTGGAAAATTATCAATGACACCCTCAGGTTGAGGATTTTCAATTATAGGTGTTGCATTAGCATCCTCATTTATTGAAACATCTATGTTAGTCTCATCTAAATTAGGAGCCATACCATCACCCATAACTGATGTTCTCTCATCATCATAGGGTTCTTTATCAGCAACAATGGAGTTTTCAAAGTCTAAGTTATTAAAAAAATTTATTTGATCTGACTCACTTGAAGATTCCAAATTGGGATTTTTATTAGAATTCATTTTAAAAGGAAAAACAGTTTCATAAAATTTTAAATCTCTAGAAAAAAATACAGTCTTACTATCAAGACTGTACACTTTATAAGCCTTTTTAACAGAAGAATAACCAATAAGAATACATTTTTCAGCTCTAGAAGAAAATTTATCATTATTGTTTAAGACAGTTGAATAACAAAGACATCCAAAACTCCTTAAGTAAGAGAGAACAAGTTTTTTTTTATTATAAATCATTTCATAAGGAGATTTTCCTTTTAACACAGATGATGGAATCCTATTGATGAGATAAACATAAGTCAAAATATATTCAGACCAGAATTTAAGAGGTATACCACTTTGAAATAAAAGACTTCAGGCAATATTAAGTAAATGTCTATGTTTTCTCTCAGCAATGCCATTTTGCTGAGGAGTATAAACAGAAGAAGTTTGATGAACAATTCCTTTTTTATGACAAAAATCATTCATTTTGTTATTAACAAATTCTGTCCCATTGTCAGACCTTGTAGTTTTGATTTTAACTTCAAATTGATTTTCAAGCAGATTCACAAAAGACTCAATCATAAAAAATACTTCATCTTTAGACTTAAGTAAATATACCCAAACAACTATAGAAAAGTCATCAACCACAGTAAGAAGATACCTAAAACCTTCTCTACTTGGAACTTATATGGTCCCCACACATCAAAATGAACAAGTTCACCAAGTTTAACAGTTTTATGATTACTAAAAGGAAAAGGTTTTCTTGTTTGTTTAGCCTTGTGACACACATCACAAGGTGAAACATAAGAATTAGACTCAAGATCAAGATCATCATTTAAAATATTCAAAACTTGATCAGCAGGGTGACCTAACCTATTATGCCAGACAGTTTTAGAAACATGAAAGCAAGTACTAACAACATTACAAGACTCACCTACAGTGTTACTTTTTTCATCAAACAGATACAGACCATTGGACTCACTACCAGTCCCCAACACTTTTTCTTCTCAAATTTTGAATATAACAATTATGCTCATCAAAACCAACAAACAACTTACTATCTCTAACAAGTTTGTGAACAGACAAAAGACTCACATTATAATTAGGTACAACCAAGACATCATACAAAACAACATTGTTTGTAAGTTTTAAATTTCCAATAGCAGTGATTTTGGCCAAAGTACCATTAGGGTGACCAACAGACAAATTCAAATCAGAAACATTTACAACACTAAACATGTTTAAAGTAGAAGAAGTCATATGTTGATTAGCACCAGAGTCAATTATCCATTTTAAGACTTTGATCATAAACTCAGAATTTGCACAGAAATACTTATCAAAATTATTATTAAAAATGACACTATGATTCATAACAAATGCACTACCTACCATATTAGCTTGAGCAGAGCCAACTGACTTACCACTAATAAGAGAAATTAACTTCTGCACTTGATCATAAGTGAAAGCCATAGAAACAATATTTGCAGAATTATGCATAGAAGAAGAAGAAGAAGCAGATTGCAGATAATTAATGTTAGCATCACTATTAGCATTAAAACCTTGTTTAAAACCATGATTCTGTCTTATTGGATTTGGATGTTTCTTAAACCCAGGTGGATAACCAACAATTTCATAACATCTTTCTATAGTATGTCCAATCATACTGCAGTGTTTACAAACAAGATTAGGATTAGGATTAGGACTTTGCAGCAAACACAGAAACTTGAGGTTTATTATCATTACTAGCAGACACATGTATAATCCTGTGAGATTCCTCTCTAGATAAGATAGCAAAAGCATTTTTCACATCAGGCAAATGATCTTTTGTAAGTAAAGTACTTCTTATTGGTTGATACACATCATCTAGTCCCATTAAGAACCGCATTAGCTTTATCAATTTATCATGAGTTCCTAATTCAGTTCTAGCATCACAAGTACATGCAGGCAGTTTAGTAAGTGTATCAAATTCTCTCCAAAGTGAATTAAGCTTATGATAATATTCAGACAAAGAAGTTCCATTTTGTTTAATTGTATTAATTTTATGCATCACATTGAAAATAATAGAACCATCAACCTTATCATAAGTTTCTTTTAATTCAGTCCAAACCACAAAAGCATTTTCAAAAAAAAATTGACCAACATACAGTTCTTGAGAAATAGATCCTAAAATCCAAGACAATACAATAGCATTACATCTGTCCCATTGCTGAGACAAAACAGGACTACTAGCATAAGGAGATTTCACAACAGTACCATCAATAAACCCTCATATATTTTTAGTTTGCAATGCAAGTTTTAAAGCACTAGCCCATACTCTATAATTTTCAGTTCCAGTCAATTTATAAGAATAATATGAACACCAGTAGTGTCATTAGCATGCAGATACAAAGGACTACCAATATCAAGACCACTAACAGTATTATTACTAGAATCACCAGTTTCAAGCACCATATTGACAACCAATTTAGACAAACAAATAAGACAAAAATAAACACAAAAATAAAAGACAAATAATAACAAATAAGAATATCCTGGAGTTTTATAGACCGCACAAGGATTCACACAATCAACAGATCAAACTACTACCAGGATTCCAAACTTCTTTGTGAAGTAGGTCAAGGCAGCTGTATGTCCTATGTATAAACCCTAGGCAATCCACCAGAATATGGAACAAAGAAACCTTACAGCGCTTTTTACGGAGGAAGAAGAAGAAAAAATTATCACCAATGATACCACGCGGAAGCAATCAACCAGAATCTTCAATACCCAAGGGTCTTTAAGATAAAAAACACTAAATCTTCTAAGTAGATCTATCAACCACCAGAAACCCTAAATCATCGATCGAAATCCAGAAACCCTAATTAATTGAACTTGGCTCTGATTCCATGTGAACATTATAGATCTAATATAAACATGAACGAATACCTTTATTGATCAAACCCTATAACTAGTACAGACTCAATAACTTGATCTATCCTCAATCGAGTGTAGATCTAAAGACTGAATCAACCACAATCGTGTGTG
The DNA here is from genome assembly GCA_034093135.1 of Erigeron breviscapus. NCBI lineage: Eukaryota > Viridiplantae > Streptophyta > Magnoliopsida > Asterales > Asteraceae > Erigeron > Erigeron breviscapus. The sequence goes on along the minus strand of CM067170.1, from coordinate 91,151,548 downwards.
ATTCTAATCAACAATACTGAACGATTACAAGAACAAAGAACAATAATCTATCTAGATGATAGATACAGACTCGATATATATGAGAGAATACAGATATATACAGAAAAACAATACAAATAGATTAAACCCTAAAAGGGTTATAATGAGGTATTTATACACCAAAACAACTTTTAGCCTTTCTTCAGTTTAGATCCTGCAAATATAACAATTTTACATAAAAGAAACAATAATAGACAACTTACCTTAACTTACCCTTTTGAGTTATAAGATTGAATAAACAATATCTTTTAACATAAATAATAATAACAATAGTTATATTTTTAATTAAATATTTACATACAAAGGGTAAAATTGTAATATTAAAGATGCTCGGTAAGGCTCGCAAGCTTCACGAGCTCGTTATTTTGATACTCGAGCTCGGCTCGAAAACATACTCGAGCTCGGCTCGAAAACATACTCGAGTAGCTCGAGCTCGACTCGACTCAAACCGAGTCGATTTCAAATAATTTACGAGTCCATTTCGGGTAGCTTGTGAACTGTATCGTCTCGTTTACACCCCTAGTTAAGATTTTCTCGTCCATACATAACAAGCTAAAAAAATGTTTTAAATATTTTAACAACAACATATGACTAAAAAGTTAAATGTGATACTGTATGTCATTCATAATAGTTGTAAAAACTAAGAAATGAATGGAAACATACCCAATTGGCCGATGCTAAAAGGTTAAAAGTCACAATGTATGTCATCCGTGATGGTTGTAGTTAGAAAACAAGAAATGATAGAAACATACCCAATGTTGTAACTTATGTCATTTAAAAAAAAAAAGACATACGACCTGATAAGCGAATACGCAACTAGCAACCCTGACAAGAGTGATATTCATTATACTAAAATCACCCAACGAAAACCGGCCATTTGGAAAATGTATGTATGCTAAGAGCATTTAAAAAGTCGAGTTATCTGTTAATTTTTTTAAGGCTTTTGATTAAATTATTGCTTTAATAGTAAAGCTTTTAAAAGTCTTTTAGATAATTTTTTAAACAACAAAACAAAGAAAAAGGTATCAAATATTTCCAAAAATTATTTTAATATACTAATAAAAAGTTTTTCACTTCAATGAAAAAAAATTAATATAAAAGTTTTTTGAATAGTAAAAAACTTAATAAAAGATTTGTAAAAAACTCTATTAGAGATCCGATGAAAATATATGTTAAGTTGATAAGCTCAAAATATGTCAATAAAAAATACGTGACTGACACTAAGACAATTTAAATTAATGTTAAAATTTAAGTGTGAAAAAGAGTTTTTAGCCTTCGATATATGATGTGTGAGTACTAGATTTTAGATTTGTATACTTATCAAATTAGTAGTTTCATGGGTCTAAATATATATATAATCACCCAATGAAAGTCGGTACGTGTTACCAACAGAGGCGTCCAAGATAACCGGTTTTAGGGAACTGGTTTCAAAAAAACGAAAACCAAACCGGAAAAACCGGTCTCTTCTGAACCGGCCGATTTGGTTTTCGGTTTCTAGAATCGGTTTTTTACTGGTTTTATATCAGTTCGGTTTCTGTTTTTGGGAAAAAAAACACAAAAAAACGGTCAGCCTTTGACCACAATCGTTTTCATACAAGTTCGGGTTTGGTTTAAACCGGTTTTTAATCACGTTGACCTAAACCAGTTTCGGTTTCGTTCCAGACCAGTTTGGCCCAAAACCGGTTTTTGAGCACGTCTAGTTATTAAACCATTTGGAAAATGCATCATGTATGTATATTAATAGAGATATATGTAAATTTTTTTTTGAAAGGTGAATTTTGTTTGAAGTTTCATGTCCGATTCGACTGCGAGAGGTCTAGTATACGTTGTCTTAACCGAGTCTGCGTTAGAGAGCTCTCTCGAAGCATAAATGCCTATTTCAAATACACAATTGGGAAAAACCCCTTACTGATATGCCCGAAAGCACGACAATTAGTAGTGGTAAACCCTGCTCCTTCAGACCTAAACTTAGATAAACCCAGGCCAAACCCTTATAGAGACTAGAAGGACACCTATATCTCAAAGTTGTCTGAAATGGAGATTCGAACCTGAGACCTATAAATCACTAGGAGAATTCTAACCATTACACCAACTCATTTTTAATTAAAGATATATGTAATTAATTTGACATTGCCTTGTATATGTTTATAAATCTGATGCTGACTTAAGACAAATCAAAAGTTAAAACCGAAGAAAGGGAATGACTGAATGAGTACGGTTTAACCTTTAATCTATCATGTGTCAATATTAGATCTTTAAATATATTTTTAAATTTATTAAATTAGTAATAGTCAGTATCATAATATTTATGATATTTCATGCTAATACGTGTTTTAAAATGTTGAAAAAAAAACCTTTATTTTGATAATGCTATTACGAAATTGAATTGTACAGCTCCAAAACGGCAATGCTATTATGAAAAATTGAACTGTACTGCGTCAAAACTTTAGAGAAAAAGGTTTCGGCGGCCTCGACTCGATCAAGGCTCTGAACCGCTTCTAACCAACGCCTATCTCCACCATTTACTTCTGATCGTTTTCTTTTCCATCTGATTTGAAGTTAATTTTCTTGATCATAAATTCAACTTACCGTAAATCTTATTACGTTATTATTTCAAGTGAAATTTTGAAAAGAGTGATCCTATTCCTACATATACATAGCAATGTTAAATATAATTTATTTTTCTTCACAAAACTCAAGTGACATGTACAATTGTTTGTCTAAATAAATTGTTGAGTGAAGCTTTACCAATATAAAATCTTATATTTGTTTTTTTCTCGTGGCTTCTTTTTTCTTACAAAAAGGGAAAAGCGTTTCTAATAACGACCAGTCAAGGCTTGTTGAGTGTATATTTTGTAGTTCTCTCAGTTAAAATCATAAGAAAGGTTTAGGATATGTAAACATTTGAGTGATCTTAGATTTGTAATTGAATATTGGTTTTAGCAACTTGCTAAATGCTTTTTGTAGAAAAATTATGTTGATAAGAAAAAAAGGAAAAAAAAAGAAGTATAAATTGGTCCATTTGTTTTGTTTCGATGACTAGAACCGATTAGTCTAAAAAGACTGAAGAATATAATCCGTTTGGCTAATAAGTTTTTATTTCATCTGTTGAGAAACAAGATCAATTATTAGCTTATTTTATGGTAGTTTGCTTATTTCCGGGTTAAGATGTTTTGCAGGTTAAAGTTCAAGGGTGTTTAAGTGTAAAGAGTGGAAAGTATCAACGTTTGGACTAAAGTTGTCAAGAAGGAAAAGATCAAGGGTAAAGAGAAGAAATACGTTTGGGTATTTAAGGCAGAAGATGTTTATTATTTAGGGTTAACACACATATACCTAATTTGAGATCTATGTTATTCTCTCTGGGAGATTAGAGTTCGATGAGGGTTTCCTTATGTTTTGATCTTATGATTATTCTGATCATCTGATCATCTATTTGATATTCTGTATTTGATATCTAAACTTATTGTTTAGATATTCAGTTTTCTTCTTTAATTTGTAATCGAACATTGATAATAATAAAGTTACAGCCGACTGTTTCGTTCATCAATTTTCTTTTATGGTATCAGAGCCAGGTTATCATTAATTGATGATATTTTAGATCGATTCTTCTATTCTGTTTTTTCTGGTCTCGGGCGTATTCCATTGTGGAACCCTAGATCTGAATTTTTGGGGTTTTGTTGTTCGATTAAATTAGGGTTTCGTGGTTAAATCCTAATTGTTGTTCTTCCGCTGCTTCATATCCATAATCACGATTCTATTTGTGATTTCAGATCCTGATTTCTTCTTTTGACTAAGTGAATCAAAAGAAGGGTTAGGGTTCCTCATCCTTCTGCCGATTGCGCTGTATTGTGTTCTCTATCCCTTCTCTTATATTACTTGTTTTTTGATTCTACTTATACTTTCTTCTCAATCTAATTTTTTATATATATATCTATACATATTTCTTCTACTTATTCACACAAAATCATTTGAGTTAATACTTGACCTGCCATCATCTGAGTGGTTAGGAATCCTGTCACTGGCTCGTTTGAGTGATTAAGTATTATTTTCTACAAAGTTTTTTTGAGAAAAAGGTATTTGTGGTTTCATTAGTGTATTATTTGTTTTTTGTGTTCTGCTTGTGGAGTATCTGGTTGTGTGCTTATCTTATAGGTGTTTTTCTGATATTTGTTTAAATACTTGTTCTTATTTGTGGTTATATTTTGGTTTCTATAATGGTGAATACTCCACCTCCTTCTGTGCATAATGATTCTGATCATGAAGATGATTTTGATGCTAATACTAGGATTGGTAAACTTGATTTTAGTGATCCTTTGTATCTTCATGCTAGTGATACTGTGAGCACACCACTAATTGCTTTTAAGCTGCTTGGTACTGATAACTATAAAGTTTGGGCTTCTGCTATGGAATTGGCTTTACATACTAAAAACAAAATTGGATTTATAACTGGTACTTGTGTTAAATCTGTTGATAATCCTGTACTTGCAAATCAGTGGGATAGATGTAATGCAGTTGTTCTTAATTGGATTTTAAATTGTGTGTCTCAAGAATTATACTTAGGACAAATATTTAGTAAGAATGCTGCAAATGTTTGGCAAGAATTAAAGGAAACTTATGACAAAGTTGATGGTTCTGTTGTGTTCAATTTACATCATAAGATTAATTCTCTGTCTCAAAATGGTTCTTCTTTATCTGAATATTATCATAAACTGTGTTCTTTATGGAAACAATTTGATGTGCTTGTTAAACTGCCTGCTTGTTCTTGTGATGCTGCTAGAGATGTTCAGAAACATAATGATTTGATCAAGTTAATGCAGTTTCTAATGGGACTTGATGATGATTATACTCCTACTAGAAGTCAAATTCTTACTACTGATCCTCTTCCTTCTGTGAAGACTGCTTTTTCCTTAATTTCCAGAGAGGAGTCTCACAGAGGGGGGATTTCTGGAGGATCAAAACCTTCTTCTTCTGTTTTTGCTGCAAAAAGTTTTCAAAACAAGTCTTCAAACAATTTTAAGGCAAATTTTGACTCAAAAAAGACTTATGATAATAATTTTGAAGCAAGAAAAACTTTTGATCCAAATCAAAGAACTTACAGATCTCCTAATCCTAATTTCAAGTGCACTCATTGTAATAAAATTGGACATACTATTGAAAGGTGTTTTCAACTTGCAAATCAAAGGAATAATAATAGGTTTAATAGTCACAATTCTGTGGTTGATAAGTCTAATTCTGCAAACTCTTCTAATATGCATAATTCTGGTACTAATGGTTTTACTTTGACTCATGATCAAATGAGTAAATTACTTGTTCTTCTTGGTGATAAGAAAGATGAGTCTTCTTTGTCTGCAAACCTTGCCAATATGGCAGGTATTTCTTGTAGTACCTTTGCTCATATTATGTCTAATAATGCTTTGCTTAAGCTAATTTATGATTGGATTATGGATTCAGGGGCTAATCAACATCTTACTCTTTCTGAAAAAGGTTTAACTGATTTAGTAGATGTTTCAGATTTGAATTTATTAATTGGACATCCAAATGGTACAAATGCTAAGGTTCAAAAAATTGGTAATCTTAGACTTAATGCTAATCTGGTTTTGTTTGATGTTATGGTTGTACCTGAATACAGTGTGAATCTTATGTCTATTCATAAATTGGCTAGAGATAATAAAGTTTGTGTCTCTTTTAATGAGAATAACTGTTTGATTCAGGATTTTCCTCTAAATCAGAAAGTCCTGGGGACTGGTAGTCAGAAGAATGGATTATATTTTTTTGATGAAACTGCTAATTGCTCTTCCTCTGTATGCAATGCTGTTAATGTTCCTTGTGAGTCAAATAATCTTTGGCATGCTAGATTAGGTCATCCTTCTGATCAAGTTTTAAAAGTGTTAAAACAAAAACTCAAAATTGATAATCATTCTAATTTACCTTGTGATATTTGTCATAAAGCAAAGCAAGTTAGAGAACCTTTTCCTCTTAGTGAACATAAAACTGAAAGGCTTGGTGATTTGATTCACATTGATGTATGGGGTCCTTATAAAGTAACAAGTAAAGAAGGTTTTAAGTATTTCTTAACTATTGTTGATGACTTTACTAGAGCTGTTTGGACTTTTTTGATGAAAACTAAGGATGAAACTTATGATCAAATTTTTCTTTTAGCGATTGAGAGAATATTGCACAAGTTCACCAAGAATATTGCAGGTTTGCAAAGTGTGAATTCTATCGAAGTTTATTCGAAGAAGTTAATATTCTTGGTTGTGCAATGACTTGTATTTATAGGCAAAGTTAACATTGGGATGTTAACTTTAGCCGTACAAATGTGGTTGGGAGCATTTAAGGAATAGCATTTAATTCCTTAAAAAGCATTGTAAAGTCGCGTATTAAAGTGACTTTACATAACCACCTTTATGTACTTTATAATACTTAAATAATAAGATAAGGCTTATTATCCGGGTAAAGGTACATAAAGTATACAAGTCAATTCCTCGTAATCAGTGTAAAGCTTTGTAAGGGCTTTCCACTGATGGTCTCCAGTTTGTAACTGACTAGAATGCCAACTGGGCTTCGCTGCCATTGCCATTCTCTATCTTCCATTTGTTGTCTTCGACTTCAACTGGAATGCTTCTTCAACTTGGTCAGTTCTCAACTGGAGGAAGTCTTCAGTTGCGTTAACTGTACGGTGCAACTATACTTCAATATATTTCTCGACAAATCTTCTTGGTCACCAGTTTACTGGTCACCAGGTGCAACTGGTGAACTGGTCAGTGTGAACTGGTGACTGGCCAGTTCCAGGTGAACTGGTCCTAACAAATTCCCCCTATTTGTCTAGAAATATAGTCTAAGTCTTTTCTAGTTCTTGTATCTATACAAGTGTGAACTATAGAGACTTGTTCGATTTTAAATCTATCTAAGATATCTAAGGCATTTTATAGATCAATAAATGCCTTAGGTTTTTCTTTTATGTTTGTTAGATTTTAATCTTTTATCTACCTTGTGGTTACAAACTGGTAACTTCATTTATACAAGGAATGAACTTTACACAAGTTACAGAATGTAAAACAAATTACAAGAAGATAAAATGAAGAGAGAACTTAAACAGATGGCCCTTCGCCAGTTCTTCTTCTTTTGGTCACTAGAGAAATAGGTTGAGTGTCTTCAGGGTCAATATTCAGCCTTTGCTCCAGATTCTCTTTATGTTGAATCTTGCCCTTTAAGAAATTTACCCATGCCTTCTCAAACCTATTCTTTTGTGCCTTCGCATCAAGCACATTTACCATCTCGACCCATTCGCTGAACCCAAATTGCAACACACCAGGATCATCAGTTCTCACTAGTGGCCCACCAGCATACTTAACTTCAACTTGAAAGACCTTGGTGCCTGGCTTGATTGTAATATTGACATTAGTGATAGTACCACCATGTCTTCTGGTTGACATGATCTAGGAGTAGTAGTTTCTTGCTTCAGTTTCATTAGTGATTTTAATACTCCCAGCACCAGCAGCCAGTACGGCGGACTTAATGTCTTCATTTGTGACCTCGCCAGTTGGTTCAACGAATGTTCTAAGGTCAGCATCCCTATCAGCTTTGGTCAGTGGTCTTCCAGGTTGTGGAATCCTTCTTCTTGGTAGATTCATTACTTCCTTCACAACCTTCTTCACATTGGCAATTCTCTTCAGAATCCCACTGGCCCTTAACTCCTTAGCCCTCTCCAAAGAAATGTTCAAGCTTCTGGCATCAAATTCAGCCTCATCCTCATGATAGTGTCTTTCCAGTTCAACATCTAGCATTTCATTTAACTGGTCAACTATCCTAGGATCATTCTTAATCCTGAGATACTCCTCCTTAGTGATACCTAGAAGATTGGCATCACTCATATCTAGCAATTTCAATTGTGTGAGATGTGCCCTGGCTTCAGCTTGGTTCCGTTGTTTCATTTTCTTTCGTTCTTTAATGTCATCACCAAGTCTGGCCAGTCTTCTACTATCACTATCTGAAACTGGAGGCAGTTCATCAGTATTACCAGTTTCAAGCATTTCCATTTCAGTGGCCGGCTGGGCTTCATCAGATATTTTACCCTTTCCCTTATCTAACACATTCCCCTTTACACTAGCCTCACCAGTTTGCTCACCAGCATCAGTACTGGTAGCTAAGCTCAATTCCCTTCTAGGTACAACTGGTGGTGCAAGGACTGTACTTCTTTCCCCCTTGGCAGCATCTAGACCTGCCCTAATTGCTTCCCATTCAGAGGGGTGTGATGGCAACCGGTCAAGAGGCTGCCACGACTGTACATCCTTGCACTCTTTAAAAATCCCACACATCATTCTGAAGGACCTCCAAAGGTGGTTGGTTTCTTTAGCCTGGGCCAAGACATTTGCAACAACTTTGTCTTGACCAGTTTTCAATGCATTCAAAACCTTTGATTCTTCATCAATACCAGCAACCACCTTTTCCTTCATATCATCATCCCTCTTCTTCAAGTTCTCCACTTCATTGGTCAGTTTATTCAATGATTCAGTATGTAGAGACACTTGGGTGCTCAAACCTTCAATGCTGCCCCTCAACTGGTTGATCTCACTGGTAAGTGGGGCCAGATCAACCTGAGGAGTGGCCAGCTTGGTGATCTCAGATATCACCCTTTCAACCAAACGCTCTTCTCTAGCACCCAACGTATCCTCTATCTTCTGACCAACTGAAGATACCAACTGCTCTCCAAGGCCAGTTATATCTAGGCCAGGTCTCTCAATTAGTTCCTTGACCTGCCTTTCAATCTCCTTCAGATCTACTTCAGAGGTTCTGACAGTGTTGGTAAGTAGATTTGAGATAGAACTGGTGACCTTGGAGTGAGTTAGGTCAAAGGCTTCCTTCAATGTACCAGCCAGATTGTTACTGCCAGTGACCAACTCATTCAATTTATGAAACACCAAGTCCTCATTTGATGAGAATTTGTTTATCCCCAGATCAACCACCTTGATATTTGTCAAAGAGTCTTTGTGGTATCTGGAGAAGGACTTGGTGTTTTTATCAAGTGTCTTCTGAATCTCCTCCACCCTGGTTAAAAGGTTTTGGAGATCGGATTGTATGGAGACAACTTGACTGTCCAGTGACAAAGGAGAAGGTGTCACTGGACCACGAGCAGTTACTACTGGAGCAACTGGAGGAGGCAAACTAATGGAAGTCTCCCCAGTTGTCAGGCCAGCAGTTGAATATATATGAGGAGTGGTAGAAGAAGAAAGGACTGGAAAAACAATGTGTTGTTCATGCTGAGAAAGCTCAGGTGTGAACAACGGCGACGGTGGTGGGGGCATTTCTCGAGCAAGTGAGAATTGCCCAGTTGGTAAAGGAGCGGTATATATTGGTAAGGAAATATCTATAGGCACATTTTGCTCAGGTGGTGAAAGTGAAATTGATGCGTCTGGAGGGCAGACTGGAGATGAAGGGTCTTGTGCTTGTACAGAAGCATCAAAAATCTCCATGTCTGTTTCAGTACCTTCTGAATCCGAAGATTCAATAAGGATTTCCTCGTCGTTAACATCCATGTCCAGATCCATGAATGTGACAGAGGGCTGACCAGTTACCTGGTCAGTCTCCAGATGACCTTCCCCAGTTTCCTGGATGGGTGCATCTGTTGGTGGATCAGATACCGAAGTATCTTCACCAGGGATAGACGTGATAGGAGTGGCTTCAGTTATGGTTGTTCTATCCTCAACCACAACTTGAGACGAACTGGAGGGTCCCTCATTATTTTGAGGCCCGCCCAGTTGTCTTTCTGATTCACTTTCCAAAGGTGCATCAGTTTTAGCAAATGCCAGTCGCATTTGCTCTGGAATTTCGACCTCTTTAGCTTCAGAAACAAGAGAGTCTAGATTCCTCATCAAATCTGGCCTTGTGAACGGTGAATCTGTATTTCTATACTCTTCATCGCCCAAAATTTGCTTGAAACATAGTGAAAGAAATCTTGAAAAGGGGATACACACACCCCTGGAGCCTTTCAGCTTTTGTACGAGACTCCTATACAAAATGTCAGCAAAATCCACCCTCAATCCATTCCACAAGCAGTAAGCCATCTCTGCTTGTGAGGAGTTGATCTGGTCAAGACCACCAGAACTCCCACCCAAACTTTCTACCAAGTGTACGAAGAAATACCTCCATGAAGGTGTAAGACCCTTCATGGTCATAGCCCCCTTGGTCTTCAACACCCCATTGTCCAAGCACTCCTTATGACCCATCTCAAGGAGTACTTGACGAAAATTGATACTGGGGGGCAAGACAACTGGAGATTCACCTTCTCTCCAGTAATTGAGGTGAAGAGCATCCCTCAATACTTCAACAGTCAAGGTACACTTGATTGTTCCATCCTTTAACGTGAAACTGATGGAGGAACAATCAGAAGAAAGAGTGGAAGTGTACCAGAATTCACACAAGTAGTTATGATACATCTTGCGTGGGTTTCTAGAGAATAAGGGTCCTATTGGAGAATCCTTCAAAAACTTTCGGATTCTACCAATAAGGGTATTAGACCCTTGAGAACCTTGTAGGCTTGCCAATGGATTATTAGGGTTTAGTTTAAGGGCAGCACTACTCGGAGCACCAGTTGCCTGGGTGACATCTGGTGAGGGATTATATGGAACAGTCAAGAGATTTACATCTCTTGAACGGGATGATCTAGGAGCCATAGAATGAAACTGAAATTTAGGATTTAGGGTTTTTGATTTGTGAAGCAAAGAGAAGAATGAAGCAATGTTTATGATTGGAAGTAAATGAAGAGAGTAAATGAAGGGAATGAAAAGAGAGTAAATGAGTTTCGGAGTAAATAAGGGTATTTATAAGGGGATTCAAGATCCCAATGTAAAACCAAAAATCATATTTTATTAAACCAAATCGATTTTGAAGATATTTTGACAAAATGATTTTGAATTTTGAAATAAAAATATAATTTTCCATGTAAGCATTAAATGTTACCATGTCAGCATTAAATGCTACGACGGCTTACTTTACCCATGACCCCACTCACTTTTTGTTTTCCCAACACAAACAGTTGTCAAGTACTTAAAATGGTTTCAAACACGTCAGATCACGATATCAAGTGGTTTAAAACACTCAAGTATCATCACGTGTCACACATATTGACCAAGTATTTGTAACGTTATAAAAATTTAGACAAAGACTGAACCTGGTAACTGGAGGATCAGTCCAGTACCAGTTTCCAACTGAAGAGTTCTCCAGTTGCATTTTCAAACAAAAACGAATTTTAGTCAGAAAATTATTTTGAGTCTTTCCCCCTAAAATGATGATCCAGTAATCAATTAGTGCCAAGATAGTATCACAAAGGCGTTCGATAGCCTGGCGAGCAAAGATTATCTGGACCTCCTCAACTGGAGAACTTCATCAGTGTCACTGACGCGTTCAATAACAAAGAAAGCTCCAGTTAAGGGTTTAACATTCCCAGTTCGCTGATGAGATGTTTAAAAGTTTTCTCATCGAGAGGTTTAGTAAAAACATCAGCTAACTGTTTGTCAGTGGGGATGAAATGAATTTCAATATCACCTTTCATAACATGATCTCGAATGAAATGATACCTGATGTCAATATGCTTTGTTTTTGAGTGCATCACTGGATTGTGAGAGATAGCAATTGCACTGGTGTTGTCACAAAAGATTGGGGTCTTGGTATACTTCTGACCATAATCTAGTAACTGGTTCTTGATCCAGAGAATCTGGGCACAACAACTGGCCGCAGAAATGTACTCTGCCTCAGCAGTGGACATAGAGACTGAAGTCTGCTTCTTGCTGGTCCAACTCACCAGTTTTCCTCCAAGGAAATGACAACCACCAGTTGTGGATTTTCTATCAATCTTACAACCTGCATGATCAGAATCTGAATAACCCATTAGATCTAATCCTGAGCCTTTGGGGTACCAAAGACCAAGATTAGGACACCCTTTCAGGTATCTAAAGATACGCTTTACAGCGTGCAAATGTGATTCTTTAGGGTTAGCCTGAAACCTGGCACATAAACATGTTGCAAACATTATATCTGGTCGACTGGCAGTTAAGTACATCAGTGAACCAACCATACCTCTATAGTCAGTTATGTTAACTGGTTTGCCAGTTGGGTCAGAGTCCAAATTCAATGGTGCTGCAATAGGTGTGTTTTTCGATGGGGTTGAATCATATTTGTATTTTCTTAACAAATCTCTGACATATTTTCCTTGGTTTATGAAAATTCCATTTCCAGTTTGCTTAATCTGAAGACCTAAGAAAAATGTTAATTCACCCATTAAACTCATCTCATACTCAGATGACATGATTTTAGAAAACTTTTTACACATTGCATCATCAGTTGAACCAAAAATAATGTCATCAACATAAATTTGTACCAATAAGATATTACCTCTTTCTTTCAAGATAAACAAGGTATTATCTATTGCACCTCTTTGAAAGCCATTTTTAAGAAGATGTTTAGTTAAAGTATCATACCAGGCTCTTGGGGCTTGTCTTAGACCATACAATGCTTTGTTCAGTCTATAAACCCAATGAGGATGCTTCTCATCGATGAAACCTGGAGTCTGCTTAACATAAACTTCTTCTTCCAATGTTCCATTAAGGAACGCACTTTTGACATCCATCTGGAAGACCTTGAACTGCAGATGGGCTGCATAAGCCAAGAATATTCTAATGGCTTCAAGTCTTGCAACTGGAGCAAAAGTCTCATCAAAGTCAACGCCCTCTGCTTGACAATAACCCTGGGCAACTAGTCTGGCCTTGTTTCTTACAACATGACCATCTTCATCCATTTTATTTCGGTAGACCCATCTGGTACCAATAGGTTCTTTCTTTAACCCTGGTGGACAAGGAACAAGCTCCCAAACATTGTTCCTTTCAAACAGGAGGAGCTCTTCTTGCATAGCTTCCACCCAGCTTGGGTCTGCCATAGCCTCGTCAATCTTCTTTGGTTCAATTAAAGATAAGAAGGTGACGTTTAAGCATTGCTCACTGGTGGCTCTTCTAGTCTGAACCCCACTAGTTGGATTACCCACAATCTGTTCAATTGGGTGGGCTTTAGTCCATCTAGTGTATTGACTAGGCTGGTGAACTACAATATCAGTGCAAGTCACCTGGAGATCTTCTTCAGTTGCAGCAGCATCTGGAAAAGGATCAGTCCAAACAACTTCTACATCCTCATCAGAGTCAATGAGGTCTCGATTGGCATCATGAAATTCCTCAGTTGAAGGAAACTCATGAGTAACTGGAGAAGTAGGTGATTGAACTGGTGCTGATATTGGAGTGGCACGTACATCTGATCCAATCACCAATTCTTGTGGTAAGTTAAAATTGATGGAGGGATAAAATGATGTGTCACTGGTGCTTTTCTTCTTCTTGACTGGTTCCAGTTTGTTGTAACTGGAAGCATCTTCTGGTAAAACAACTGACCGATGAACTTGGTCAGTTTCACCAAAGTTGATTGGAATGACTAGAGAAATATCAAGGCTTGGTCTCTTGTTGATTGCTTCAGTTGATTCATCGAATGTGACATGAATTGTCTCATGCACCTTTTGGAGTCTATAATTATAAACTCTAAAGGCCTTTCGAATATCTGAATAGCCTAAAAATACCCCTTCATCAGCTTTTGCATCAAACTTTCCAAGCTGACTGGAATCGTTCAGTATATAAACTGGACAACCAAATATATGGAAATATCCAATATTTGGTTTACGATTCCTGAGTACTTCGTAGGCAGTCTTCTTATGTCTCTTGATGTAGACTGACCAGTTTTGGGTGTGACAAGCAGTTGCAACTGCCTCAGCCCAAAAACTGGTGGGAAGACCAGATTCAGATAGCATGCTTCTGGCCGCTTCTATCAGTGTACGATTCTTTCTTTCCACAACTCCATTTTGCTCTGGAGAGTGAACTGATGAGAAGTTTTGAGAAATGCCAGTGTCAGTGCAAAATGTTTCAAGTACCTTATTTTGGAATTCAGTACCATTATCACTTCGCAACTGACAAACTTTTCGAGTGTACTTGAGCTCAATTCTTTTGATAAGCGAGATGATCTCAGCAGGTGCATCACTCTTGGATCTGATGAATACCACCCAGCAATATCTGGTGAATTCATCAACCACAACTAGAGTGTATTTCTTTCCAGCTCTAGTTTGAACATTCACTGGACCAAAAAGATCCATATGAAGCATGTGAAGAGGTTCAGTGATGCTAAAATTTTGCCTAGTTTTGAAACTGGCTCTCTTCTGCTTACCCATCTCACACCTGGACATGGCTTTTCCTTATTGAAGGAAATCTGGGGTATCCCATCAACCAGTTGTTTGCGAGACAACTTGTTAATGTTCTTGAAATAAAGGTGGGATAACCTTTTATGCCATAGCCAGTTGGTGTCCTCATCAGCTTTGGTATAGAAACATTGCTCTTTTGGAGCTGGTTCCATATCCATGATGTACACATTCCCTTTTCTTGGTGCAATCATCACCACTTTCCAATCCTTGTTAAATATGGTGCCTTGTGCAATATCGAACAATACTTTGAAGCCATCATCGCAAAGTTGGCTTACACTGATCAAGTTATATTTCAAACCATTCACAAATGCAACTCTTTTGAATTCGACTTGTCCATTATTGAGCACACCATATCCTTCAGTCTTTCCAGATTGATCATTACCAAACGTCACTGTCGGTCCATCTTGGACAGTGAACTCTTCCAGTAGGGGCTTACATCCGGTCATAGTCCGGCCAGCAGCGCTGTCCAGATACCAGATATTTTTCTTTCGATCGCCCTACACACACACAAAAATCATTAGTTATTTTGTGAACCCATCTTTTCTTGATGGGTCCACTGGACTTCTCTACAGAAGCCACAGTTGATTGTTGAGGTGTTGAACTGGAGGCTACATCTGGAGCATTATCACCAGCTCCAGGTGCAGAAGTAAAAACGATTGGTATTTGATATTTACTCACCTTAAGTTTACCAGATTTTGTTCCTGATGGAACATTCTTTTGTTTAGGTACAGAAGGGAGTGATTTAATATTTTGTTTTAAAACTGGAGGTGGTGAACCTCCTTCCAGATTGTTAATCCGGGCAGTGCAACTCTGAACCTGCCGAGACAAAAGTTGGAGTTGCCTTTCCAGATTAACCAAAATATTGGTTTGTTCAGGCAGTTGAACCTTGGACATTGGTTCAACTGGAGATTTAGTCTGTCGGGTCTTGGGCTCCTTAGACTTATGAGGTAAAGGCTTGTTAACAGTGGCCTTTTTGACTGGAGCTTTAGCCTGTTTGGCTCCAGTTTTAACCTCAATGGGGTGGTCTCATTGGTTTCAGTTTCAACAGCTTCAGGTTGATCATAAGGTGTTTCAACCTGGAGAGCTGGAGGCAATGCATGAAGATCTGGTATAAGAGCTGCCATCTCTAGATCTTCAGATTTCCATGCATTTTTCTGGGCATCGATAGTTCTTGAAAATGCATCATAGTTTTTGCCAGATGCTTTTACCCAGGACTTGATAATCTTTTGAGCTTTTTCAAAATCATAAGATAGTTTTTGATTATCAAGTTCTAAAGCCTCAATCTTTAAAACTGACTCCTTGAGAGCCAACTGGACACTTTGCAAATCATTCAGTTGTGGTTTGACATTGTTCAGTTCAATTAAGATAGTGTCTAAATATCTTTCACTATCAGCTCTAACAGTTTATGCAAATGCCAAATCACCACTTAATGATTCAGCCAGGTCCAGTTTTAATTCAGGGTCAACCTGGTGATCATAATCACATACCTTTTTCAGTATGATGCCAAATCACCACTTAATGATTCAGCCAGGTCCAGTTTTAATTCAGGGTCAACCTGGTGATCATAATCACATACCTTTTTCAGTATGATGTCCACCCATCTTCCAGAGATGACATCATCTTTCACCACATGCTGCTGTTGTTGATCTTCCAAGGCCATGAAACACATGTCCCTTTCCTCTTCTTCATCATCAGATGAGTCATCAGAGTACTCCAATTTTCCCTCAGTTTGTGCCATTAAGCACTGATCCTTTTCCTTTTGCATGGACAGGAGGGCAATCTGGGCCTTAAGCTTCTTGTATTTAGCTTTGTAGCTATCATCAGGCCGATTGTAATTGGGGACAGAGGGGCCAGTTTGGTTATTCAACTGACTAGATCTGCATTCCTTCATAAAATGACCTTTCTTGCCACACTTATAGCATGTAAGATTGGTCTTATCCAGAGAGCTGGAGCTGGAAGCATTGTTGGGGCCATTAAATCTTTTAGATTTATGCTTAAACCTATTAAAGGTTTTAGCAATCATGGCGACCAGATCATCATCGTCAGTTTCATCATAACCATCACTGTTTTCAGTGGTCAGCCCAGAGTTTAAGAAACTGTTCAACATCTCCTTCATCGAGTGTACCTGGACACTCTCAGCAGACATTAAAGCAGCATAAGGTCGCTCAATTGTATTAGCAACCTTGGGACTCTGAGCATGGTTCATGGCATCTTGCTCAGCCACAAGTCTTGCAGCATTATTATCTTCAGTGAATCTGAAGGCTCCATAGAGCGATGCAAGAGTGTGAGTGTGCAAGGTTTTACCTTGTCTCAAGACAAGAACCATGTTTTCCCATTTGGAAGGAAGAATATCACAAAACTTCTCAATAAGAATATCCTTATCCATCTCTACACCCAAACCTCTCAACTGATTGATGAGGCTAGAAAATCTGGTATATGTACCAGTTAAACTTTCATTGGGCAAGGCAAAGAAGGATTCATACTTCTTGTTCAAGGCAACTTTTCTGGTGACGATTGTGTCATCACCTCCTTCAAATTGAATCACTAATTCATCCCACATAGACTTGGCACTGGGAAACAACACAAGTGTTGGAATTAGGTCTTCAGGGACAGCCCCAAGGATCATGTTTTTCAGTCTGGTGTCCAAGTCCACCAGTCTGTGATCCTCATCAGACCAATGGTCTTCTGGCTTTTCCCTTGAGCCTCTTCTTCCAGTAGGATCAAGAAGAGGACTCACCCCAATGGACATAGGAATATATGGTCCATCCTTAAGGATTTTCAACATATACCTCTCAATACCACCAAAATGCAACAGCATTCTAGCTTTCCATGTACCAAAAGTCTCACTGTTTCCATCAAATTTTGGAACAGGAGTGTTGGAGTAATGTACATGGACGTGGTTTGGGGCAGAAGGAGGAGGAGGGTTGGTGTTAACGTTTTGAAAAGGTTGTGCATTAGTGTTCGATGGGTTTTCACCTGAACCAGAACCATCTCCACCTTCAGTAGTGTTCATCTTTGCAGATCTAGGCAAGTTTATTAGCCTTCTGCTCTGATACCACTTGTAAGTCCCAACTTGTTAGATGGTACTACTGAAGACACCTCTATGTCGATGGTGGAGTTACTTTGCAATATACTTACTGAACTGGAGACGACCAGTTGCAGAGGTATATACCAAGTTCTAGATAGATTACTTATATAAAAGACAATAAGTAAAGAACAATGCAATAATACAAATAACTTGTAAACAATCTTGATGAGACAATGTGTAGTTTTCAATGTGTAATTTATTTATTGATATTAAACAAATTACAAGGTTGATGCGGAACCAAGATAATACACGAATGTAAATATCCTAACAACCTATGAAATACAATTGATCTATACTCGGAATTTCTCTTCAACAATCGAAACACTTAAAGTAGTGAAATGTTCCTTTTAGCGATTGAGAGAATATTGCACAAGTTCACCAAGAATATTGCAGGTTTGCAAAGTGTGAATTCTATCGAAGTTTATTCGAAGAAGTTAATATTCTTGGTTGTGCAATGACTTGTATTTATAGGCAAAGTTAACATTGGGATGTTAACTTTAGCCGTACAAATGTGGTTGGGAGCATTTAAGGAATAGCATTTAATTCCTTAAAAAGCATTGTAAAGTCACGTGTTAAAGTGACTTTACATAACCACCTTTATGTACTTTATAATACTTAAATAATAAGATAAGGCTTATTATCCGGGTAAAGGTACATAAAGTATACAAGTCAATTCCTCGTAATCAGTGTAAAGCTTTGTAAGGGCTTTCCACTGATGGTCTCCAGTTTGTAACTGACTAGAATGCCAACTGGGCTTCGCTGCCATTGCCATTCTCTATCTTCCATTTGTTGTCTTCGACTTCAACTGGAATGCTTCTTCAACTTGGTCAGTTCTCAACTGGAGGAAGTCTTCAGTTGCGTTAACTGTACGGTGCAACTGTACTTCAATATATTTCTCGACAAATCTTCTTGGTCACCAGTTTACTGGTCACCAGGTGCAACTGGTGAACTGGTCAGTGTGAACTGGTGACTGGCCAGTTCCAGGTGAACTGGTCCTAAAAATATAAACTTTATAGTCTTGAAAAAAGAAGTTTTCTATATTCCAGAGATGTTAAATTCTATGAAAACATATTTCCTTTTACAATGACTTCAAAGAATGTTTTAGAAAATACTAATTATGATTCTGTCACTCAACTTAATTTTTTTGACACCATTTATGAAAAGTCCAATGATGAAGAGGAAGAGGGTGATACTGTGATTGAAGGTAGAACTACTCATTGTCATAAAAGTCCACCTAGAGGTACCAGAAATGATGGTGAACCATCATACAGCTTTGGCAGTCCTTCTAGGGTTACTAGCAATGATGGTGAACATAATTCTGGATGCTCTTCTGAGACTACTAACATTGAGGGTTCAGCAACTATCTCAGAAAATTTAAATGATCAAGAACATATTTCTGAGGACAGTTTTCATGAAACTGAAATTTTGAATGAGAATATCAATTTAAAAAGGTCAGATAGAAGTTCTGTTCTTCCTAAAAGGTTGGAAGATTTTGTTTTAGATGCCAGAATTAAATATCCTTTAAAGAAGGTTGTTAATTATTCTAAGCTTACTCCTAGCATGTTCTGTTTCACAACAAATTTAAATAAATCCATTGAACCAAAAACTTATAATGAGGCTGCTTGTGATAATAATTGGGTTATAGCTATGAATGATGAGATGAATGCTTTAAATGAAAATAACACTTGGATTATTACTGAATTGCCTAAAGGAAGACAACCTATAGGTTGTAAATGGATTTATAAAATCAAATACAAGTCAAATGGAGAAATAGATAGGTATAAGGCTAGGTTAGTGGCAAAGGGTTATGATCAAAAGGAAGGTATTGATTTTGAAGAAACTTTTTCTCCAGTGGTAAAAATGGTTACTATTAGGAGCTTAATTTCTGTTGCTATGTCTAGTGGTTGGTCATTATATCAACTTGATGTGAATAATGCTTTTCTATATGGAGATTTGGTTGAGATTGTTTATATGGATCTTCCTCCTGGTTATTTTAATAAAGATGATAAAAGAGTATGCAAGTTGACTAAATCTTTGTATGGTCTGAAACAAGCACCTAGACAGTGGAATACTAAGTTGACTAATGCACTTATTGAATGTGGATTTACTCAAAGTAAATCAGATTATTCCTTATTTGTTAAAGGTCACAATGAAAATTTTGTGGCATTACTTGTTTATGTGGATGATATTGTGCTTACTGGTTCTAATGAAAAGGAAGTAAGCAAAGTTAAACAGGTTTTGAGTTCAAAGTTCAAAATTAAAGATTTGGGCAAGTTAAGATATTTTTTGGGTATTGAAGTTATTGATACTGATCAAGGTGTTTGCTTGTCACAAAGAAAGTATTGTTTGGATCTTTTAAATGATTTTGGTCTCTTAGGGTGTAAACCTGTTGCTACACCTTTGGAGATGAATTTAACTATGAAAACTGATGTTTCTAAGTCAAAACCTCTTTCTAATATTTCTGTTTATCAAAAGCTTATAGGTAAGCTTATTTATCTTACATTAACTAGGCCTGATATTAGTTATGCTGTGCAATGTTTATCTCAATTCATGCATGCACCTCTTGAGGAACACTTGATGTATGCTTTTAGAATCTTGAGATATTTAAAGTGTGCACCTGGAAAAGGTATACATATTCAGAAAAGCAGTAAGCTTGAATTAACTGCTTATGTTGATGCTGATTGGGGAAGGTGCTTAGGTACCAGAAGGTCTGTAACTGGTTATGCAATATATTTGGGAAATAATCTTGTTTCATGGAAAAGCAAAAAACAACTCACAGTTGCTAAGTCCTCAGCTGAAGCTGAGTATAGGGCATTAGCAGCTGTGACATGTGAAATCATTTGGCTTTTGAACATCTTAAATGACTTGAGAGTTAAAAATCTGCCTCCTGTTAATGTGTTGACTGATAGTAAAGCTTCAATGCAAATTGCAGCTAATCCTGTATTTCATGAAAGGACTAAGCATTTTGAGATTGATTTGTTTTTTGTAAGGGAGAAAATTTCTGCTGGTGTTGTGAAAACTGTGAAAATTCATTCAGATTTAAATGTGGCAGATTTGTTGACAAAAAGTCTAAGTTCAAAGCAACATTCTTTCTTAAGTAATAAGTTAGGATTATTGAATGTGTTTGGTAATTGATCTTGAGGGGGGATGTTGAGAAACAAGATCAATTATTAGCTTATTTTATGGTAGTTTGCTTATTTCCGGGTTAAGATGTTTTGCAGGTTAAAGTTCAAGGGTGTTTAAGTGTAAAGAGTGGAAAGTATCAACGTTTGGACTAAAGTTGTCAAGAAGGAAAAGATCAAGGGTAAAGAGAAGAAATACGTTTGGGTATTTAAGGCAAAAGATGTTTATTATTTAGGGTTAACACACATATACCTAATTTGAGATCTATGTTATTCTCTCTGGGAGATTAGAGTTCGATGAGGGTTTCCTTATGTTTTGATCTTATGATTATTCTGATCCTCTGATCATCTATTTGATATTCTGTATTTGATATCTAAACTCATTGTTTAGATATTCAGTTTTCTTCTTTAATTTGTAATCGAACATTGATAATAATAAAGTTACAGCCGACTGTTTCGTTCATCAATTTTCTTTTATTGTTATTTTTTTTTGAAGTGTGGATCATTTGCTCGCAACAGGGGATCTAGCTTACGTTGTCTTAACCGGGTCCGCGTTAGAGAGCTCCCTCACCCTCAATACCTAGTAGGAGGAGAAACTCCCAAAAAAACAAATGCTTCAATCGAAATGTACAATATATTCAACTATTTCGTATGAAGAAAATCACATAGCAATTTAAGGGTAGCAAGTTCTTTATTTTATTTTAGAGACGATATCTATACTATCTATATGTATACTATTCTATAAAGCAAACTATCCTCTCCCCTTTAAGTAATTAAGATTTTGAAATGACCATATTACCCTTCTTCTTTATTCACTAATTTAAACATCTTCATCTATTTACCTATAATATCCTTAATGAAATAAATTACAACATAGATCCTCCAACCCTTAAAGAACCATCTTAACCCCTCTTACATCAATTAATTTACATTCACCACCACGCCACCACCACCGTCACCGCCGCACATCACCGCCACCACTGTCGCCGTCGCACACTTTCGTCGCTACCACCATCACCGCTGCATCGCGCGGGCATCCGTCTAGTCTAATAAAGAGAAATGCCTTTTTTTTCCTTTAAACAATTCAGCATTTGAATTACCTTTTTACCCATAACATTTTAACACCTGTATCCTAAACCCTAAAACACTCTTACATAAAACCAAACATATTCACACATATCTCATATTTCACAAGTGTCTCTTTTTATTAATTATGCTATCCTTTTACGTCAACTACCTTTACATTAATAAGCACACCATTAATGTCACCATCACCCGTCGTCACCGCATTGCGCGGGTACCCCTCTCATATGTATTGATGTTAACTGTGAAATTATTGTATTAATGCTACTGTTCAATCCTTTTATTTTAATTCGGGTCTTGCAAAATATAGCCGGACTGTAATTAAGGTGCATAAAATAGCTGTACACTTAACATAAAATTCAGGGATGAACTTTTGATAAGAAAGATACAATTTTATGCCCGTTAACAACAACTTTTAGGACATTATTTAGCACTATTTCTATAAATAATGAGGGTTTAAATAAAATGTAGATAGAAGATTAGGGAGAAAATAAAATTTTCGTTAAATATTGGACTGGGAAGAAACTTTTTTGGGCTCTATTAAACCCAACGAATCCAGTACCACTTCTGTTGGGCCCTGTTTCTCTAAACTATTTATCATTTTGATGGTCTTAGCTCTTAAAGTTTTCGTAGTTTTATGTGTGTCTAATTGGAACTTTCGAAGTATTGTTTTTTAATAGGATTCTGTTTTAATTAATGTCCAAAAAAAATGTTCAAAAAAGTTCTGTTATAAAAATCATTAATTCATTAACAAAGTTTAGTTATTTCTCATGGTTTTTTAATGATAGGTGATAAAATTAGGGTTTATCCAACCCAACCCATTTTTTCACTTTTATTTCCGTTATAAAACCATCATCACATTATCTCTTTTTCATCTCATAATTCAGGATATACCACTATCAACTGGATCTCTTTCTATCCTCTTTATCGTTTCTTCTACTTTATTATTGAAAAGTTAAATGCCTCACCTCAACCTCACCCTCAATCTAGTTTTAAATAACGAGGCTGGTTATTGTAGAAAAAACATTATTAATATAGAAAACAAATAGGATAGTAGTTTAACCATTTAATCATGTTAAAACTGATGTAAGAAATTTTTCATGATAAACAGATTTATAGTTCAGAGAAAAAAAATTATATTATTTGTTTTATTTTAATATTTGTTTTATTTAGAATCACAACCTAAAAAAATAAGTAGATGAAATGGTAAGAAAATAGAGATGCCAACGGTGTCTTTTGAGGACAAACCCTAAAAATGATGAAAAATATAGTGCGTTGGGTAAAGCCTTATCAAAAATTTGATTATTTAAATCTTGCTTTTGACCCGGGATGGGCCGAAATCTTGGATCTTTTAAAAAGTCACACACAAATTGGATAGTTAATACTTAATACTATTGATGTTTTTCTTGAATCATTTAATATATACTAAAAGGCAACTGACCTAACCTCAATTGACCAATCACAACTCTCAATTTCTCAAAATTAATTAAATCAACACATGTCTAAATTAATTTACACTTTTTGGTTTTCCATCACTAATTTACACTTTTAACCCAATTTAAAAATAATTAATATTTTATTGCATAATGTCTATCTAATAACAAAATATAGCTAAAAGTTAGGGAGGTTACATATTTATATCAATATTTTATTTTATATTATTAACTGTAATCAAATTAATTGTAATATTATTGTTATTAGTATTTGTAATCAGAGTATAATTAGGATAATCATTGTTGTTTTTAGTAATTAAAATCAAATTATATATAGGATACTGATTCTTCTTATATAAACTGAAACCTTCAAATAAAATGACAACAGACAAAATTATTGAAAACCCACTGAACTAGCTGCTACTTTTATTGTTCTTAACAATCATGGCTAACGAAAATAAAATTATTTTTTTGCAAAACATCAATGAGAACTCGGTCAATTATGTAATCAAAGTTAAGATATTACTTCTCTAGAAGAGTTTGTATAAAAGAAATCTTGGTACACCATCCAACCTTGATATGATTTATCATTTAGTATTTACATTAGAATATCTCAATTCATTTTTAAGTATATTTTTACATTTAATGTATAAGTATTTTTTTTTGTTTCATATACTAATTCTTATATTAATAATGTTGTAAAACCGTGTATATGACACGGGTCTAAAATCTAGTTCATATATAAACAAAGAAGTAATGAATATTTAATTTACATTCTAAGTTTAGATAAGTTTAGATATAAGAACCCACATATATTAATTTTTAATATTTTATTGTATAATATTAAATGATTGCCTATGTTTTTTATGGATTAAAAAATCAAGATGTAAAGAGTTCTATATCAAAGGTTAGGTATCTAACAGCCATATATTCTTTTTTTTTAGAACAACCACATACTTTTATTAATGAAAATGAAACCTTCGGCAAGGCACCGAAGGATTACAACAAGAGACTTGGACTAGCCGTCCAAGTAGACCACGAAGAATTAAAAGTATTACAACGTTTGGACAACCAAAGAAAAGATAACGAAACAATCGAGGAGAACACCTCATAACTACTCGGTTGGCAAGACTTGAAGAAAACCGCATTCCGGTGTTTCCAAATTGACCACCACCACACGAAACAAATGGCTCTAACCACGTCTTTGGCATACTTCGTCCTTTGACTTGATGTGATCCACGATTCTATCTCAAAGGGAAGTCTTTGAGGGATTGCGATCCGCAACCATGAGTTTAAGTGACTCCTTACATCCTTAGCGAAGTTGCAATCCGCAAATACATGTGACACTGTGTTTCGGTCAAAAATTACCTAAGATAATTTTGTAAAGAATTTGAGATAATTTAAGAACCGAAGATTTGTAAGTGAGGCTTGGTGTTTTAAGATCTTCAAATAAAGGAAAAGTTTTCTTAAAGATAACGATACAAACTAAACGTTTTTGCTAAAAAGAGTTTCTTGAAAATCTTTGAGATAGAAATACGTCGAATAAATAAGAAAACTGTTGAAGATAAAGATAAAAGACTGAAATGTAAAGCTAGGATCCTAAAGATAAATGTAAAGGACAACGACACTAGAATTTTGTTGACGGGGAAAAATCCTTGATTCAATTAAGAAATCTTAGGTAAAAAACCCCGGGAGGATTCAATCGATCCTACCTGTTGCTCCTTTATTATTATTATTGTTATTCGTGAACGATTACAACGAGCTGAACAAAAGAAAAATGAGAACAAGTAACAACTAAGAAACAAAGTTGTTGAGTGTTTTGTAGAGCGAATGAGTGTGTTGAATGAGTGTTTGTATGATGAATGCTCGTATGTATATTGCATGTCCTCTTCTGAATAAGATCTCCTCCTATTTATAGAGCTAGACGTTGAACCATATCTCCGAAATATCTGGGATCTTCCTGGACTTGCTCCTTACGCTGAAGAAATGGCATAGATGACCGTTGAGAGTATTCTTCACATGGTAAAACTGTTATCAATCCCGATTCTTGTGGTTGAAGTGGTAAACTATCCGTTGAAACACGTTTTCTTCATGTTGTGAGCATAAACTTTAATCCTGCAAATAATATCTTTTCTACTACATATATATATTCGTTAATGGGATCATAGATCCTGATGCTATCAAGATCCTGTCATATCAAGATAGTAAGATAATACAAGCAGAACTAATAAATTAGACAAAACTAAGGATCCTTCAGAACATCGTATTGTTAAGTAAATATTTTAGAAGGTCTAAAGTGTAAATTCCATTAGGATCCTAGTGGTGAAAATTCTACCCCAAACACACTGTATCAACTCCAGTTGGACAAAATGGGCATTCATGAGAAGGAATCTGGATCCCACGTGAGCTCAAGTTAAATCGTGTGGGGATACTTTCTCTGAATAATCTCCACACAAATATATTTATCTTTTTCGGGACGTAGTTACACCAACTAAATTCTGGACCTGTAGATGGCAAAATCTTTTTATCGATGAATTCACGAAGATTACACACTGCAAAGCCTCGAGTCCCCTGCAAGTTCCAAGCCCAAGTATCCTTAGAGTCATTCAAACTAACCTGTGAAATTGCAGCTTGTAAACTTTCAAACTGATCAGTTTCATTCCCTGATTTAACACATCTACGCCAACTCCATGTTCTTTGATTAACCTGGATTCTATCTCCCACGCAACATAATTTCTCTTGTTCCAGCATAAACATACGTTGAAAGCGAGCTGCTAGAGTCGAATCTCCTGTCCATACATCGGTCCAAAATTTGATATCTCTTCCATTACCGACTACCCTTGTAGCAACATTGTTAGGAACACTATGGTTCTGATGAACCAGATTAAAAGCAACACACATTCTAGACCAGACGCCATTGCCTTTTCCAATGAACGTGCTGAAAGTATGACTCCCATGAATAGCTGTAACAATTGTAGCCCATAAAGCATTAGGGTTATTAAGAGCCCTCCACCTCCATTTGTAGAGAAGTGCGAGATTAAGGGCCTGTAGGCTGCCAACACCCAGTCCACCAACTGTTTTGCTAGCTAAGACAGTGTTCCATTTTACCCAAGCAAGTTTCTTTTCCCCACACGAACCACCCCAAAAGAATCTAGATCTCATAGCTTCGAGAATATCATTAATCTTTTTAGGCATACAAAACAAGGAGAAATAATAGGTACCTAGTGACCCCAAAACGGAAGTGATTAAAGTGTGTCGACCCCCAATAGAAAGTAACTTTGCATTCCAACTCGATAAGCGTTAGAAAACTTAGTAACAACAGGATCCCATTATTTCACTCTTGACATACGAGCACCCACTGGAACCCATAGATATTTAAATGGTGTGAACTCAGCTTTACATCCCGAGACATTAGCATATCGAAGAACTTCGCCAAAAAGTGAGGACTTTTGGAAGTTGATTTTTAGGCCAGAAACATAATAAAAGAATTTGAAAGCATTCCTGATGGTATTCAAGTTAGCTTCTGACCACTCTCCCATCAAGAGTACATCATCCGCGTAAAATAAATGGGATAATTTCACATTTGCAACCTGCGCCCCACAAAATCTCTCAGCAACGACAAGTTTCTCAATAGCTACATGAAGGCCCTCCATAACTAGAATGAAAAGAAATGGTGCCAAAGGGTTACCTTGCCTCACCCCACGATTGATTGAGAATTCAGCAGTAGGACTACCGTTAACCAGAATGGAGGAACGAGCCGATCTAAGACACAAGCTTATCCAACCAATCCATTTATCACCAAACCCCATAGCCCTTAGAACAACCAACAGATATTTCCAAGAAACCAAATCATATGCTTTAGCAAAATCAATCTTAAACAACATCAATTTTTTTTTTCATCTGGTACCAATCTATAATCTCGTTAAGGATCAACGGACCATCTAAGATTTGATGGCCTTTAATATAAGCAGATTGCTCCCGGCTAACAAGTGAATCAACAACTAGAGATAGCCTATTTGCGAGGATCTTTGCAATGATTTTATATTGTATGCCAATGAGACTGATGGGTCGGTAATCTGAGACAAGCAAAGGGTTATTAACCTTAGGTATTAGAGTAATGAACGATGATTTACATCCATTGGGAAAAGATGATGTCATTAGAAATACTGATACAAAACAGAAAATATCATCCTTCAAAACATCCCAAAAGCGTTTCACAAATCCAAAAGAAAAACCGTCTGGCCCCGGTGATTTATCAGTCCCACAATCCCACACTGCACGCCGAATTTCTTCCATAGAAACAGGTCCTTCAAGCATGTCATGTTGCGACCCAGACACTTTATTAAACAACTCATGATCCATCAAGAAATCAGGACCCTCAAAAGTTTTAAATTTAGAAGAAAAATGGTTGTAAAAGCAAGCTTTAATCTCGCAAGGAGACTCAACCTGACAGTCCACGATTTGCACACTTATATTTGATTAATTAAGACAAGAAAGTAAATGCAGAAAGTAAAGAACAAGAACAAGAATAAAGTTCAAAGTGCAAAGATCTAAGCAAGTCTAATCATATGTATCATTGAATTAAACGATGAATACATGGTCGATATTACAACTTGTCTTACAAGAATACAAATGAACTAATAATTGCTAAGTCTAGACAAACTATTAACTTAAACAATTAAGAGAGAAAATAAGTGACACACACTTGTGGTGACAAACACAAAGTGTTATGAGATGGCTGTGTTGCTTTATATAGGGGAGGAATTAGGGCAACACAGCCTTACATTGATAGTGATAGAATGGTGGTTGTCGACATCTAATTGGCTCGTAGTACTTGAATCCAGGAGCCTTTGTCTTCTTTACCAAAACGGGTATGAAAGAGAAAACCCTTCTTTTGGTCCAACTGCATTTTTGCCATACTAAGTAAATTGCAGTTGGGTGAACCACCATGTGACTCCTTGTCTTCTTTTGATTCGAATTCTTCCCGCCTTGACACACAACTTGGAAGTGAACCACCCGCTGACAAGAGTCACTGACTCGCTGAAGACTTGCTGACGACATACGTCAGCGACCAAGTCTGGTCAGCGAATCCTTGACTCAACAATCTCCCCCTATTCGCTGAGAAGACTTGCTGAGTAAACTAGATTTTAAGAAAATAAAAGAATGATAGAAAGATGTCTTATATTTCATCTTTTGAACTTTACATGCTGACACATCAAGCATTTACAATTTAAGACATCTAAGGATTGGCAGCTTCAATCTCCCAAGCATCTTCTTGCTTAGCAATTCTTAACACAGGGTCATTTCTTCTTTGAGGCTTCAACAGTTCTTCATCCAACTTGCTGATAAACCATCCGGCATTGGTAGTCTTAGCACACCTTTTTCTTATGCCGATGATGAACCCAGTGGATGCCTTTTCAATTTCAGCCAATCGAAAGAACAGTTGATCGTTCTGAAAATTGGTGAAGAATATGCCTGCTGGATTCTCCAGCACTCTCCCTTCTTCGAAAAAGCTTCTAGGAGGAAGTCTGAGGTTCAGCAAGGCATCACCAGATATGGGAGGAAGATCAGCAGGCAAAGTTCGATATTCTTCTTTTCTTTTTCTTTGGATCCTTTTGCCTGCTGATGTGGAGATGACTGCTGGAGTACCAAAGATTTGCCTCAACATAGGCAGATCAGCTTTGAACTTTGTCTCATACTCCAGTGCTTTTTCAAAGTATTCATTCAACATCTTTTGAAGGTGAGCATAGCTGACAGTTTTCTTATCTTTGATCAGCATATAGACCTCAAACCATTCAGAGGCACTAAGTGTCGCTGGTTGAACCTCTTTAAGAGAAATTGGTTTGGGTGCCCCTTCTCTTAAAATCTTCAAGTTTGTTGTTAAACCCATATCAGCAGGAAAGGCTTGAGCAGCGACTATCCTTTGTGGCCTTTTTCTTGTCTCCATATTCTTCAGCCACTTAGCCTTTTCTTCTTCAAACTTAGCTCTTTTCTCACTATGTTGTTTCTCAACCTCTGTATGCTTTTGCTTGTATACAGCTTCAGCACCCCCAGTTTTGAACAACATCTGCTGCTCACCATCTAGTTCACTCTTCTCAAGAAGAGGCAGCTGCTTGATAAACTCCAAGTTCTTTCTTTCATTTTCTTGGTTTTCTTTAATCCTATCCAGCTCCTTGACAGCTTCTTCTTGAGTCTTTTCCTCAGCAGTCAAGGCCAGTATTTCTATCATTTGATGCTTGTGACCTGCTGAGGTTTGGATAGAAAGTTGAGCAGCAGGAAGAGAAGATGAAGGTCTCTTGTGCTGAATGCGAGCAAGATGCTGTTTATGAGATTCAGTCATGGGAGCAATGACAGCATTCCCAATGAAGCGTTTGTGAAAGATTGGAAGGACTTCCTTGGATCTGTCTGTGGCCATCTCATCAGCGAATCTGGCCTCCCATGCTGCTTTGAGTGCTTTGGGGTCAAACTGCTCCGCTACATCATCAAAGACTTCAATCTGGGGAGCATCAGCATTGATCATTTGTTGCTCCCCCTCAACACCAGCTGGGGGAACTTCAACATTAACTTCTTCTTCATCCTCCCCCTCAACACCAGCAGGGGGAACTTCACTTTCTTTTTCAACATTTGACGTCACAATTGCCATATCATCAGTGACATTATCAGTAGTGCCCAAAGCTTCTTCAGCAACTTCTTCATATATTTGATCAACAGCTTTGTTTACAGCTTCACCAACTAAGTCAACAATAGTTTCATCAATTTTCTCCCCCTTGGAAGTTGCATTATCAATAGCCACTTCCACATTGGCTGCCTTGGTTTGTTGTTGGTTTACCAGCTGAACCAGCATGTTCTTAAGCTCTCCTACTTCTCTTTCCAACTTAATCTGCCTTTGGCGATCTTCCTCAGTGAAAGATGGTTGAGGTATGGGAAGATCAGCCACTTGTTTTTCTAAGGCATGGATGGCCTTGGTGTTGTTTTCAACTTGAATTGTCAGAGGGGAGATGAGATCACTCAGCTTCTTTACTTTAGCAGCAGCAGACTTGCTGGTAGAGGCTGCCTTCTTAGCTGAGTAACTGGTAGAGTTGGCACATTTGAACAGCGACAAGGCACCAGACTTGATGATCTGCTGATCACGTTTGATGATGGTTGTGGTGGTGTTTATTTTGTCTTGAGCAGCAGCTATAGAGATAGATTTTTCTTTCAGCGTCTTTATATCTGTGCTGTTTTCATTTTGCTTGTTGTACCAGCTGGTCAATGTGGAAACCAGCCTGCCAGACTCCTTATCCTTCCACTCAATAGCAAGATTGGCAGCTTTGGTGATATCATTCAATTGATGCTCTACCCTTTCTAGTCTGCTGGAAGAGTTGGTAGAGTAAGAAATGCCCAGTTCTTTAGCAACAAGGGGCTCGACTTCTGTTGGCAAGTTGGAAAGGCAACCAGGAACAACTTGGAAAGAGGAGGGCATGCCAAGAGATAGCATGGTGTTCACTGGTTGCATAGGAGGAGTCTTAGGTCTAGCAGTGGGAGCCATTGACACACTTTCAGTGTCAACATTTTCTGTTTCAGTGACTAGGACATTTGCTGCTACATTTTTATCAGATGGTTCAATTACCTCATCTCCTTCGTCCATTTCCATGTCACTGGCCTCCTTTTCATCAGCATAATTGTATGAGTTCAGCTGGAACTCATCAGCAGCAAAATTTCCTAAATCCAGATCACTTTCATTTTCATCATCCTCAACTTCAAAACTAACAACAGTCTCTTCCTGTTCAACAGCTACATCACTAACGGTAACTACGCCTTCAACATCATTTCTTCTTTTAACATTTTCAGCAGATATATCACCAGTACCAGCAACTTCATTTGTTTCAACATTTCCACCAGCACCTTTATTTAGATCATCATGTCCAGCAGCCTGCGTTTCAGTTTCATCAGCAGCGGCTGTTTCCCTTTCATCAATAGAGTAGTTGATAGGGGTAGGTGACAGGCGTGCCTCTATTTCAGTATGTTACTGCTCGATGTTTTCAACAGCTGTAGAGACTTCTTCCTCATCAATGAGAGAGAGTTTTGAGGATTCCAAACCTTTAATTGCAAACCTATTTGCTGTTTTTTGCTTTCTTTTAGGGGCAGCAGCGGAAGGTGATGATGGAGCAGAAGTCTTGGAAGACTTTGATCTTGCTTTCTTTGATGGTTTGGCAGCTTTGGGTTGTGCTTTCTCAGCGAGACCCTCAACAACTTCTCCAGATGGTTTCTTTATGTAGATGTTAGGATAGGATGAGAAAAGTACCTCTTTCATTTTTGGAGTGAGATCAGCAAACTTACTGTCGAAGAGAGCAAGATCACAAGCAGGCTGCTTGTATACTGAATGACCAATTCTTGGTGGTTTGCATACAGAACCACCGAATTGATTGTATTTCTCCTTCTGCTCTTGTTTAAAGATCAAGGAAAAGAATCTTGTAAATGGAATGGTGTATGAGCGATTGCTGGCTTGAACTTTTGCCTTCATATCTTCAAATATGACTGTGGCAAAGTCAATAAATCTTCCAGTAGCCAGAGCATGGATAATTTGCATATTCGCTGCTGTAGCTTGATCATGAGATCTAGAGTTGCCACCTATGCATTGAATAACATGTGCAAACAGTAACCTCCACACACCAGGGAGATTCTTTTTGTGGGGTTGCTGGGTACAGCTTCAGGTAGATTAACATCTGTTCCATATCCAATAGTGGGCAACCACTCTTTCCATTGTTCAACCGTTGCTGGATCCACAAAAGGTTTTTCTTTTGTTTGATCTGGAAGACCAAGTGCTGTTCGAATAATTTTGGGAGTGATTGTGATGCGTACCTGCTTCTTTTTCACAGTACCAGTAATGGCACCGATACTTACATGGTAGTCACATGTCCACCAAAACTCTCGAAGGAGATAGACATACATTTCTTCAGGATCAGCATAGATAGCATTGCTTGCAGGGCATGCTTTTATAAAATCTAGGTACCCTGTAGTGCCAGAAGGAACTTCAATAGAACCTAAATAATTGTTAGGTTTAATGGAGATTCTTTGGGCTTGAAACATGACTTTTGAAGAAGGAGGAATGGTTTCTGGATCATATATTGTAGAGTGCATATAAAGAGGAACATGTTTAAGAGCTTTATGGGTGGCTAGATCTTTGGCAGGAAACTCAACATGAGTTGGTGATTCAGGTTGATTTTTAGATGGAGGGTTTTGAGTTTCTGATTGTTGTTGTTGTTCAGGAGTGGGTTGCTCAGATGAAGAAGCCATTTTAGATTAAGATTGAGAAATAGGAAGATGAAGATGAACAGTGAGAGGAGATAGAGAGGATTTTGAGAAGTTTGAGAGATTTGGAGAATAAGAAAAACAGGAAGGTGAATTATGAGAGTATAAAGGACGGAGATTTAAACGATTTGTATATATATGGTATGGATATGGGCCCCATAATTGTGACAGTGAACCGTCACAAATACTCTCTTTCATACGTAATATATACATATACATTAAAAAAAATTTGTAAAAAATATTTAATATACGCATGTGAGTAGCGTATACCAGTGGTTTGATGTGACAATTTGTCTTACAAGAATACAAATGAACTAATAATTGCTAAGTCTAGACAAACTATTAACTTAAACAATTAAGAGAGAAAATAAGTGACACACACTTGTGACAAACACAAAGTATTAATGAGATGGCTGTGTTGCTTTATATAGGGAAGGAATTAGGGCAACACAGCCTTACATTGATTGAGATAGAATGGTGGTTGTCGACATCTAATTGGCTCGTAGTACTTGAATCCAGGAGCCTTTGTCTTCTTTACCAAAACGGATATGAAAGAGAAAAACCTTCTTTTGGTCCAACTGCATTTTTGCCATACTAAGTAAATTGCAGTTGGGTGACCGACCATGTGACTCTTGTCTTCTTTTGATGCGAATTCTTCCCACCTTGACACACAACTTGGAAAGTGAACCACCCGCTGACAAGAGTCACTGACTCGCTGAAGACTTGCTGACGACATACGTCAGCGACCAAGTCTGATCAGCGAATCCTTAACTCAACACAACCCAAAGCCCATTGAGTTTCACCCCACGAATACTAAGGAGACGACGTCTCCAATTAACTATATTGTGGAAATACTTAGTTTTTTCGTCCCCCTCCACTCCCCATTTTATTTTTGCTTTTTGAAGTAGATCACGGTTAATCACACTTTCGTGGTTATGGAGTTGGACCAACAGGGAAGATCTTAATTTAGCCACTTCCACAGAATGTGAGCCATTTAAGATTTGCTGCTCAATTGTTTTAATTTGCTTCCAAAGATCCTTACTGCCCATACTAGCAAGAGAATGATTCCTGTGCCAACATTTAATGTTGTCTTTCAAGTTCTTTAAGCGCAAAGCAAGCCTCCTGCCGGCATTAGCATTAGTTATACTAGCCCACTGATTTCGTACCAAGTCCTCAAAACCAGGTTGATCCATCCAAGAATTGAATAACTTGAATGGGACGGGACCAAAATCTCTATGTTTCTGCGTAAGGAGAATGGGTCTATGATCCGAGTAAATACCGTCAATAACCAAACCCTCCATATTTTTCACGGTATCCAATATACCAGGAGTAACTAGAAATCGATCCAGCTTGCTTGCCTTCAATCCATTAGTTGCAAATCTAGTAAAAGCGCACCCACCTAGCTTAATATCTGCCAACCCGCCCTCGTTAATAAAATCATTAAAGTGACTAGCATTTGTCACCGAAAAAACTGAACCAAACCTTTCCTCTTGTGACCTCACTGAGTTGAAGTCTCCGAAAATGACATAGTTTCCAGGATTGACCTCTTTGAACCGAAGAATATTCTGCCACACACCACGCTTAGCAATCTCTGATTGTGGAGCATGCACATTGACCATATAACACGACAAGTCAAAGTGAATCCACTTACCACCCACAATAAGAAAATTATCAGTAGCAAAAGTCGAATCTTTATGGAAAACTGTAGGATCCCACATAGATACGATACCACCCGAGTGACCATTAGATAAAACTTCTTCAAAATGGAAATGGTAGCTACCCCAGATAGAACGAAGCCTCAGAAGATTGTGAGTTGAAATGAACGTTTCTTGTAAAGCCAGGAAGTTAATCTTATACTTCGATAGGATGGCACGTAACGATTTTCTTTTGTTGGCTTTCCTGGTACCACATATATTGAAAGAGATAATATTCATTGATAACCTCCTTTCTCCCTCAACGTAGAAATAGCGTGAACAATTTCCTCCCACGTGCCCCGCAATTTGAAACCCATAAGCTTACCTATTTCCATGGAACTATTTAGTTACTCTACCCATGAAGCAACCCGCCTGTTAATACGCGCGATAGAATCCATAGAACCTGTAGACATGTCGGCACTACTAATCCTAACCTTTTCATTGTTATTATTACCAATAGAGATCGAGTCACCTCTCGAATTACTAAATCCAGGGGGTCTGAAAGGGCCTGAAGATACCTCTTCCACCATATCACCCGCCTTACCTTTACTCACTAGTTCTACAATAGGATCCACGGGAGTCTCTGCAACCTGATGAAAAGAATTCGAAGTTTCCATCTCAACTGATTTCATACCAGGGCCCTCAACTTTTGAACTCGATTCAGCACAACAAGCTTGTACTGATCCAACGTGTTGTCTCCTGAGTTGTATTGAGATTTGCGTGTGTCATCATCTGTATGGGAATCACTAGACGAATCAAATGATTCATCCAACTCAGCATAGGCACCTCTATCCCCTTCACAGGAAGACTCAACATCGCTATCCACCTCCGAGGGCACT
Source organism: Erigeron breviscapus (assembly GCA_034093135.1). Taxonomy (NCBI): domain Eukaryota; kingdom Viridiplantae; phylum Streptophyta; class Magnoliopsida; order Asterales; family Asteraceae; genus Erigeron; species Erigeron breviscapus. The sequence goes on along the minus strand of CM067170.1, from coordinate 91,116,675 downwards.
TTTGGAGGATTAATATCTGGGCTGCACCTTGAGAGCTCAAGTATCCACACTTCAAAAATGGCACCATCTAGTTCGATTTCAACACATTCCTTTATGAGGTCACCCTTTGGCAGCAACATACATACTTTGCCTAATGCAAGGGACTCTTCGAAATCATCACCAAAAAACACTGGCTTACCCCAATCACTTATAATCTTACTAATGGCGTTCCTATTCCAGGCCCCCATGGGGAGACCCATTAATTCAACCCAAGCCATTCTTTCATCTGGAACAAATGCACGTGAAGCTGATTGAATTGACTGAAACCATTTCTTTTCAACCAACGATCCAATGAACATTTCTTTACTTGCTACAGATGAGAATACCATTTTTACCCATCGTCCACCAACATAAGTAATATTCATCCCATCGAAACCCTCTTTAAAGCACAACTCATGAATTGAGGGTATAGTTTGTGGATCACGCAACTTTCCCAATAAAACACGTTGATTATCAGATAATTCCACATCAATTTTAAATCTCTTACCGTAACTTTTTGTTTTTGTTGCAGTATTACAGACCGCCTCAGCATAAGTCTTCTTTGTGCCTTCAATTCTCACATTAGCACTGTTAGTAGCATGAGTTTTGTTTCGATTGTCATATTTTTTCACCAGTATCGTTCCTCTTTTCAACCTTTACCTCATCAACGAACAAGTGATACTTCCCAAACCAAATGGTACGCAGGTTCTGAAGCATCAACTTAGCATTTTCCACCTTTAAGAATCTCACGAAACCAAATCTGTTACCCCTCTTAGATAATCCGTTAGCAACGTAAACATCAACTACAGTACCCCAGTCACAACATCGATCCCAAATGTCTTTTGCCTTTATATCTCGAGGGAAGTTTGAAATGTAGAAAGATATTGCATTACGATTAAACTTGAAGTTATCTGAAATAGATTTTGAAGAAGAACCCTTACCTTTGCTGCCATGTACAAAATACGGAAGTGATGACGAATTATGTTCATTGTTATCATTACGAAGGGAACGTTTGACATTGGCGACCTTTATTTTCCTTGTCATTTTCCAGTACAAGAATCCATCGTCATCTGAGCATTGTGATTCTTTCTTTCTCTCTAACACTAGGGGCTGCCATTTTTTGAGTAAAAGAATTATGATACGGTTGCTTTTATACAGGTCAAAAGAAAAGGAGGTAACTGTCTTCCAAAAAGCAGCAAAATATAAAAAGTAACTCCCAATGCCGTCTTCCACGGGTTTTGGGTCCCAATACCGTCTTTGACGGCGTATGGGGGAGGTTGAGATGTAGACAGCCTTACCCCTACCAAAGGTAGAGAGGCTGCTTCCATGTTCTACCAAAGGTAGAAAAGGACCTCCAGCCTTGCTGGGCATGAGGATCGAACCCATGACCTCTGTTCCAGAGGCAAGGGCTCCAACCACTGATCCAACCCAGTTGGTTTTTAATTTTAATTTTCTATTTAGGGTTCTTCAAGAGAAAAATGAAATTAGAAAATAATCAACCAGGAAATCAAGGAATTTAAGTTAATTAGGTGTAAGGATTGAAATATACTAACATGGTATCCACGCAATGCGGCGACGGGGGTGGGGACGACGGTCTAGTGGTGTCGGTTACGGTATTATTGGTGGTGGCGGTGTCAAGTGATGTAGGTTGATGTAAGGGAGTAGAATCTTATGAAATGTTTGAAAAGAATGGCTAGTAGGGTTTTATTAAGGGAGGTGATAAACTAACAATTATTTTTATCCATCCACAACAATGCTTGCATTATAGGTTATATTGTACAACTTTTTGATACAAGTATTGTTTTGGACGGAAAAAAAGTGTTAGTTGGTTTACCACCATCTTTTTAACGATTATATATCCCACAACTCAACATAAGCAATGCCATTACCCCATCAACTTATATCCCCTTCAACTTGATTTTCCATGAGACAAAAAGCATCATTAATTCATTCTCAATATGTTGTGCAGGTAAGTTCTCATTTTATTGTCTAAATTATTATTTTTGATTATTATGGGTCAACAATAGTTTTTGTTCCACATAAATTTACTTAACAATTTTTGGTTTTTATACTCCGCACGTGGGATTGAATATTGTTGCTGCATAGTTTTAGCTTGTTTTTTTTACAGCTAAACCAAAACGTTTGAAAATGACATTATGAGATGAACTCTTGTTTGTTTTTTTTTTAGAAATGTTTTGTGATTTACGTACAACTTTATCTTTATAGTACACAAGGATAAGAAGAACGAAAAGGTACAACTTTTATTTTACCTAATTAAGCTAATGCAAAATTACTACAAAAACATATGCTTGTGAACATTTCTTGTGATGGGTCCATCTATTCAGCAAATTTATTCATCTGCTTGTGAACAAAGTCCCTTATTACAGATATAACGTGTGGGGCTTCAGACACTTCTGTAAATGCATAAAAGCCATGAAACATGTATGGATACTCTTCCAAATATGCATCTTTTTTCGACTTCTTCAGCCACTCATAATACATTCTGTGTCGGTCCCTGATGATATCACGCCCTCCCAGAACGATTAACGTTGTTGGAAAGTCCAAACCAGTTATGTCAGCTGCCCTCGGCCCACTAACATTGATCACTTCATTGTCTCTGTCCCATTTTTCTTCGGTTGAAGAGGAGAGTGGTTTGAACACATTCCAATAGAAATCGGTCTGGTTCAGTGTCAAGCCTATTGAAGTATCAGGTGATAATTCTGATTCGGTTCGTTCCTCTCCTCCAAAGAATGGTTGTAGCGCCACCAGTCCAATAACCTCCAGTTATAAATAATTGAGGTATTATATGTAATTAATTTTTATTGGTGTTACGAGTCAAAGTATCATGACATATCAGTCAATGTAACTAACTCTAGAATTTTAAAATTTTTCCTAACAATGTGCAACTAAATGAGAAATGGAAACTACAAAAATGCCAAAAACTGCTTAAAATTAGCCAAAAAAATCTTAAAAAGGCTAAAATTGTAACACTCTCGTCGTTATCGTTACTTTACGCTGATACAAGGCGAGTGATAAATTTTTTTTTCTGCTGTGGGTAACTTTGAATACTGGTCCACCACTGATAAAAATGTAAAAAATAGTGGTGAAACTATAAGAAATAGTACAGAATTTGTATAGTCAATTTACCTTAAGATTCTGAAACTTGTTTTGGGAAGCTCTAACACAAACATGATGGGCAAGGTTACCACCAGCACTGTCTCCGGCAACAAAACAATGCCGAAGGTCAGCGTTCTCTGGCAACTTCTCAACATTCTGACCATCATCAATAAACTTTAAGACATCAAGTCCATCATCATACTGGGAAGGATACCGATGTTCTGGAGTCAATCGATAACTAACAGAAACAATAACAGCAGGAATCATACTAGCAAATCGTCTACACAGCACATCAAAAGGACTGCTGTCCGCGGTGTAAAATGAAAACCCGCCCCCATGATAGTACACTATTACGGGCAATTTGTCAGTGGTTACAACTGGGGCAAAGACACGGACCCAGAGATTACGATCTGGGTCTATGAAAACATCATATGACTTGACACCTTCAACGGGTGTTGGTGTTGTAGAAGACTTGAAGTCAATTAGGTTGCGAAAGCGCCTATCAAGGGTGCCATCGGGTCGGATGCCCCAGTTTGTGAGAGTGGAAACAACCCAAAGCTTGAAACGGGTAATTAGTGGGATTGAGGGTGTTTCAGGCTTTTGATTCATAATGATTGGGTTGATGGGAATTGAGGGAAAGAAGTTAGGAATTAAATATCTTTTTAGGACGGCAATTATTGACTAAAGAAAGAAATTGTAGTTGTAAAAGTTTATAGGCGGCAATGTTTCATGAGATACTCATTGGTATAATGGTACAGAGGTTTAACAATAAATAAGATCAGATAAGACAGTAATCTATAGTTTTATACCATATGAATAGTATGTGTAAACTATTTATATAAATATATATCAAAAATCGAATAATAACGACTGTCTCATTATCGTACGTAACGGAATTATCAATACCTCGGACTATGACTATACGTCGAATGAGACAATGGGTCAGAGCCTCAATACAATCACATGGTCTATATTATCTGTTCCATACATATTCTACTCCGGCCCTATTTGCCAGGGTGGGAGAGCCGACTCCCAATAGTTCATCACTTTCCTTTCTTTTTTCTTTTTTTAAATTTTGTTTTTAGTTCTATCATTTCATCTCCACTATATTACTTTACTTTCTTAAAATTCATAAGAAATAGATACCAGTTCCTGAGAAAGCGGAGAGGCGTACCTATGACACCCCCCCCCCCCCCCCAAAAAAAAAAAAAAACTCTTCATTTTAAAAATAAAATAAGTGGCCGAGAGGCCATATGGTGCCCTCTAAGGCCATTTCCAATGAAAAATACAATTTGCCCAAGCACATTAGCCAACTGAGCAATATGTATTAAAACTCAATACATTGCATCCATTTTGCCTCCAACCTAAAAAGCTAAAACTCAATTTGTCCATGCCACATCATCATCTAATTATGCATACATACACACATATGTTTTCAAAAAAAGAAGTTGGTCTAACTTGGTAAGTTGATTCTCATGTAAAAGGCCTAATGATTACAAAAGTTATGTTACAAGATTGGTGCAATGTCGGGAAGGTAAACTTCGGGTTGGTGTCTCCTGTTTAATTTGGACACTTTTAGATAAATATCCCGCAGGTGAGCTAAACCATTTTTTCAGGTCAACCTAACCCAACCCAACATACCCAGACTCATGCAATCTTATTTTGTCATCTAGTGGGTTTTAGCGAAGACACGTGTCGTTGTTAAAGGTGTTTTATAAAGTCAAAGTCAAAAAGTAGACTATTTTGTCATCTAGTGGACTTTTTTCGACAACACCAGTCGTTACAGCTGTTGAAAAAACTTTACAATCGTATTAGCTCATTTTTTCTTGTAGTGATGTATCAGATCTAACGATAGAAAATCTCTATTCAATACACTAATTAGGTTACTTTCCACTGGGAAAGATAATATATAGACAATAGGTTTGCGGACATGGTGAATGAACAGAAAGAAAAAAAAACAGAAATAGGTAAGTTCTTCATGTATAGTACTAGATATATATAGTTGCTAGATTATGGTATATGTTATTTTTCCACACATGCTATATCAATAACACATGACATAATGGTTCAAAAGACCAAGTTAGTACTAGTTGAACAACTAAAAATAGTTATAGATGACAGTCCACGGATTGCTTAACTTATCTTAATTATCTAGACAAGAAGGTAATTAACAGAAAGTAAAGAACAAGAACAAAGGTAGAATTCAAATACAAGAGTCTAAGCAAGTCTAATCATATGTATCATTGATTAAACAGTGAATACATGGTCGATATTACAACTTGTCTTACAAGAGAGTAAATGAAAAATACAATTGTTAAGTTTTAGACCAACTAGAAACTTAATCAATTTTACAAGAGAGAAACTAAGTGACACACACTTTGTGGTGACAAACACACACACTTTGTGGTGACAAACGCAAACACTTGTGTGCGGCTGCGTTGCCTTATATAGGGGAGGAATTAGGGCAACACAGCCTTATCTTGATAGTGATGGGATGGTGGTTGTCGAGACCCCATTGGCTTGAAGTACTTGAACCAGGAGCCTTTGTCTTCTTTACCAAATCGGGTATGAGAGAGAAAACCCTTCCTTTGGATCCAACTGCATCTTTGCCATACAGAGTATAATACAGTTGGAACAACCACCATGTGACTCTTGTCTTCTTCTTGTTCTTCCCGCCTTGACTTACAATTTGGATAAGAATGCATTGTTGGCAAAGAGTCACTGGACTCGCTGATGACTTCTCACCAGCGACCAAGTGTTGTCAGCGAATCCTTGACTCAACAATCTCCCCCTATTTGCTGAGAAGACTTGCTGAGTAGATAGTACTTAAAGAAATATTACAAATGAAGAACAAAGATGTTTTATATAACATAGAAGTGTTACATGCTGACATACAAGCATTTAAATTTAAAACATCTATTGTCTTGCTGCTTGTTCCCAAATATCTTCATTCTTTATCAGCCTCAGTGTAGGATCATCTTGTTTGTGAGGCAACATCAGCTCATGATCAATGATACTAATAAAGGCTCGGTTGTTTGTTGTGGCAGCACACCTTCTTCTGATGGTCATCAGATATCCCACTGATGCCTTTCCAATGTCACTTACTCTGAAGAAGAGTTGCTGGTTCTGAAAATTAGTGTAGAACATACCAAATGGGTTTTCAATAACTAGTTCTTCTTGAAACACAACCCTTGAGGGCAATCTTGTGTCCAAGGTAACATCTCCAGAGATAGGGGGGAGATCTACATGAACCATTTGATCGTCTCTTTTTCTCTTCAAAGTGGGCTTCTTCTTAGCTGCTGACGAAGATGGTGCTGAAGGACGTCTCGCTGAGCTGGATCCAAAGTAGTTCTTGAGTACTGGCAGCTCAGTCCTCAGCGTTCTTTCTAACTCTCTGGCCTTTGAGAAGTAGCCATGAATCAGATCCTTAAGTGGTGAGTAGCTGGGGGCTGTTTTCTCCTTTATCAGCTCATACACTTCATACCATTCAGTAGCCCCCAGATGCGGTTTTTGAACATCTCTCAAATGTGAGATGTGACCACCTTCTCTTTCGATTTTCAGATTGGTTGCAGTACCTGACTTGGCTAAGTTCACGGTCACTGAAACAATTTTCTGAGGCAAGGTTCTTTTCCACATATTGTAAATGAACTTTTCTTTGTCCTCACGAAGCTTGCCTTTCTTTTCTCTCAGCCTTGCTTCAACATCAGCATGCTTCTTCTTGTATACTGCTAGATGGCCAGAGGTTTGTAGCAATAGAAGTTCTTCAACATCAAGATCCTTTTGTTCTTCAACAACCAACTGCTTGATGTACTCAAAACTCTTTTGGTCTTCTTCCTTATCCATTTTCCTTTTTTCAAGTTCAGCAAGAGCTTCTTCTTGTATCTTTCCATCAACAGCCAAAGTGAGAACATCAAGAATATGATGGCCAGCTGATGTAGTACCTGCTTGACTTGCTGGATGAAATGAATAAGGTTTGATCATGGATGCTGTGAGCTTATTGACATCAACTCTTTCAGGGCCCCCCTCAACAGCTACTCTTTCAAGCTCCCCCTCAACACCAGCAGGGGTATCTTCAACATTTGAGGTAGGGACTGGAGGCACATCACTTTCTTTTTCCTTCTCTTCAATGACCACCTTTTCACCAGCAGGAGTCACAAGCACAATAGCAGTGGAGGGTTCACTAGCATTGGATTCACCAGCCTTATCATTTTTCTCCCCTTGGAAGTTGCATCATCACCAACAACTTCCACCACATGCTTTTCCTTGTCAGCAGCAAGACCAACTAGCTGCTGAAGCAAGGTCTTTACTTCCCTCAACTCTTTCTCCATTCGTTCTTGCCTCTGTCGATCAAGTTCAGTGAAAGAGGCATACGGCTTGGGGAGGTCAGCAACCTTCTTTTCAAGGGAGGAGATGGCAGAGGCTTGCTTCTCAATTTGAGTGGCCAGGGGAGCTATTAGTTCATGTATTTTTTGGATTTGCGAAGCAGCTGCTGTGCTGGATGAAGCAGCTCTTCTGGCAGCATAAGTGGATGAACTGACTGTTGAAATTATGTGAACTTTCGTAGACCCGATTAACCGTATGTCTTTGGATTCTTTGAGCCCGTAGGGTCATACACAATAGAACATTTATAATGTTTAACTAAAAAGCTACAAAATGATATTTGATCATTTACGCATTTAATTAAATTATCCGTTTATAAATTAACGCAAGTTAATTAACGATAAATGGATTAACCGACGAACATTATTTATAGTAGTCAATTAAAGTTTACTTTAATTGATTGATAAATAAATATATTAATTAAAAGTAGTTTAATTAATTAAATGGGTTAACGGGTTGGATAATTAATTAGTTAATAATCCAAATTAATTAATAATGGATTAATTAATATATGGAAAGTCCAGTCCATCCCCCTAAGGCCTCATGGCCGAATTCTTAAGGAAAGGGGAGGGAGGGTCGAAATTCCCATGCAAGGGAATTATAGGGTTTTAGTTTCCTAATCTAATTTGGATTCCATGCCTATATAAATCCCTTGAAAACCCTCATAATTCATTCATTCAAGAAAACCCTCACAAACACATACAAGAGGTTGAAATCCTCTTCCCCCCTTGTGTGTGTCGACTTCAACTCACCAAAGAAACAAAAACCCCAAAATTGTTTTAGGTTTAATTATTTAGGGTTTTAGTTAAACCCTAAATTAGTTTCAACAAAAGGTTTCTTGCCTTTTGTTCTTGGTTTGGGTCGAACTCAAGAAACCCTAAGAAGGGATTCAAAATTCGACTCCCTTATCCTAAGGGAGGTCGAATTCGACCTTAGGGTTCTTCCGGAGGTTTTGTTCGGTTGCGGTCGTAAGCTTAAAGGTGTCTAGCAGATCCTTGGTTAAGACATTGTTCGTGTACGCACTTACGGAGGGTTTCTACTTTGGAATCTTGTTTCCGGAATCTTCTATGTCATGGAGGAGCTCGTCTATCGCAACGTGGTTAGTTTTCTTGTATTTACTTTAAGTTACTTATATTGCATTGCATGGAGATTCTGACCGGACGTTAGAATTATTAAATGTTTTCTCTTAATGATACCACACGTGTTTTAATAATTGCTAATGGTTCATTAACACGCTTCCGCTGCTTACTCTGTTTTGTTTTATAAATTTAAAAATGATTTGTCACTCAAACCGGGTCGGATACCCGACCCTTTTATGTTATTCGGTTAATGAAATCCCAACACTGACAGCCCTTTGAATGGTTGTAGCCTTTGCCTTGAGAACCTGTTGATCACGATTGAGCACATTTTGAGCCAGCAGATATGCTCTGGTTTGATTCTTTGCCAGGGTTTCAGAATTGGACTTGATGGTTTCAATGTCCTGGCTGTTGGCTTCTTGTTTCTTGTACCAGCTGGTTAAGGTTTCAACCAGCCGATCATTTTCACTTTCCTTCAGATTCACCATTTCATTTGCAGCTTTGGTGAGATCTTTCAATCCATCTTCAACTTTCTTCAGCCTCTCACTAGCTGAGAGAGGTATCATAACAGATTGTTCAGGTGGGGGAACAGTTGTGGTGGAAACTGCTTCAGTAGTGATTGGTTCCCCATCACCTTGTGATTCTTCATCAGTATGGACTTGAGCTTCTGTTTCAGTTTCCTTATCCATATCACTAGCTTGTCCTTCAGTGGTTGCCACCACATCAAAGTCATCAACATTCATTCCCTCCAAGTCATATTCATACTCATCAATGGACTCACCCTCTTCCACATCCTCCATTTCATCATGTTCACCAACACCTTCATCATCTTTTTCTTCTTCAGTCCTTTCAATATTTACAATGTTGTCACCAGCAACAACAATTTCTCTTTCACCTTCAAGATTTTCAATCTGCTCATCCATATTATCAACAACACCTATATTTTCACTAGCAGCAACTACTTCTGTTTCATGTTCACCTTCATTACCAGCCACAATCACTTCCTCATCATCATTATCATCATCATCTCCTCCTTCATAATCACATAAAGCGTCTAGTGCCCCACAATCATCAGTGAACATTGTAGTTGTGGCAACACTGGCAGCTGCTAGATGTGTCTCAGTCCCTGATAAATCAGTTTCTGAGACAGAGAAAGAGAGAGGGTTAGGGGAAAGGGGTGCCTCAGTTTCAGTGTGTTGTTGCACCAAAACATCATCAGCCGTAGACTTTGATGTCTCTAGCACAGCCTGTGATCTGACCGGTGCTGACATCGACGCAGAAGGTAAGGAAGAAGAGGAGGGAATTATTTGTGAGGTGGACACAACTCTAGAGGGCTGGGGTGGCCCTTGTTCTTCACCAACCTCTCCTACAGAAGATTGAGGTGGCTGCTTGCGGCTCCCTTTATTCTCGTCAGCAGCCTTTTTTGAGGCTGCTGATGGGCTGGCTGGTAATCTAGTGTCCTTGGGCTGTGAGGACGTCTTAACCTTAGTGGGTAAGCCCTTTGTTACTCGCTGCTTTTGTTTTTGGACATCAGCAGGAGGTGAAGTTGGAGCAGATGTTGGTTTAGATTTCGTCCTTGACTTTTTAGTCGGCTTGGAAGCTTTGGAGGTTGCTGGGGGGTTTTCCAGCGAACCAGCTTCAGAGGACAATCTGGCATCACCAGTGAGGGAACCAACGACCACATCAAATTGTGGTGCTGATTCACCAGCATGATTTTTGGGGTATAAAGAGGGATAAGAGAGAGTGAGTACCTCTTTTATATGCTTAGAGAGAGTAGCATATTTGATGTCAAAGAATGCAGTGTCACAAGCTGGTTGCTTGTACACTGATGGTCCAATTCTTGGTGCTCTGCAGACGGTGGCACCAAACTGATTGTACTTTTCCTTCAACACTTGTTTGAAGATCAGCGAGAGGAATTTTGCAAACGGGATTGTATGAGAACGGTTGCTGGCTTGTACTTTCGACTTCAAGTCCTCAAAAATGACTGAAGAAGTCAACAAATCGTCCATTTGCCAGCGTATGGATGATTTGCATGTTGGCTGCTGTTGCTTGATCATAAGAACCAGAGTTTCCCCCTAAGCACTGAATGACATGTGCAAATAACAATCTCCATACACCAGGGAGATGTTTCTTTGTAGGGTTGCTGGGTACTGGCTGAGGAGGAACAAGATCAGATCCATAGCCAATGGAAGGTAACCATTCCTTCCATTGCTCAACAGTTGTTGGATCAACAAATGGTCTTTCAGCAGTTTGATTAGGAAGACCAAGAGCGGTACGAAGAGAGTCTGGGGTGATGTTGATAGTGTGTTTCTTCTTCATAACCGTTCCAGAGATAGCACCAGTTCCCACATTGTAGTCACATGTCCACCAAAATTCCCTTAGAAGATAGACATACATATCTTCTGGGTCAAGATAAATTGCGTTCTTGACAGGACATGCTTTGATAAAATCAAGCATTGGCTTATACCCTTTTATGCCTTCTGGCACTTCAAGCGAGCCAAGATAGTTATTAGATTTAATAGCTATCTTTTGGGGTTGGAAAGTGACTTTTTTTGAGGGTGCGATAGTTTCTGGGTCGAAAACATCTGAATGCATATACTAGGGAACATTCTTTAAGGCCTCTTGGATTGCAAGATCCTCTTCAGAGATTTCGGGTTCAATGGTGGATTGAGGATCTTGATTTTGAGGTTGGTTTTGGGTTGATGATTCAGGTTGAGTATCAGAAGTGGAAGCCATATTTTTTGTATGAATAAGGAAGATGAAGATGAAGAAGAAGATGAAGATGAACAGTTACTTGAAATATTAGAGGTTTTTGGGATTTTGAGAGAGAAAGTTAGTAAGAAGGAAAATGAAAGCGTAAAAGACGGATTGTAAAGGGTTATTGATATATATGTGGTATGGTTGTGGGCCCCCACTTCTGCAAAAGTGAACCGTCAATACATTCTCTTTCTTACGTAATATATCAATATACGTATATAAAATATATTAAGTGACCTTAAAGGACACCTATTTGAATAGAATAATTAGAATATATGAATATATATATATAACTTATACGTATGTGAGTAACGTATAAAAAGGGTTTGATGTGACAACTTGTACCTCATTATTCAAAATTACTCGAGTGTTTACGGCGTATACACAGTACAAGTTGCCCATTAGGGTGAAAATCGAGGTAACCGTTTGAAATTCTAATAAAATATTAATAAAGATACTTGGTGGATATGCTCACACGTTAAAATAGTTGGGATTGAAGTATATCCACTGAAGATTTAGAAAATCTGGTTACCTTGTTTAGCAAATGAGTTTCAGTCAGCGACTTCACAACTAATGTTGGTCGCTGACAGACAATAAAGGTTTTGCAACCAATATGTCAAGAATCACTGAAGTGTTTCAGTTTTTGGCAAACTGTCAGCCATCAACGGATTTGATAAGTCTTTACCAGATGCCGTTTGCTTCTGGACTAGATGAAGATTTTAGTTCTTCATTAACTTTATTTTTGCTTTTTTCTAAAGCAACAGGAGTCAACGGATTTGATAAGTCTTTACCAGATGCCGTTTGCTTCTGGACTAGATGAAGATTTTAGTTCTTCATTAACTTCACGGGCAAGAAGTTCAGCGAGCAAGACAAACTTAAGCTCACTGATAGACTGAGATGGCTTTTCAACCACAGTTTATTATTCTCAAGGTATTATAGCAGCCAGTGGTCACCTAAGCGTTCGATTGCATACTTTAATATCCTTGAGAATTTTATTAGCAGGCAAGACAAACTTAAGCCTGCTGACAAGGTTTTGACTCTAGAGTCAAACTTCAACTTATCACAAGAAAATAAGTTGAACTTCAGCACACATGACACATCATGTCGCTGATTCACCATTCAACATTCCCAATTTACTTACCAGATACTTGAATCTGGTTTCATCTAAGGGTTTAGTAAAGATGTCAGCAAGTTGATCATCAGTGGGGATGAAATAGATTTCGACATCCCCTTTCATGACATGGTCACGAATAAAGTGATACCTAATATTTATGTGCTTGGTTTTGGAGTGCTGAACATGATTGTGTGTGATAGCAATTGCACTTGTATTGTCACATATAATGGGAATCTTAGAGTATTCTAGGTCATAGTCAGCGAGTTGGTTTTTCATCCAGAGGACTTGTGCACAACAACTCGCTGCTGATACATACTCTGCTTCAGCAGTGGAGATGGACACTGTGTACTATTTCTTACTAGACCAACTAGTCAGCTTCCCCCTCAATAGTTGACATCCTCCACTGGTGCTTTTCCTATCTAACATGCAACCAGCATAGTCAGAGTTAGAGTATCCTACAAGGTCAAAGCTGGAGTCTTTGGGATACCAAATGCCCAGCGAGGGAGTACCTTTTAAATACTTAAAGATGCGCTTAACAACGAGAAGATGAGATTCCCTAGGAGAGGCTTGATACCTAGCACATAGGCAAGTAGCAAACATTATATCAGGACGACTCGCTGTAAGATACATCAGCGAGCCAATCATACCCCGGTAGTGAGTGGGGTTCACATGCTTACCATCAGGATCAGCATGTAGATTATTTGGAGGGGACATAGGGGTGGCTTTAGGAGTGACATTGGACATGTCAAACTTAGCCAGCATGTCTCGAATGTACTTCTCTTGATTGATGAAGATGCCATTCGAGAGTTGGCGAATTTGAAGACCAAGAAAGAAGGTCAGCTCACCCATCATGCTCATCTCAAAGTGAGAGGACATAAGGGAGCTGAACTTATTACATAGTTTCTTGCTGGAGGATCCAAAGATGATGTCATCTACATAGATTTGAACATAAAGAACCTCAACGCCCTTTCTGTAGATGAAGAGGGTGCTATCTATGGACCCTCGTTGAAACTTATGAGAAAGAAGAAAGGCAGAGAGAGTATCATACCAGGCTCTAGGAGCTTGTTTAAGACCATATAGTGCCTTATAAAGACGATAGACATGGTGTGGCTTGGCTGGATCTTCAAAACTAGGTGGGTGCTTAACATAAACTTCCTCGTCGAGTTTTCCATTTAGGAAAGCACTCTTTACATCCATTTGATATACAGTGAAGTTTTTGTAGCAGCATGTGCCAAGAATAAGCGAATTGCTTCTAGACGGGCCACTGGTGCAAATGTTTCATCATAATCAACACCTTCTTCTTGAAGGTATCCCTGTGCTACCAGCCTAGCCTTATTACGTGTAATAACACCGTTTTCGTCCATTTTATTTCTATAGACCCATTTGGTTCCAATGGGTTCTTTGCCAGGAGGCAAAGGAACAAGGAACCAGACATGCTGTCTTTGAAACTGGGTAAGTTCCTCTTGCATGTCATCAACCCAAGATGGATCAGCCATTGCTTCTCCTATGTGCTTAGGAGTGATCATGGACAAGAAGTTGACATAGAGACATGTGTTTCTTGTCGCTGATCTAGTAATGATCCCCTGATGAGGGTCACCAATAACTTGGTGAGCTGGGTGACTAGATGTCCATCAAAGTGCTGGAACACTTGATGAACCTAGTTGAGTGTCAGCGGAAGACCGAGAGATGGGAACAAAAGAGAGATCATTATAAGATGAGAAGTCAATGGTGAGAATGGGTTCAGAAGGAGTGTGATCAGTTGAGCCATTCGACTGATTTGAGTTGTCATTGATGTTGGAGTCATCAGCTGACTCCATGTCATCAGCATTTGCTGATGCATCATGAAATTCTTCCTCAGCAGAGTCATCAGCATGCTCGAACTCAACCAATGATCTAGTTTTGACTGAGGCAACATTAATTGATCTTAAGATAGGCTCAACTGGCTCAATCGAATAGATATGAGCGACAACTTGCTCCTGATCAGCATCAGCTGATTTGTCCTGAGTGGTATGCTGATTATTTTCAGGCAGCGAGCAAGAAGCATCAATGAATGAGTCAGCTTCCTCAGTCAGAGGATCAGCGAGCTCATTGAAAATGACTTCAGATGAAGAAGGTTGAATGTCCTTAAGGGCAGATGAACTTTCATCGAATGTAACATGAATGGATTCATCCACTTTTTGAAGTCGAGTATTGAATACTCTGAAGGCCTTGCTGATGGAAGAATAGCCAAGAAAATAGCCATCATCAGCTTTTGGATCAAATTTGCCTAAGTGATCCTTGTTATTCAAGATGAAAACAGGACATCCAAAGACATGGAAATAACTTATTTGAGGTTTCTTTCCTTTCAAAACCTCATACGCTGTCTTGTCATGCCTTTTGATAATTAAGCATCTATTTTGAATATGACAAGCAGTGCTGACAGCTTCTGCCTAGAATTTACTAGGCAGACATGATTCACTGAGTATGGTGCGTGCTGCCTCAATGAGTGTTCTATTTCTTCTTTCAGCAACACCGTTTTGCTCGGGAGTTCTAACAGAAGAGAAATTTTGTGAGATCCCTTGATCAACACAAAAGGATTCAAGAGTGTGGTTTCTGAACTCAGTGCCATGATCACTTCTGAGTTCTTTGACCCTTATGCTGTTGAGATTTTCAATTTTCTTGATGAAATTGATAATCTCGTCAGCAGCATCACTCTTAGCATAAAGAAAGATAGTCCAAGTATATCGTGAATATTCATCCACGATTACTAAAGTATATCTACTACCCTTTAGAATTTGGACATTCACTGGACCAAAGAGGTCCATGTGAAGAAGATGAAAGCAACCCTTAATAGAATTGGCTTGCTTTGTTTTGAAGGTAGACCTGTGGCTTTTACCTTTTTCACAAGCACCACAGAGTCTATTCTTTTCAAAGGAAAGATGAAGAAGGCCACGAACAAGATTCTTTTTGGCCAGAGAATTGACTGTTTTGAAGTTCATATGCGACATTCGCTTGTGCCACAACCAATTTAGTTCAACAACTGACTTGGCAAAGAAACAAGTCTCACTGTCAGTCTTGACAGGAGTGAAGTCAACAAGATAGACATCTCGTTTTCTTGGAGCAACCAAGATGACTTCCTTGTTTACATTGACAACAGTGCCTTGATGCTTATCAAGAATCACTTTGTAGTCAGCATCATAAAGTTGATTTATCCTGATGAGGTTACGTTTCAAACCATTTACATAAGCAACCTTGGTGAATTTGATGAGACCGTTAGAGAGTAATCCATAACCTTCAGTCTGTCCAGTGGAGTTATCACCAAACACTACAGTAGGGCCAGCAGCCTCTACATAGTTATCCAACAGGGTCTTAGAGTCAGTCATGTGTTTTGAACAACCACTGTCCAAATACCACACTCCTTTTGTTAGGTCGAGAATCGACCAAGTATAATTTGTTCAGAAATAGCTTGAAGTTTAGTGAAGACGTTTTATCAGAATTCTGAGATGTCTCAGAATTCCTTCACTGAAGCTTCACTTCAGTTCAGATCAAGACAAATCTGAAGCATTCATTCTGAAGTCAAAGACTGAAGTATGAAGAAGAGAATCACCTCAGAAGCGAGCATCAGAGTGATTTTACCAGATCGAAGACTGAAGCATCTCAGTGTAAAGTATTTACAACACTTTACACTGATTACGAGGAAGACTTTTACTTTACACCTTTATCCAGTTAATAGATTTATCTATTAATAAAAGGTACAAAGTATAGGCTTGGAACCTAGTACTATAAGTCACATCAAGTGACTTATATACTCTTCCAAGTGCAGCATGTAAGGAATTATGGTTTAATTCCTTAAATGCTCACAACCACCATTTATACGATCTTGTCCACATCATCATGGACTTGGTCTATAAATACAAAGTCTTCTCACAACTTGCAAAATGCTTGAAACTTTGCATTGCAACTTGTGAGATATACTCTAAGTAAACTTACGAGTATTTCCAAGTCAATTAGATCACTTGTATTTCGGGATTGTTTAGATACTTACACTTTGGTGTTTATCTTTGTTCCGCAACAATCCTTGTATTTGTTTATCCATCAATAAATCAAATACATTAGAAAACAACGTGTCTCAATGCTACATACTTGATTATATTTATATATATCTTTATATAGTTTCTGCCATTTGTTCTTGCATTATTCATATTGTCAATTGTTTCTTGTTATCCATATCTGGATCGTAAACTGAACTTGTCCATCAAGATTAGTTGTACTTGCCAGTCGGGTTTGTTAATCATCTATATATTTGGGACTCATAATTGGTATCAGAGCAGCAAGGTTGAATTTTATATCAATTCATTAACCTTTGATCTGCATAGATGGCTGACTTTGAACAAGAACGACCTGACCCTAATAATGCTACCCCACCCCCTATCATCAACAACAATATACCCTCACACAATGTTCACGTACACTTTCCAAATAATACTGTTCCCAAGTTTGATGGGAACAGTGAAAACTTTCAAACATGGAAAGCGTGCATGCTTAAGTATATTGCTGGTGTTGAGAGACATTTACCAAATATCCTAAGAGAAGGACCCTTTGTCCCTATGTGTAACACCCGTCGTTTAAAAATATGGGTTTTCAAAAACTTTTCACCTAACGGTGTTAACTTGCGGAAGTAAAGACTGTAAAAGTCAAAACCGATAAAAACATTTCGGTTTCTGCATTTATTTGGTGTTACATGCCATATCAAACAATAGTTCAAATGAAAACCCAACGGTTGCCCAACATAAAACAACCGTTCACACATCACTACATAAATTCGACATTAAATACGAAATGTAACGAATGTCTAAAGTAAGCATCGTCTAAGGGTAGCTAAGGCTCCTGCATTGCATCTACCCAAGCTCACACGTCCTGCATCTAGATTCCATCAAGCTAAACCTGAGGGAACAACCACATTAAGAAGCAAGTGTTAGCTATAAGAATAGCTAAGTAAGATAACACTTAATTTAAAAGCATTTGTCCAATTAAAACAATCTTCATTATTAGACAAGTTTTATTAGGCACAACACATATCACACGTTCACACATATACTGCATTTCAACTTCGTTTCAATTAGGATAATCATCCTAAATGTGCCTATCCTGCATTAGTTCATACATTGTCACACGTATCTTCGTTAACTGCATATAAGTGTGCCCTGCATCACACCCGACTGGATGATTAGTCAAAAGACTACTCATCTTACGTCGTTAAGGAATGGCAAGCCAATCCTTGAGTAATCCGTATATGTAGGTTGGTCAAACCCCTCGTATTACTCGCCCTGCGTTATAAAGACCACGTTGCGAGGAGCCACCCAAGCAACAACTGCATCTACGCACTTGCCCGGCTAAGGCTAGTACGGGTTAAGCTTAACACTTTTCACTGCATCTGTTTTATGAGCTCAATTTCACACATATAGATTGGGTCCCTGCATTCCCAAACATTCACACACATATAGTCTAGGTAGCACACATTCCCAGACATTCACACACTTTAACTTCATTACGTTTGGATCCTTAAACGTGCAAGTGACATAGCAACCTAGCAAGTCTAGTGAACTAGGCGTACAAGTCAAGCATGCATATCACACATCAACTTCATTTCTATATATCATACATATCAAGACACTTCATTAAACTACATCAACTGCATAACTACATATTACATTAAGCAATACTACATTACACTACAATAGGGACTGCATCTCAGGTCTCATGGTCAACTGCATAACTACATATTACATTAAGCAATACTACATTACACTACAATAGGGACTGCATCTCAGGTCTCATGGTCAACTGCATAACTACATATTACATTAAGCAATACTACATTACACTACAATAGGGACTGCATCTCAGGTCTCATGGTCAACTGCATAACTACATATTACATTAAGCAATACTACATTACACTACAATAGGGACTGCATCTCAGGTCTCATGGTCAACTGCATAACTACATATTACATTAAGCAATACTACATTACACTACAATAGGGACTGCATCTCAGGTCTCATGGTCAACTGCATAACTACATATTACATTAAGCAATACTACATTACACTACAATAGGGACTGCATCTCAGGTCTCATGGTCAACTGCATAACTACATATTACATTAAGCAATACTACATTACACTACAATAGGGACTGCATCTCAGGTCTCATGGTCAACTGCATAACTACATATTACATTAAGCAATACTACATTACACTACAATAGGGACTGCATCTCAGGTCTCATGGTCAACTGCATAACTACATATTACATTAAGCAATACTACATTACACTACAATAGGGACTGCATCTCAGGTCTCATGGTCAACTGCATAACTACATATTACATTAAGCAATACTACATTACACTACAATAGGGACTGCATCTCAGGTCTCATGGTCAACTGCATAACTACATATTACATTAAGCAATACTACATTACACTACAATAGGGACTGCATCTCAGGTCTCATGGTCAACTGCATAACTACATATTACATTAAGCAATACTACATTACACTACAATAGGGACTGCATCTCAGGTCTCATGGTCAACTGCATAACCCATAATACCTCCCAAGTAACCCATATGCCCACATGCAATAATAAGGTACCGAATGGAAGTGTTTACGATTTGAAACCAGCTTTTAGTTGAGCCCCCAGCGTGTCAAAGTAGTGTATCTTACCTGGTAGTAGTGTACGCGCGCAAACAAATAGCTAATAGTGCTTATCAGTAATCCCCGACACCTATCGTACATTAACATATAAAGTATAAGTCATTTAGGACCTTAAATGGACCCTCGTGCGAACTTAAGACTGACTACGTAAAAATCCAGCTTTACACCTTACGAAGTTACCTACAGGCCTTACGAAGATAGCCTGCAGATTCCTTCTTACGAAGATAGCCTTCGTACGAACTTAATCTTCGTTAGCTTTGCTTTACGAACTTAGGTTTTGTTCTTACGAACTTAACTTAGAAATCCTTCTTACGAATTTAATTTTGCCTTACGAATTTAACTTCAGAAATCCTTCTTACGAAGATAGCCTTCGTTCGTACGAACTTAGCAACAGTTTCGTTAAGTTCGTTCGTTTTTTCAAAAACGACTAAGTTCTTCGATTTTCCAGAAAACGATCCATCTAGGCTTCACCCAAAACATGTTTTCGACACAATTTAACACCTTTTGATCATCAAGATCGATTATAGACTCGTTTAACATCGTTTTGCACGTTAATCGACCAAAACACCATCTAAGCCCTAATTACGTGTATAATCCAATTTTAATCAGATCCATTTCATAATTAACCAACCCCTAAACCTGAAAATACAACCAACGATTCAATGATTACCTGCTTGCTAGATGGCTGATCGATTCCAACACCAAAATACCCAATCGTTAGACCCAAAAACTAGATTAATTGCTTTAGAAGTCAAGAAAAGATTAGAGAGACTTTGTGTATGAGTTATTATTTGCTAATGGCTGCTCAATCAACCCTAATTACACCCATCAAAGCCTTAATCCCGTTTTTAGATTTCAACCTATGTCAAAATCAGTCCCTGGACTTCTAAACCCTTCATTATTGGCCACAAACTGCATTATTGACCATATACAACATTAACCCTTCATTAAATGTCACTACATAGACATAAACCTTCATATTTCACACATTTATACTACATTAAAATTTAGGCTTCCAAGCCTCACACATAACACACATTAACTACGTATATGCATATATTCACACTAGACTTAACGACACACCAAATTGACTTAACGGCATTAGTCAAACGTTAAATAAAAGTTCGGGATGTTACACTATGAATGCTTCTACTGTTGTCAGAAATGCCGATGGGACTCCTAGGCTGTCACCTAAGGAGAAGGATCATTGGTCTGAGGAAGATCATAGACTTGTTGACTTGGATACCAAGTTACAAAATATGATTTTATACGCAGTTCCAGAAACCCTAATGCCCACTCTTGTTTTACTTGATAACTCCAAATTAATGTGGGAGGAACTTATGACACAGTTTGAAGGCACTAATGAGACTATTGTCACAAGAAAAGTTGCTTTAAACAAAAGATATGAGTCTTTCTTTGCTATCCCTGGGGAGTCTTTAACGCAAACTTACATCAGATTTACAAATCTGGTCAACCAACTGAAAGCCCTAGGTGTAACCAAAGACAAAGAAATTTTGTTAGAAAAATTTTGTGACATTTTACCTTCAAAATGGGAAAACCTTATCTTGGTCTTGAGACAAGGAAAAACATTGCACAGTCATACTCTT
Organism: Erigeron breviscapus; assembly: GCA_034093135.1. Lineage (NCBI taxonomy): Eukaryota > Viridiplantae > Streptophyta > Magnoliopsida > Asterales > Asteraceae > Erigeron > Erigeron breviscapus. The sequence goes on along the minus strand of CM067170.1, from coordinate 91,095,901 downwards.
GCTTCCCTTTATGGAGCATTTAGGTATACTGAAGAGAACAAAGCTGAAAGAGCTTTGGCTGAGCAGGATGCCAAGAACCATGTGTCTACCAGTTCTGGTACGGTTCAGTATTCTGAACCACATAGCACTGCTCTACTATCTTCTAAGAGTGATATTTATGACTCAATGAAGAAGATGGTTTCTCAAATGTTAAAAACTGGTGTCTCTGCTAATGTCACTCATGATTGTGATGAGAATGACAATGATGATCTGGTTGCCATGCTGGCTAAAACGTTCAATCGTTTTAAGGCCAAATCAAATCGATCTGGCAAACCTTTTGCTTCCAGTGCTTCTATTGACAAGTCCAATCTTGAATGCTTCAAATGCGGCAAGAAAGGACATTTCATGAAGGAATGCAGATCTAGTCAACCTTCATCATCACAATCTGCTCCTAACCATTCTATCTTTCAGAAGTCCGATGACAGCTATAAGGCCAAATACAAGAAGTTGAAGGCACATATGGCTCTTTTGGCACAAGACAACTCAAGCAACAGTTGTATGATTGCCAAAACTGAAAAGTGGGAAGATTCTGATGAATCATCTGATGATGAGGAAGAAGTTAGGGACATGTGTTTCATGGCACAAGAAGACCAAGGTCATTTGGTCAAAACCGATGTTGAATCTGGTCGCTGGGTGGATATAGTGATGAAAAAGGTCAGTAATATTGTCTATGAAGAAGATGAGGAACACAAACTGGACCTTTTGGTTCTTTTAGAGGCTGACATCTCATTTGTTGAGACAGTGCGTTCAGAAAGCATAAAAATGTTTGAAAACAATACTTCTGAACTGAACGCCAGTCAGACCAGACTAAAGGAACTGAAAGATGTTAATCTGGCCCTAAAAAGTTACCAATCTATGGTTGCCACTTTAGAGTTGGAAAAAGAAGAGCTAAAAACCATCCTTGAAAAGGAACAAAAAATAATTAAATCTTGGATGAGTGCACCAAAACCAGATGCTACAATCAAAAACACTTTTGCAAATCAAAAAACAGCATATGAATCTGGTGATCTTCACATGGCATCTATAATCACTGATTTAGATGCACTTCCAAAAGAAATGAAACCGAAAATTATTTTTCCTAAAGTTGGCAAACAAAAAATTGTGACTAATAAGGTCAAGGAACATTCTGAGGGAAAATCTGAAACAGCTCAGACAACTGTTTCAGAAAAGAAGGCTAAATCCAATAAGCCATCCCCCAGACTTCTTCTAAGGTTCCAAAAGGCCAAAAGAAGAAGAAAACCATCTCCCCCACTGAGCCTTCTACCTCAGATTCTGGTAAGGCTCAGGTGTCTAATGAAGAATCTATTTTGTTAAGGTTAGAAAGTCAATTTCAACTATTGGCTAGACAAGTGCAGAGTTGTAATGCACGTTTAAAAAATGTTGAAACCACACCTCTTCAACCTAAACAAAATGCAAAACCTTTTTCTAAGCAAATCAAGCAGAAAACTGAGCAGAAAAAGGTTGAGCACCCCATCAAACCAACAATTTTTTTGTCATCTGAAATTATGACTGAAATCCCCTTTGACCCATCAATTCCTCATAAACCAAAGAAATCTGAGACTGCTAAGGGAGAGTCTAGTGAACCCATCCAAAGATGGGTTCCCAAAAAGAACTAACTTTTGTTTATGTGCAGGGAGACCGAAAGAAGAACATATGGTTTCTGGACAGTGCTGCTGGCCGAACCATGACTGGTTATCAGACCTTGCTAGAGGAATATAGGGTGCAAGAGGGGCCCTCAATTGTTTTTGGGAATGATGGTAATGGAAAAACTGAGGGATATGGTGTTGTGAATAATGGTCAAGTCAAATTCACACGAGTTGCATATGTGAATGGTTTGAAATATAACCTGATCAGTGTCAGTCAACTATGTGATGATGGCTTCAAGGTTTTATTTGATATCTCACAAGGCACCATATTCAACAGAGATGGAAAGGTGGTACTGATTGCACCAAGGAAGGGAAACATTTATGTCATTGATATGAATCCATCTATCTCTGAACAATGTTTCTACACAAAGGCTGATGAAGACACAAATTGGTTGTGGCATAAGAGATTATCCCATCTGAACTTCAAGAACATTAATAAGTTGTCAAGAAAACAACTTGTTGATGGGATACCCTCTATGTCTTTCAATAAAGACAAGCCATGTCCAGGTTGTGAAATGGGTAAGCAGAAAAGAGCTTCATTCAAAACTAAGCAAAGCTTTAGTATAACTGAACCTCTTCACATGCTTCACATGGACCTTTTTGGACCAGTGAATGTTCAGACCAGAGCAGGAAAGAAATACACCCTTGTTATCGTAGATGAATATTCAAGATATTGCTGGGTGATTTTCCTCAAGTCTAAAAGTGAAGCTGCTGCTGAAATCATTGCTCTCATCAAACAAATTGAACTCAAGTACAAGCGAAAAGTTTGTCAGCTCAGAAGTGACAATGGCACTGAATTCAGAAATGCCACTCTGGAGTCCTTCTGCACTGAAACTGGCATATCTCAGAACTTCTCCTCAGCACACACACCAGAGCAGAATGGTGTTGTAGAAAGAAAGAATCGAACGCTGATTGAAGCTGCTAGAAGTATGTTGAATGAATCTGGTCTTCCCAAGAATTTCTGGGCTGAAGCTGTTGCAACTGCTTGCTACACTCAGAACAGATCTATTTATGTCAAAAGACATAAGAAGACCTCCTATGAAGTACTCAGAAATAGAAAGCCTAATATTGGATACTTCCATGTATTTGGGTGTCCAGTATACATTCTGAATAACACTAATCAGCTTGGAAAATTCGATGCAAAAGCTGATGAAGGGTACTTCTTAGGATATTCATCAAATCGCAAGGCCTTTAGAGTCTTTAATAAGAGACTTGAAAAGGTTGATGAGTCAATTCATGTTACCTTTGATGAATCAAATTCTGCAATCTTTAAAAATTCCATCCCTGTACCACCCTCAGAAAGTCCAATTAGTTTTGGTGATTCTGATCCCATTGCTGAATCTGATCAGTCACCTGAACATGCTTCTGAACATCTCCGTTCAGAACCAGAAATAAACAAGCCAAGCAACATTGCATTTTATCCTCCAGTTAGTTTCAAACTACCTTCTGAACTAACTATTGGATCAGATGTATATGCTGCTTCTCCAATGATATCAGACTCCACTGAGCAACCTCAATCTGAAGAATTTCATGATGCAAGTCATGATCTGCAGGAAGAAGAAGAAGAAGCTGAAAATGTATTTTCTGAAGCTCCTCCTGAAGTTACTCAGAGAAGTTCTTGCACTGATATCATTTCTCATCCTGGTCAATACTCTAAATGGACAAAGGCACATCCGATCGAGCAAATTATTGGAGAGTCCAGTAGAGGGGTTCAGACCAGAAGAGCCACAAGCGATCAATGCTTATACGTCAGCTTCTTATCTCTAATTGAACCCAATAAGATTGACGAGGCTATGCAAGACCCAAGCTGGGTTGAAGCCATGCAAGATGAGCTCAACCAGTTTAAAAGAAACGATGTATGGGAACTCGTTCCTTGTCCCAGTAACCTGAAGAAGGAACCAATTGGGACAAGATGGGTCTTCAGAAACAAGATGGATGAAGATGGTCACATCATAAGAAATAAAGCAAGACTTGTTGCAAAGGGATATGCACAAGAAGAGGGAATAGATTTTGATGAAACTTTTGCACCAGTTGCTAGACTCGAAGCTATCAGAATATTCTTAGCTTTTGCAGCTCATCATCAATTTAAAGTCTATCAAATGGATGTCAAAAGTGCCTTTTTGAATGGCGAACTAGAAGAAGTAGTGTATGTGCATCAACCACCAGGGTTCATCAATGAAGAAAAACCACATTGGGTGTACAGACTGAACAAAGCCTTATATGGTCTGAGACAAGCACCCAGAGCCTGGTATGATACTCTCACTAAACATCTTCTTAAAATGGTTTTAAACGTGGTGCAATTGATAAAACTTTATTCATATTGCATGATAAAAGTGATATCCTTTTAGTACAAGTTTATGTTGATGACATTGTGTTTGGTTCTACTAATGAGAAGATGTGTGAAAAATTTTCAAAAATCATGTCTTCTGAGTATGAAATGAGTATGATGGGAGAACTGACATATTTTCTGGGACTTCAAGTAAAACAAAATGAAGATGGTATTTTCATTAACCAAGAAAAATATGTCAGAGATTTATTAAAGAAATATCAATTTGATTCAGTCTCATCAAAAGATACTCCTATTTCTGCTCCATTAACTTTGGATTCTGATCCACATGGAAAACCAGTGGACCATACAAAATATCGTGGTATGGTTGGTTCACTGATGTATTTAACTGAAGCACTTCAGAATATCAAAATATTTCAGTTGAATTTTAATGACTGAGATGGTTCAGATCTCCTTGGAACTGACCATGCTCAGAATCTGTTTAGTCATCTCTGAAATACAAAAATCTTTTCAAAATATCTTTGATACTTGGTCAATTGTGTGTACACGTGGCATACTGCATACTAGGTTTTGAACTTAGGATTGGTCATGCTTATGTGTTACACAAGTGGCGCCGTAAAAGGAGAAGAAAATGAGTATGATGGGAGAACTGACATATTTTCTGGGACTTCAAGTAAAACAAAATGAAGATGGTATTTTCATTAACCAAGAAAAATATGTCAGAGATTTATTAAAGAAATATCAATTTGATTCAGTCTCATCAAAAGATACTCCTATTTCTGCTCCATTAACTTTGGATTCTGATCCACATGGAAAACCAGTGGACCATACAAAATATCGTGGTATGGTTGGTTCACTGATGTATTTAACTGAAGCACTTCAGAATATCAAAATATTTCAGTTGAATTTTAATGACTGAGATGGTTCAGATCTCCTTGGAACTGACCATGCTCAGAATCTGTTTAGTCATCTCTGAAATACAAAAATCTTTTCAAAATATCTTTGATACTTGGTCAATTGTGTGTACACGTGGCATACTGCATACTAGGTTTTGAACTTAGGATTGGTCATGCTTATGTGTTACACAAGTGGCGCCGTAAAAGGAGAAGAAAATGAGTACTTTTACTGAAAAAGTGTACAGGGTGGGGTCCTCAAACGTCTCTGCATTAAATGCGGACGTGACCCCAGAAATTGTTTTTAATTGGAAAAATCCTTTTTGTTCCATCCTAAATACAAATCCCTTATTCATTCTTTCATTTACTTCGTTTTTCATTTACTCTCTAATCATCAATCTCTCTCTTCTTTACTTTCAAATTCATTAACTCCTCATATTTCCTTTTCATTTTCACTCTCAAAATCTAAAATGTCTCATAAGTCGCTTATTAACTTTGAATATACTCCTTCTAATGATGTGAAAACATCTGCTAAATGGCCAAAGAACTTCACTCCATCACAAATCCGATTCAATATGAGCAACTTTTTGGCTCAATTGAATGTAAAATCTGAAACCTTAATGGGAAGGTTAAACATTTTTCAAATTATAAAATAAACCTTCATTTTTGAGGGGGAAACTTTTTGCTCAGAAAAATGTATTTAACTGAAGCACTTCAGAATATCAAAATATTTCAGTTGAATTTTAATGACTGAGATGGTTCAGATCTCCTTGGAACTGACCATGCTCAGAATCTGTTTAGTCATCTCTGAAATACAAAAATCTTTTCAAAATATCTTTGATACTTGGTCAATTGTGTGTACACGTGGCATACTGCATACTAGGTTTTGAACTTAGGATTGGTCATGCTTATGTGTTACACAAGTGGCGCCGTAAAAGGAGAAGAAAATGAGTACTTTTACTGAAAAAGTGTACAGGGTGGGGTTCCTCAAACGTCTCTGCATTAAATGCGGACGTGACCCCAGAAATTGTTTTTAATTGGAAAAATCCTTTTTGTTCCATCCTAAATACAAATCCCTTATTCATTCTTTCATTTACTTCGTTTTTCATTTACTCTCTAATCATCAATCTCTCTCTTCTTTACTTTCAAATTCATTAACTCCTCATATTTCCTTTTCATTTTCACTCTCAAAATCTAAAATGTCTCATAAGTCGCTTATTAACTTTGAATATACTCCTTCTAATGATGTGAAAACATCTGCTAAATGGCCAAAGAACTTCACTCCATCACAAATCCGATTCAATATGAGCAACTTTTTGGCTCAATTGAATGTAAAATCTGAAACCTTAATGGGAAGGTTAAACAGTTTTTGGGAGCAATCCCCTTTCCATTATGCGCTGACCGCTAATCCGCAAGCAATGTATCATCGATACTTGCTTGAATTCTGGTATACAGCAGTGGTGAATGTGGATGAACAATCCATCTCCTTTACTCTCAATGAAGGCACCAAGAAATGTGTCATCACTCTTGAGGGGTTCAGAACTTCCCTTCATCTGAACTACCTCGAACCTCCCCAGGTGTTTGTGAAAAGACTCAAAGGAGTCAATTTTAGGGAGGTTCTGGTCGCCACTGGTCATGGTGATATGGAGGATGCTGATGGAAATTTGAAGACCTCTGGACACATCTTTATGTCTGGTTTTGGTATTTGTTGGAGGTTCTTCTGGACTCAAATCGTGGAAAGTCTTGGTGGCACCCATGGAGGGTTGGACCAACTTTCACTACCCCAAGTTGAGATGGGGTATTATATCTGGAATGGGATGCAAGTGGACTTTGCTGAGATTCTCTTCTCTCAGTTGATTACAAAGTTAAATGGGAAGAGAAGTCTACATGTTGCCTTCCCAAGATTTCTGAGCTTGTGTTTCAAAGATATACTTGGAGAAGCTTATGATCAAGCTGGACCTGAAGCTTCGGTACCAGAATATAGTAGGGATTTCTCAAAGGCAACAATCACTGAAAATGAGCCTGAACTCTCCTCTGCTATGATTCAGGTATTTACTAAAATTGTCTCAGCCACACTAGCTGGTTCAGAAAGGTTACTAAGTGGGCCACAAAAGAATGTGGGACCCATTAGTGTACCTATGGTTGAAATCATTGAATCTGGTGACGATGCAACTGCTTCTGCAGCTGTTGAACTAGAATCTGGTGAGGGTACTAGTGACCCAAACCAGGGCATATCTGACCAGATCGCAAAAGTGAATGCCTTCTGGGATGACGATGAGCTACCTCAGGAGAATCTCGATTCTCTTGCTGACTTTGAGTTTGACGAGGGCTTATTGGAGGCGAATCAATCTGATTCTGAGCCAGCCCCCATCCTCGCAAACGCCCCTCCTCCCCCAGAAATTCAAGATAATGAGCCTTATGTTCCACCACCACCATCTCACCAAAATCCTATCTTTCCACCAGGCACCACTCCCGCATATGTAACCGATCCTTCTTTCACTCCTTCACTTCAATTTCTACACCCACAAATTCACAACATACCACCACCGATTAACTATGATGCCCCTTCAGAAAAAGACTTAGATTCTGAGACAGAATCTGAGAGTCCAACAGATGTTCAAATGAACAAGGTATTAAAAGGGCTTGGTAGTTTACCTTTTGTGGCTCCTGCTTCTGCACAACCCCCACCTCCTTTCAATGTGGAAGCCCAGTTAGAGAAAACCCAAACCGAAGTCCAAGGCCTTATTCTTAGGGTGGAGGACTTAACCAAATCTCTAACTGCCAACACTAGTTCCTTGGCTGATATGAAAGGTGCTCAGATGTTCCTTGGAACTGAGTTGACCAAAGTTGCTGGGAATGAAGGACTAGTGGTTGGAAAATTGAATGAGTTGGTTATGACGTGCAATAAGGTGAGCTCTGCAATCAGAGAAGCCTTCAGATTGACAAAGAGAGATGTGCAAGCTTCAGTAGTTGCGAACTTGACATCTGGTGTTGAGCTGTTGAAGCAAGAGGTTATGGTAGTTGGTAATGAAGTTCGTGAGCTGGTTCAGAAGCCAAGTATTAATGAGAAAGAACTTGGGGCTTCTATCAGTACTGGTATTGTGGAAGATCTGAAGTCTGAGCTATCTCAGAATTTGGCTGCTCAGATTTCAGAGTCTGTCTCTCAGAAAGTTAGAGAAGAGGTTAGAAAGATGATTGCTGAACTGACCAAGGATACAAATGACAAGGTGGAAAAGGCTGTACATGAAGTTAAAAATTCAGTTTCCAAGCTTGATGGTGCAGTTCAGAATCAGTCAAAGCAATTAGATGAAATTCTAATGATTCTGAAGAAGGATAATGTTGTTGCTCCTCCTCCCCCTGCTTCTTTCACTGAAGAAGACAGAAAGATGTTAAAAGACTTAAAGGATCAAACAGCACTGAACCTTAGTTCATCATTCAGACTAAAGGCTCAGTTTGCTACAATGGCAAAAGGCATTTGTGAGTGCCTCGAACAACAAAGTTGGGAACCACTGAAGGCACTTAAATCTACGATTGATCTCTATGCTAGACTGGCTTCAGAGATTCCCAAAGGGGGAAGTAGTGGTGTGCCTATTGGTTTGCTCGCAAGTACTCAAGAATTAATTCAAGCAACCAAGAAGCAAGCTGAGGTACCTTCTGGTAGTGCCTCAGTTCAAGGGGAACAACTTCAGAAGGACAAAGGAAAAGGCAAGGCCAAATTGGGAGAAGAACCAAAGAAAATTGTTAAGGGTTCTGGTATGGTTATTGGAGAAGATGTTGATGAACAAGGCTATCCACTTCATGATCTGAATGCTGACAGCAAGAAGTTAGAGACTCTGCAGAAGCAAGTCTCTAACCAATTTATCATGTGGAGTGAGAATAAGGAAAGGGAAAGGGTTCAACACCAGAGTATGGGAACCCTGGATCACATTGATGCTGCATCTCTTGGTCTCTCACTGGAAAGATTTCAGAAAATCAAACATGATCCAAGAGTGCAGAAGGCAGTTAAAGAAATGCTCGATTATGAATATGGGGTGAACTACTCTCCTTTGGAACAAAAGCTGGACCATCTCACCTTCAAGATGTCCATTGATGACTTAGTGAAGAATAGAGAAAATGAAATGGCCAGAAAGAAGAAAGAGGTTCTGGCTGGAGTTCTGCAGGTAGAGAAAGAGTTGTTCAGACCACCAACGAAGCCCAGAACTGGAACAAGGACTGCAAAGAAAGATTCTCGTGATGTTGTCCATACTTCAATCAAACCAATTTCTGATGATGCTGCTGAACTCCAAAGAAACCATGAAAAGGTTCAGTATGATCACTATATGAACCATCGATCGCATCCAGCCAAAATCATTGATATGGTAGTTGCAAAGGCTGATGGATTGAAGCTGTTTGATTTGGTTGTGAAAAGAGAAGGAAGGGCTACTGAAGAATATAGTCAGGTTTCAGTGCATGAATTTGGGATTTCAGAGCATAGGGAGATGATCCAGATTCTGAAAGGAAAGCCAAAGTCTGCCTTGACTGGTGCATGGTTAGCAAGAATTCAACAAAAGATGCAAGCCAAGGTAGAAATTGAAAGCAGGTTGTTTGGGAAAAAGGATCACTCTCCACTGAAGAGAAAACCTACTGAGGCACCTTCTGGTTCAAGGCCTGTCAAGAAGTAGTTTTCTTCTCAGATTATCATGTACTTGTAAAATATTTGCATTTGTAACTATCATTTCAGTTTGTATATATATGTTGCAATTGTAACAAATAAGTAGATGATAAGTTTAAGTTAGAAAACCACAAGTAAAATTCTGAGACATCAATGATCTATAAGATGTACTTAGAAAATTTTTACAACTTAAACAAAAACTTGCATTTCAGACTTACAAACATGTATAGATAGAAGTCTGAGATGCATGCACTATTTCAGAACAAATAGGGGGAATTTGTTAGGTCGAGAATCGACCAAGTATAATTTGTTCAGAAATAGCTTGAAGTTTAGTGAAGACGTTTTATCAGAATTCTGAGATGTCTCAGAATTCCTTCACTGAAGCTTCACTTCAGTTCAGATCAAGACAAATCTGAAGCATTCATTCTGAAGTCAAAGACTGAAGTATGAAGAAGAGAATCACCTCAGAAGCGAGCATCAGAGTGATTCTACCAGATCGAAGACTGAAGCATCTCAGTGTAAAGTATTTACAACACTTTACACTGATTACGAGGAAGACTTTTACTTTACACCTTTATCCAGTTAATAGATTTATCTATTAATAAAAGGTACAAAGTATAGGCTTGGAACCTAGTACTATAAGTCACATCAAGTGACTTATATACTCTTCCAAGTGCAGCATGTAAGGAATTATGGTTTAATTCCTTAAATGCTCACAACCACCATTTGTACGATCTTGTCCACATCATCATGGACTTGGTCTATAAATACAAAGTCTTCTCACAACTTGAAAAATGCTTGAAACTTTGCATTGCAACTTGTGAGATATACTCTAAGTAAACTTACGAGTATTTCCAAGTCAATTAGATCACTTGTATTTCGGGATTGTTTAGATACTTACACTTTGGTGTTTATCTTTGTTCCGCAACAATCCTTGTATTTGTTTATCCATCAATAAATCAAATACATTAGAAAACAACGTGTCTCAATGCTACATACTTGATTATATTTATATATATCTTTATATAGTTTCTGCCATTTGTTCTTGCATTATTCATATTGTCAATTGTTTCTTGTTATCCATATCTGGATCGTAAACTGAACTTGTCCATCAAGATTAGTTGTACTTGCCAGTCGGGTTTGTTAATCATCTATATATTTGGGACTCATACCTTTTCCTAGCGAGTCCTGCATGGATATAATAACAGGATTTAGATGGATTCATTGTTTTCCTCGCTGACCTGGTTATCAGCTGAGGTAGAAGGAATAGCTTCAGAATTTGCTTCTTCAACGAGTGTAGAAGGGTGAGGTGGTAAGGAATTTAGAGGTACCAAAGGATTCTTGATCTCCAGAGAAAGGAGTTGTGGTGCTACCACTATCAAGAAAGATCATGTTGCTGACCACATTTGTATCACTGAATTCAACAATGATAGCAGGTTCACCAAATGAATTAGGAATAACCCTTTGTGAATGAGGGATGGATACATGCTGAGCTGAAATGAAGTCAGCAATGTTTTCCTCAGTGAGGGCCACTGCATTTCCTATACTATTTTCTGGTTCAGCAGAGAGAGGACTCTCGTTGACCATAGTGGAGGAAGAGACAACAGCAGAAGGAGGATTAGGTTGAATGACAACCTCAGGAGCCTCCCTGGAATGGTCATTGTCACATTCAGAAGCCACATGACCTCTGCTACCACATAGGTAGCATTTTTTACCAGAGGTGCTGGGCTTTTGATTCTGAATGAGAAACTCCCTAAGTTGAGAAGAAAGATCATTAACTCGCTGAGTAAGCTCGTTAATTTGAGGATCTGAGGAAGAAGAAGATGCCTTGTGCTTTTGCTTGGACTTATTCTTTTGCTTAAGTGCTAGCTGAGGCATCTTAGGAGCAGGACCCAAGATGGATTTGCCATCTTGTTTGAGTGGCTGAGAGGTAGAGGGGTACTGAGATCCCTGCTTAACACTCCATTTTTGCTGACCAGCAGGGTAAGAAGAGGAACCCTGTTGATGGGTTGATGAGCGTCTATTTTGTGAAAAAAACTCCCTAAGTTGAGAAGAAAGATCATTAACTCGCTGAGTAAGCTCGTTAATTTGAGGATCTGAGGAAGAAGAAGATGCCTTGTGCTTTTGCTTGGACTTATTCTTTTGCTTAAGTGCTAGCTGAGGCATCTTAGGAGCAGGACCCAAGATGGATTTGCCATCTTGTTTGAGTGGCTGAGAGGTAGAGGGGTACTGAGATCCCTGCTTAACACTCCATTTTTGCTGACCAGCAGGGTAAGAAGAGGAACCCTGTTGATGGGTTGATGAGCGTCTATTTTGTGAAAAAAACTCCTATCAAAAGGCCTCATTTCTATGTCTTAAATGAGTTAATATTCCGGAACTATCGGTACTTAATGGATTCTATGTTTACGCAGGTTCACGGAAGATGCGAGTGAGGGTAAATGGCATCAAGTGACTCAAGATGAAGGCCTATGAAGTTACAAGACACAAGGAGATGATTTGGGAGCCGAACGAAGCAATACGAGAAGCAGCAGGAGCTGCCAGCGCCGCTGGGCAGCCCAGGTCAGCAACCGATTTAAACACCTATTTAAGCCGAAACAACCCTCAAAACCTTAAGAGAGAGCCGATTCAGCAGCCCTAGCCGCCCATATTCAACCCTAGGTCGACTTTGCAGATTCCAAGGAGGTTTTGGAGCTTCTAACACCTTCCGATCTTCATCCTCAACCTAGATCTACTCTTTTACTTTACTTTCAGTTGGTAAACAATGTCTTTCATCTTTTTAGACTTTGTTATTCCTTTAATAATGTCAGACTAGTAGGCTGAATACTTGTTTGGATCGATGTGATCATGTAGACGTTTATCTATTTTACTTTATTTGTTAGATCTGTTGGAGTGTGTTTTACTGTTTATTGTAGATCCATGTTTTACTAGTTCTTCATATTAATATCAGTTCTATATCTGCATGTATTGATTTAATTCTGATGATCGGTCTATAATCATACACTAGGATTAATACATAAGGATGGAACACTAGTCGGTCTTTAACTAGATGTAAAAGGTGATTCACTTGTAATCGAGGGATCCAGAACCATAGTAATTAGGATGAATAGAACATGATGCTTAACAATGTCAGACGCGATCCAGTGACTTGGAACGAGCATTGTGGTCACCGGAGAGAATTACTATCTGGCCATGGCTTAAGAGCCGGGTAACTTAAAGATGAACTAGTAACACAAACTTTAGGTCATTAATGCTTAAACAATGAATCTAACGAGAATTTATTTATAGAGTAGTGTGAGTCTAGGGACAGCACTAGTTACTTAGGCAAAGTGAATCTAACGAGAATTTGTTTATAGAGTAGTGTGAGTCTAGGGACAGCACTAGTTACTTAGGCAAAGTGAATCTAACGAGAATTTGTTTATAGAGTAGTGTGAGTCTAGGGACAGCACTAGTTACTTAGGCAAAGTGAATCTAACGAGAATTTGTTTATAGAGTAGTGTGAGTCTAGGGACAGCACTAGTTACTTAGGCAAAATGAATCTAACGAGAATTTGTTTATAGAGTAGTGTGAGTCTAGGGACAGCACTAGTTACTTAGGCAAAGTGAATCTAACGAGAATTTGTTTATAGAGTAGTGTGAGTCTAGGGACAGCACTAGTTACTTAGGCAAAATGAATCTAACGAGAATTTGTTTATAGAGTAGTGTGAGTCTAGGGACAGCACTAGTTACTTAGGCAAAGTGAATCTAACGAGAATTTGTTTATAGAGTAGTGTGAGTCTAGGGACAGCACTAGTTACTTAGGCAAAGTGAATCTAACGAGAATTTGTTTATAGAGTAGTGTGAGTCTAGGGACAGCACTAGTTACTTAGGCAAAATGAATCTAACGAGAATTTGTTTATAGAGTAGTGTGAGTCTAGGGACAGCACTAGTTACTTAGGCAAAGTGAATCTAACGAGAATTTATTTATAGAGTAGTGTGAGTCTAGGGACAGCACTAGTTACTTAGGCAAAGTGAATCTAACGAGAATCTGAGCCGCGATTAAGTTTCCAACAGTCTAGCAAGTAGGTAGAGGGGTACTGAGATCCCTGCTTAACACTCCATTTTTGCTGACCAGCAGGGTAAGAAGAGGAACCCTGTTGATGGGTTGATGAGCGTCTATTTTGTGAAAAAAACTCCTATCAAAAGGCCTCATTTCTATGTCTTAAATGAGTTAATATTCCGGAACTATCGGTACTTAATGGATTCTATGTTTACGCAGGTTCACGGAAGATGCGAGTGAGGGTAAATGGCATCAAGTGACTCAAGATGAAGGCCTATGAAGTTACAAGACACAAGGAGATGATTTGGGAGCCGAACGAAGCAATACGAGAAGCAGCAGGAGCTGCCAGCGCCGCTGGGCAGCCCAGGTCAGCAACCGATTTAAACACCTATTTAAGCCGAAACAACCCTCAAAACCTTAAGAGAGAGCCGATTCAGCAGCCCTAGCCGCCCATATTCAACCCTAGGTCGACTTTGCAGATTCCAAGGAGGTTTTGGAGCTTCTAACACCTTCCGATCTTCATCCTCAACCTAGATCTACTCTTTTACTTTACTTTCAGTTGGTAAACAATGTCTTTCATCTTTTTAGACTTTGTTATTCCTTTAATAATGTCAGACTAGTAGGCTGAATACTTGTTTGGATCGATGTGATCATGTAGACGTTTATCTATTTTACTTTATTTGTTAGATCTGTTGGAGTGTGTTTTACTGTTTATTGTAGATCCATGTTTTACTAGTTCTTCATATTAATATCAGTTCTATATCTGCATGTATTGATTTAATTCTGATGATCGGTCTATAATCATACACTAGGATTAATACATAAGGATGGAACACTAGTCGGTCTTTAACTAGATGTAAAAGGTGATTCACTTGTAATCGAGGGATCCAGAACCATAGTAATTAGGATGAATAGAACATGATGCTTAACAATGTCAGACGCGATCCAGTGACTTGGAAGCGAGCATTGTGGTCACCGGAGAGAATTACTATCTGGCCATGGCTTAAGAGCCGGGTACCTTAAAGATGAACTAGTAACACAAACTTTAGGTCATTAATGCTTAAACAATGAATCTAACGAGAATTTATTTATAGAGTAGTGTGAGTCTAGGGACAGCACTAGTTACTTAGGCAAAGTGAATCTAACGAGAATCTGAGCCGCGATTAAGTTTCCAACAGTCTAGCAAGTAGGTAGAATGATATTTGGTTGTACCATGAGATCTGAGATGCCAAACAAGTATTTTAATTTAATTACTGTTATTTGCTTTTTCAAACTATTTTCAGACTAAGCCTCTCGCTGAATAAGCGGTTGCGGCTTCTATTTACTTTTCAGTATTTTAATTAGTTTAATAGGAAATTGTGACAACCCCACAACCGCTAGAATTACACGTATTACTAGATTATGTAAAGCAACGCGTCCCTGCGAACGATCCTGTTCTTATCACTAAACTATACTACATCTAATCAGGTCCCCTATCCGTTAAGGTGTGTGTGTTTTCGAGATAATAACTTGTACAACTTTTATAAATTTAAACACTAAAACGAAACCACCATCATGGGTAGGATGCACTCTTTTAGGAGAGATAGCTCTAGGTTGCTGATGAGGAGTAGCTGACCTCACTTGCCTGTGAGGCAGATACTCTCTCTTAGGAGTAGTGGATTTAACTTGCTGATGTGGCAAGTACCCTCTATGAGGAGTAGTAGACCTTACTTGCTAATGTGGCAAGTATCCTCTTTGAGGAGTAATAGGTCTTACTTTGGGAGGAGCAGGTAAAGACTGAGTAGCCTGCTGAGGGTGCTGTCTATCAGTAGGTCCGACCTGAGAAGGTCCTTCTTGCTGATATCTAGCATCTCCGAACCTGATGCGTCTTCTCATCAGACGCTCATGCTGATCAGCTTTACTGTCAGCATGGGTTGGAACATGCTGAGATGAAGAAGAAGGGGAAGGTTGAGAGACAACTGGCTGAGGTTACTGATTAACAGGGGTAGCTCGCTGAGGCGTGCTATAGTCATATGGAACAACAACCTTGCTTCTTCTGAAGGGTTCATCAGGCTTATAGTAAGCTGCTGTGGAGCAACAGGTTTGAACCCATCGCTGGAAATATCACCCTCAAAAGACTCTCCAGAAGAGTATACTCTTCCTTCATTTGGCATCATACCAACAATGGGTAGATGCGTGTAGGGATTACTGGTGCTTACTGAAGGGCTTGCACCTTTCACTTCAGTAGAGAGTGAAGTGGAGGGTTTGCTGGAAGAAGAAGAA
Organism: Erigeron breviscapus; assembly: GCA_034093135.1. Taxonomy (NCBI): domain Eukaryota; kingdom Viridiplantae; phylum Streptophyta; class Magnoliopsida; order Asterales; family Asteraceae; genus Erigeron; species Erigeron breviscapus. The sequence goes on along the minus strand of CM067170.1, from coordinate 91,080,088 downwards.
TAGGTTGAACCAGCGTCCATTTCAGTGTGATAATCATTAAGACTTTTAATGAAATACCACTTTTTCATCTCTTCAGGAGACATAACTGCTGAAGAAGGAATGGTAATTTCAGGTTTCACATCATCATCGAACAAGTCAGAAAGTGTGGCAGCGGCCTCAAAGTCACCGCCGATAACTGCCTGAACTTAGGCAGGGACTTATTCGTTTAAGAAGTTGTGGTTAAACCTAGAAGCTTTTGACCAAGATGTTACAATCTTCCTTAGGTCAGCGACTTCAAGCTTGAGTTTTTCATTCTCAAGTTGAAGTCTCTGTGCCAACAACTCATAAGATTGGAGTTCAACATGAACATTCCTCAGCTCATTAAGTTTCTCAGATTTTTCACTTAACTTAGAGCAGACTGAGTCAAGTTTAGATTGGAGTTCAACTCGTATAGATTCAACGAACTGAATATCACATGACAAGGATTAGAAGATTTTTGATTTTTCCTTGTCAGATGCAGAGTGAGCACATACCTTTTTGATGGTGACGTTTACCCACTGACTGGATGAGACTTGGTCCTTTGTCAGCGCATCGCCATCAGCAAGTGCCATGAGACACATGGCATCAACATACTCTTCACTGTCTGAATCATCTGACTCAGCCCAGTCATGCTCTTCATCAACCAGCCCTTTAGCTGGAGTTTTGGCCTCTTCCATTTCGGCCACTTTAGCCTTCAGCTGGTAATACTTGTTCCTGTACTCATCAGCAGGTTTAGAGGGGTTAGGTTTGGGAGCAGCAGGAGTTGGAATAGCAACTCTGCACTCCTTTTGGTAGTGCCCCTTCCTACCACATCTCCAACACTCCTCTTGAGATTTGTCAACAGGAGGCTTGAAGGCAGTAACCGACTTACGGTTCCACCTTTTGGAGTATCTTTTTCCAGCGACTAGAGCAAATTCCATAAAGTCGCTGAACATCTCTTGTTTCTCTTCAGTATCAAGATTATCAACAAGAGATTGAATGGGTGGAGGCAAGGGAGTGCTGGTACTATTAACAAGGTTAATAGGTTCAGCAGAGACAAGGGCAAGAGGGTCAGAAACAGAATATGCAGAAGTGTGAGTGGAAGAAGATGAAGAACCAGCACCATGACGTGCCTCAGCTTCAGCTCTTAGGTTTTGAGCAAGAGCTCTTTCCTCAAACTGAAGCACCCCAAGGAGAGATTCTAAGTCAAGTGACTTGATTTGCTGGGTGGTTCTTAGAATCTGTCTTAGCCCCTGCCACTTAATGGGGAGACTATCAATAAACTTGTGGCAAACCTCAAAAGTGTCATGGGTTATGCCAGCAATAGTCATATCATTAAGCAACCCTTTGAAACGGGTATAGGTGCTTTCAAGACTTTCACCAAGTCTAGAGAAAACGTTTTCATATTCCCTTTTTAAGTCAATTTTCTTTGTAGCAAGGGTGTCAGCAGTTCCTTCATACATGGAACATAACTTATCCCAAACTTGTTTAGAAGAGGGGTATCTAATGATGAGCTTCATGATGTCAGTAGGAAGAGAGGCGACAATCATGTTTTTGAGTCTAGCATCAAGATTTACTAGTCTCCGCTCATCATCGGTCCATTGTACCTCTGGTTTCACCATATCAGTCACAATCTCAGGAGCATCAGCTGTAACAACCGTGACTTTTGACCCGATGACTATTTGTGCCATTTGGCTAACAGTTTAGTTAGTAATTTAAATTTAAGTCTTTTGGGGTTCATTTAAGTGCAATGTGTACATATAGATCAATTTGTCGTGCAATCTGGGACTTATGCGCTAGTCGAGTTCATTAGTCGTGCTAAGCGATGCTTACAATCTAAAAACAACTAAATGTAAATGATTTTTGTAAATCAAGGTAGAAACTTGGGAGAATAAGCGAGTTTTAGCGAAACGTTAAGTTAAAGTATGTTTGTGAGTTCGTTGTGGATTTTAAAGGGTTAACGTTTTGCTATTTGTCGAATTTAGCGGAGCGGGAGTCTACTCTTCTGGTCTCTAGGCCGGCCCTCCCCCCCTTCCAACTTCTCCTCCACCCATTTCATTACTTCTTTCTTTCTTTCTCTTTTTCTCTCAAGAACACAAGACCATCCATCTTCTTCTTTTCTTCTTCTAGCAATCATTTGGTGTTCTTATAACTGAATTTAAGCTAGAATCATAATCATCGTTACCTCATTATCGTCTACTCGAAGAATCACAAGTTGAAGTTCAAGCATTCTTACCATTTTGGCCATTTTACCCAAATTCGGGTTTTAGCTCGGGGAGAACGTTTTGGTAAGTCTAATTCATCCCATTTACTCCTATTTATGTTAGTGTATGCTATTCCGGTCATTTCGAGTATTTACAAGTCCTAAATCGGCTTAAATCGAGTTTTGGGTTAATTAGGGTTTTGGATCGATTTGGGTTGAGTTATAGGGTTTTGGTTCATGAAAACTGCTGCTGCTGCTGATCGTCTGTTTGTAACGGCCGTCATGCCCTATAACGCCCGTCAGGCCTTCTAACGGCCGTCACCTGGCCGTCACAGGATGTGGAGCTGAAATGGACTTAACGGCCGTCACCTGGCCGTCAAGGGATGTGAGCTAAATGGCTTAACGGCCGTCACCTGGCCGTCAAGGAGTGAGCTAAATGGCTTAACGGCCGTCACCTGGCCGTCACAGGATGTGGAGCTGAAATGGACTTAACGGCCGTCATGCCCTATAACGCCCGTCAGGCCTTCTAACGGCCGTCACCTGGCCGTCACAGGATGTGGAGCTGAAATGGACTTAACGGCCGTCACCTGGCCGTCACAGGATGTGGAGCTAAATGGCTTAACGGCCGTCATGCCCTATAACGCCCGTCAGGCCTTCTAACGGCCGTCACCTGGCCGTCACAGGATGTGGAGCTGAAATGGACTTAACGGCCGTCACCTGGCCGTCACAGGATGTGAGCTAAATGGCTTAACGGCCGTCACCTGGCCGTCACAGGATGTGGAGCTGAAATGGACTTAACGGCCGTCACCTGCGCCCCGTCACAGGATGTGGAGCTGAAATGGACTTAACGGCCGTCACCTGGCCGTCACAGGATGTGCTGAGCTGAAATGGACTTAACGGCCGTCATGCCCTATAACGCCCGTCAGGCCTTCTAACGGCCGTCACCTGGCCGTCACAGGATGTGGAGCTGAAATGGACTTAACGGCCGTCACTTTTGTGACGCCCGTTAGGGACTAGTTTTGTCAGTATTTTCAAACGCTTATAACTTTTGATCCGTAAGTCCAATCGAGTCATATGACCTATCGTTGGAATCGTGAGGGAGTCTACTTTCACATGGTATAGTCCTTTTGATCTGAATCCTTGTCCATTTCTAAAAATGTCGATTCAAAGTGTCTTGGTCATACCCCGGAAAGTCATTGAAGCGTTTGTGGGGTTGTGACTTGACTTGAACCTAATAGACCAGCTCGTTTAGGGTTGTTAAGGTTAAAATTGATTGTATTGTGATGTACCTTGTTAGGTTGTGGACACGTGGCGGCTGTTGGACATTTATAGCTCGATATTAACTTGTCGTTTTGCTTGGAAATCAAGGTGAGTTTCGTAGCTCCCTACTCAATCAAGATTCGGGCTGAAAAGTGTACAACTGTTGTGTGCTTACGTGTTGATTGTGCATTTATATGTTGCCTTGGTTTATGACATAGTTCGATTGTGCATACGTTTGAATTCTTGATTGATTTATGGATTTACATGTTGTGTGACGGTTTTGTAGATGTACAATTATGTGATTTGTTGATTGGTTATTGTATATGTATACTGAGTTGTTTTAGGTTAGTTGTGTATATATGGAAGACGGTAATACCTTTGAAAAGTTGGAGATGTGGTGGGAAGGCTGCGGGTGACCCTATATATAAGCATCAAAGGCCTTTCAAAAGTAGTATCGTACGAAGTATATACACATGGTATTATTGGTTATGTGTGGACATTTGGAGCACATGACGTGCATTTGAGTGCATTTGCGTACATTACGTGCATTTGAGATACATAACGTGCAATTGAGTACAATGAAGTACATTACGTGCAATTGAGTACAATGAAGTACATTACGTGCAATTGAGTACAATGAAGTACATTACGTGCAATTGAGTACAATGAAGTACATTACGTGCAATTGAGTACAATGAAGTACATTACGTGCAATTGAGTACAATGAAGTACATTACGTGCAATTGAGTACAATGAAGTACATTACGTGCAATTGAGTACAATGAAGTACATACGTGCATTTGAGCATAATGAGGTACATGACGTGCAATTGAGTACAATGAAGTACATTACGTGCAATTGAGTACAATGAAGTACATTACGTGCATTTGAGTGCATTTGCGTACATTACGTGCATTTGAGATACATAACGTGCAATTGAGTACAATGAAGTACATTACGTGCAATTTACATTACGTGCAATTGAGTACAATGAAGTACATTACGTGCAATTGAGTACAATGAAGTACATGACGTGCATTTGAGCATAATGAGGTACATGACGTGCATTTGAGTGCATTTGCGTACATTACGTGCATTTGAGATACATTACGTGCAATTGAGTACAATGAAGTACATTACGTGCAATTGAGTACAATGAAGTACATTACGTGCAATTGAGTACAATGAAGTACATGACGTGCATTTGAGCATAATGAGGTACATGACGTGCAATTGAGTACAATGAAGTACATTACGTGCAATTGAGTACAATGAAGTACATTACGTGCAATTGAGTACAATGAGGTACATGACGTGCATTTGAGTACATTTGCGTACATTGACGTGCATTTGAGTGCATTTGCGTACATTACGTGCATTTGAGTGCATGCGTACATTACGTGCATTTGAGCATAGTACATACGTGCAATTGAGTGCATTGAGTACATTACGTGCAATTGAGTACAATGAAGTACATGACGTGCATTTGAGTGCATTTGCGTACATTACGTGCATTTGAGATACATTACGTGCAATTGAGTACAATGAAGTACATTACGTGCAATTGAGTACAATGAGTACATTACGTGCAATTGAGCATAATGAGTACATACGTGCAATTGAGTACAATGAAGTACATTACGTGCATTTGAGCATAATGAGGTACATGACGTGCATTTGAGTACATGAAGTACATACGTGCATTTGAGCATAATGAGGTACATGACGTGCATTTGAGCTAATGTAGGTGCATGGTGTTTTGGTTGAGTTGGTGGTCAATTGAGGTGCAATGTGTGCATGTGTATTATGGACATGTTTGAGGTCATGGTTCTTGTTTGATACTTATTGTTATCGACATCAATCGTTCTTGCTCATTATACGTATTCTAGTATTGTATTTTTCGATCAATGAATGCATGTGTGATTAGGTTGTGTTATGAGCCAACCTAAATTGAGTACTTGTGCCTTTTAAGGACTACGGTAAGTGTGTTCCTTGCTCCTTATGCTTGTTCATATTGTGATTGACCTTGGCATTAGATCCTTGTCATTCGCTCCTACGAACTCACCAACCTAGTGTTGACCTTGTTTAGTACACTTTTCAGGTATTCAAGAGAGTCCAAGATGTGTCGGTTGATTGATGCTAGTGCTAGAGCTTGGGCTTGGACTTACATGGATCCAGGATTCATTTGCCCTTATTTTGCGATATGCATTATGTACTTGTTTGTGGATGTTGGATTCACCGAATCCCCTTTATTTCATATAGTTCATGTTCTACGATAATCCCATGCATACGCTATATCTTTTCGGTAGTATTTCGAGCCTAGCTCGGGGTGTTACAGAATGGTGGCCCATGCGTGGTCGTAGTGAATTAGGTGGTTTGACCTAGACTACGGCTTAAGTAAAAACTCTTCATATAGCATGCATGATTAGGAATTTTGAATGCAACGTGAATTGTATGAACCTTGTAAGTGTACACTAAGAGTTCGTAGGCAGGATCGTTATACATAATGAAATTAGTACATTTGGACAATGTGTTGGCTTGAGATGAGTGCTATGTGATCAACGTGTTGTTTTGTGAAGAGTATAATGTGAACAATATGTTATGTGGGACAAGTACAATGTGATAAATGTGATAACATGAGTACAATTGGGTTGATATGGACAATGTGTTGTTGTGTGATGGTCAAGTGCATGAGGTCAATGTGGTTATTGGAAGTAAATGAGGTCATGTGCATATTGTTGGATTGAGATGATTGAATCGATATTGTTTGATGAATTAGGGCAAGATGAAGTTATGGCATTAACATGATATAATATTGTGGCAACCCTAAAAGAGCCTGATCAACTCTTTTATGGTTACCCGGTATTATAACAAGTTAATGACACCACGGATTGCACCCGTTTGGCTTGGAGTCTAATAAGGAACCGATATGCTTAATGGGAGTTGACTGGGTGGAGGGTTAGCCGCTGGTACACCCTGTATACATACCCAGTCAATAACTATGGAGCATATCGAATTCGGATTATACTTTGGACCACTTGTTTTAGTTGCTTGTGATGTGATGTGTTGAATATGAGTACTTGACTATGTTGGTGGACAAATGTTGTGAACCAGACATGAGAACATGATAGATAATGATTACTTGAGAACATTTATATATTGGCCTTAGCGTAAAGACATTAAAAATGTGTAGTGTGTTGGCATGAATGCACTAACCACTATTGTGGTTTGATGATGAACAATTAGTGTGAACTTGATATTATAGCATGATACATAACGATTCCCCTAGAACATTAGTACTTTTGCCTTAGTGTAAAGATATCATCTATGTGTGACATGTCGTACGAGAGCATTGACTACTTGTGTGACTAACATGTAAGAACTTTGAGACTAACCTTCGGGTCATAAACTTTAAGATCTTTACTAGGGTGGATACAATTAACCGTATCGGTAGGTGAACTTTTGCGGCAGGTACTACTGAAGTTCGCAACGATCCTAATGTGGTGACGGGTACATTTACTCTAAACGATAATTACGCCAAGGTGTTATTTGATTACTGATGCTGAGCATAGCTTCGTTCCTTCGATAGATATCCATCCTTGTGCCTTAAACCATGTGCTTGATATTGAAATGGTCAATGGTGCGCTAACTAGACCTAGTCAAATACTCCGTGATTTTTCTTGACTTTAAACAATGTAGATGTATTCATCGATTCTATGTCATTCGATATGGGAAGTTTGGCGTCATTACGGGCTTAGATTGGAGGTTGACGATTAATGCGGTTATTGGTTGTGGTGGAAGAGTGGTCAAGATACCCTTGTTTAACGATGAGGTCTTAAGAGTTCGATTTGAAACATCAAATCCTTTTAGTTCAGAAGTACTTAGTGCTACCGCTACAATAGTTGAGTTGAAGACCATCCCTTTTTGTTCACGACCTTCCCGATGCACTTCTGGGCGATTCATCTGGCTTACCCCCCCCGTCTCGACAACTTGATTTTGTATCTAACTAACTCCTAACGTCGCATCCGTAGCCAAAGCCCCTTATAAACTCGCCTTAACGGAGATACAAGAGTTGGAACCTCAACCTAAAGAGCTTCAAGAGAAAGAGTTCATTCATCATAACCAATCGCCATGGGGAACTTCTATTCTGTTTCCAGGGAGAACGATGGGTTTTTATGAGGTGTATCGATTTCCGGGCAGTGAACAAGCTCACGATGAAGAACCAGTATCAATTTTCGATAAATGAGGACTCATTTGATCAACCAGAAGGTGTTAATCCCTCCTCCAAGATTTACCTTCACTCAGGCTAGAGCCAACTGCGCGTCCATAATAATGACATCTCAAAGACAATGTTTCCTACAAAGTATGTGCATTTAGGATACACCGTGTGCCGTTTGGGTTGACTAATGCACCGACGGGGTTCATGGGCTTGGTGAATGCGGGTGTGACGGCCCAACTTGGACAAGCCTATCACTACCCTTATTAATGATATACTTGTTTACTCGAGGATGAAGGAAGATCTTGCTGAACATTTACGCGAAGTGCTAGACTTGCTTAGAAAAGAGAATTTGTATGCGAGATTCTCCTAATTGCGAGTTGGTAGAAGAAGTTCATCTCCTCGGTCATGTGGTGAGCAAAGATGAAATTCATGTAGTTCCTAGCAAGATTGAAGCGGTCAAGAATTGGAGGCGTTGAGAGGGGCAAGATCATTGCTTATGCCTCCCGTTAACTTAAGGTGCATGAGGAAAACTGCCCCACTCATGATTTAGAAATTGGGGTGGTTGTGTTCGCTTGAAAGTGTTGGAGACATAACCTTAAGGCACCAAATGTGTAATTTACACCGATCATAGAAGTCTTCAACATATTTTCGATCAAGTGAGTTGAATACGAGACAAAGAAGATGACTTGAACTTTTAGTAATTATGATTGTGATATTCACTACCATCCGGGCAAAGCTGACGTCGTAGCCGATGCTTTTAGTATAAAGGAAAGGGTCAAGCCGAGAAGGACAAGAGCCATGAGTCTCACGGTGGAGCAAAGTATTCGTGACAGGATCATAGGAGCACACGTACAAGCTGCTTTACCGGAGAATTTTGGTAATGAAAGATTAGATGGAATAGAGCAACAATTTGGTATAAAGGAAGACAATGGGCTATACTTAATTGGAAGACTTGGGTTCCCATTTTTTCGGCAATTTGAGGACATTTCTCATGAATGAATCCCACAGGTCGGCATATTCGGCCCATCCGGGCTCGGAGATGATGTACTTCGATATGAAGGACTTTATTGGTGCAACCGGTGACACCGGAGTGGAAATGGGAACAGATTGCAATGAACTTCATTACGAAGTTACCGAAGACAAGAAGTGGTTGTGATACTATATGGGTGATCGTAGATCGGTTGACAAAGTCGGCTCGCTTCTTAGCCATTCGTGAGACCGACAAGTTTGACACCATGCGCATTTGTACATTGAAGAAGTGGTGTCTAAGTAAGGAGTTACGGGTTCTACCGTTGCCGAAGGAAACATCCGGTATAACTAAATTTTTGGAAAGCCTTTTCAACGAGCAATGGGTACTCAACTTGACATGAGTACGGCGTTTCATCCTTAATGGATGGACAAAACTGAAAGAACCATTCAAACGCTTGAAGACGTGTTGAGGGCTTGTGCTATTGACATTGGTGGAACTTGAGAAGATCATTTACCTTTAATTGGGTTCTCGTGTAATGATAGTTACCATGCGAGTGTTCAAAGGGCTCCGTCTAGGGCACGTTATGGTAGAAAGTGTCGTTCTCCACTTGCTTGAGTAGAGATTGACGGAAGCCAACTTATAGGGCCAATAATAGTAGTCGAGACAACAAAGGCGATTTCTCAAATCAAGGAGAGATTACAATTGGTCGTGAGAGACAAAGGAAATACGCCTATGCGAGGCATAGACCATTGGAGTTCAATATGTGGGTGGTTAGGTGCTTGTGAAAGTCTCCCCGTAGGAAGGTGTCATTCATTTGGTAAAGAAAGGCAAACTTAGACCAGGGTACATTGGACCTTTGAGACCATTGAACGAGTGGGAAAGTGGCTTACCAGTTGAGGCTACCTCGAGAACATAACGGTGTGCATGATGTGTTCCATATTTGTAACTTAGGGAAGTGCTTGACGGATCCTACATTACATATGCCTATGAACGAGATTCAAGTAGATAAGAAGCTCAATTTTGTGGAAGAGCCGGTAGGGATCTTAGACCGGGAGACCAAGAGGCTAAGGAACAAACATCACACGATTGTCAAAGTTAGATGGAGTGCAAGACGTGAAACCGAGTTCAATTGCGGACAAGAGGACCACATGAGATCTAAGTAACCACATTTGTTCATTAACTAGGGTTCTGTCGAATTTCGGGACGAAATTCCTTTAACGGGGGAATGATGTAACAACCGTGACTTTTGACCCGATGACTATTTGTGCCATTTGGCTAACAGTTTAGTTAGTAATTTAAATTTAAGTCTTTTGGGGTTCATTTAAGTGCAATGTGTACATATAGATCAATTTGTCGTGCAATCTGGGACTTATGCGCTAGTCGAGTTCATTAGTCGTGCTAAGCGATGCTTACAATCTAAAAACAACTAAATGTAAATGATTTTTGTAAATCAAGGTAGAAACTTGGGAGAATAAGCGAGTTTTAGCGAAACGTTAAGTTAAAGTATGTTTGTGAGTTCGTTGTGGATTTTAAAGGGTTAACGTTTTGCTATTTGTCGAATTTAGCGGAGCGGGAGTCTACTCTTCTGGTCTCTAGGCCGGCCCTCCCCCCCTTCCAACTTCTCCTCCACCCATTTCATTACTTCTTTCTTTCTCTTTTTCTCTCAAGAACACAAGACCATCCATCTTCTTCTTTTCTTCTTCTAGCAATCATTTGGTGTTCTTATAACTGAATTTAAGCTAGAATCATAATCATCGTTACCTCATTATCGTCTACTCGAAGAATCACAAGTTGAAGTTCAAGCATTCTTACCATTTTGGCCATTTTACCCAAATTCGGGTTTTAGCTCGGGGAGAACGTTTTGGTAAGTCTAATTCATCCCATTTACTCCTATTTATGTTAGTGTATGCTATTCCGGTCATTTCGAGTATTTACAAGTCCTAAATCGGCTTAAATCGAGTTTTGGGTTAATTAGGGTTTTAATTAGGGTTTGGATCGAATTGATGATTTGGTGATGTTTTGGACGGATTTATGGATTGGGTTATGTTCATTTATGTTCATTAATACTTATTTAAGCTTCAAATCGAGTCACAAGTCCCTGCAAGTTGTTTTGGATCGATTTGGGTTGAGTTATAGGGTTTTGGTTCATGAAAACTGCTGCTGCTGCTGATCGTCTGTTTGTAACGGCCGTCATGCCCTATAACGCCCGTCAGGCCTTCTAACGGCCGTCACCTGGCCGTCACAGGATGTGGAGCTGAAATGGACTTAACGGCCGTCACTTTTGTGACGCCCGTTAGGGACTAGTTTTGTCAGTATTTTCAAACGCTTATAACTTTTGATCCGTAAGTCCAATCGAGTCATATGACCTATCGTTGGAATCGTGAGGGAGTCTACTTTCACATGGTATAGTCCTTTTGATCTGAATCCTTGTCCATTTCTAAAAATGTCGATTCAAAGTGTCTTGGTCATACCCCGGAAAGTCATTGAAGCGTTTGTGGGGTTGTGACTTGACTTGAACCTAATAGACCAGCTCGTTTAGGGTTGTTAAGGTTAAAATTGATTGTATTGTGATGTACCTTGTTAGGTTGTGGACACGTGGCGGCTGTTGGACATTTATAGCTCGATATTAACTTGTCGTTTTGCTTGGAAATCAAGGTGAGTTTCGTAGCTCCCTACTCAATCGAGATTCGGGCTGAAAAGTGTACAACTGTTGTGTGCTTACGTGTTGATTGTGCATTTATATGTTGCCTTGGTTTATGACATAGTTCGATTGTGCATACGTTTGAATTCTTGATTGATTTATGGATTTACATGTTGTGTGACGGTTTTGTAGATGTACAATTATGTGATTTGTTGATTGGTTATTGTATATGTATACTGAGTTGTTTTAGGTTAGTTGTGTATATATGGAAGACGGTAATACCTTTGAAAAGTTGGAGATGTGGTGGGAAGGCTGCGGGTGACCCTATATATAAGCATCAAAGGCCTTTCAAAAGTAGTATCGTACGAAGTATATACACATGGTATTATTGGTTATGTGTGGACATTTGGAGCACATGACGTGCATTTGAGTGCATTTGCGTACATTACGTGCATTTGAGATACATAACGTGCAATTGAGTACAATGAAGTACATTACGTGCAATTGAGTACAATGAAGTACATTACGTGCAATTGAGTACAATGAAGTACATTACGTGCAATTGAGTACAATGAAGTACATTACGTGCAATTGAGTACAATGAAGTACATTACGTGCAATTGAGTACAATGAAGTACATTACGTGCAATTGAGTACAATGAAGTACATGACGTGCATTTGAGCATAATGAGGTACATGAAGTGCAATTGAGTACATTTGAGGGACATTGTTAGACATGTTGGCATTATAGAACTTGTTAGATACTTATTGATATCATTATTACTTGTTCTTGTTTATTATGCGCATTCTAACTATCTTGAGTAGTTCATTTTTGTGAGTACATGTGTGAGGATTATGGATTGATGGAGCATGATTGTTCTTATTTATATTTAGGATAGTTGTACATACATGGAAGACGATGATACATTTAATGAGTTGCGGATGTGGTGGGAAGGCTGCGGGTGACCCTATATATAAGCATCCAAGATTCCTTAAATGTAAAGTCGTATGAAATGTAGGTGCATGGTGTTTTGGTTGAGTTGGTGGTCAATTGAGGTGCAATGTGTGCATGTGTATTATGGACATGTTTGAGGTCATGGTTCTTGTTTGATACTTATTGTTATCGACATCAATCGTTCTTGCTCATTATACGTATTCTAGTATTGTATTTTTCGATCAATGAATGCATGTGTGATTAGGTTGTGTTATGAGCCAACCTAAATTGAGTACTTGTGCCTTTTAAGGACTACGGTAAGTGTGTTCCTTGCTCCTTATGCTTGTTCATATTGTGATTGACCTTGGCATTAGATCCTTGTCATTCGCTCCTACGAACTCACCAACCTAGTGTTGACCTTGTTTAGTACACTTTTCAGGTATTCAAGAGAGTCCAAGATGTGTCGGTTGATTGATGCTAGTGCTAGAGCTTGGGCTTGGACTTACATGGATCCAGGATTCATTTGCCCTTATTTTGCGATATGCATTATGTACTTGTTTGTGGATGTTGGATTCACCGAATCCCCTTTATTTCATATAGTTCATGTTCTACGATAATCCCATGCATACGCTATATCTTTTCGGTAGTATTTCGAGCCTAGCTCGGGGTGTTACATCAGCAGTTGCTCCTAGTGTTCTTTGAACCAGAGTGGGTACAACAGTCATATTTTTGATTAATTAAAAGATTTTTAAAAGTTTAAGGTTAAGAAGAAAAGAAAAGAACAATACAAAAATAAAGAATAAGTAAGCAAACATATCTTGTTTCAACGAATTAGAAAAGTGGCTCTGATACCACTTGACAGTCCACGGATTGCTTAACTTATCTTAATTATCTAGACAAGAAGGTAATTAACAGAAAGTAGAGAGCAAGAACAAATGTAGAATTCAAATACAAGAGTCTAAGCAAGTCTAATCATATGTATCATTGATTAAACAGTGAATACATGGTCGATATTACAACTTGTCTTACAAGAGAGTAAATGAAAAATACAATTGTTAAGTTTTAGTCCAACTAGAAACTTAAGCAATTTTACAAGAGAGAAACTAAGTGACACACACTTTGTGGTGACAAACACAAACACTTGTGTGCGGCTGCGTTGCCTTATATAGGGGAGGAATTAGGGCAACACAGCCTTATCTTGATAGTGATGGGATGGTGGTTGTCGAGAACCCATTGGCTTGAAGTACTTGAACCAGGAGCCTTTGTCTTCTTTACCAAATCGGGTATGAGAGAGAAAACCCTTCATTTAGATCCAACTGCATCTTTGCCATACAGAGTATAATACAGTTGGAACAACCACCATGTGACTCTTGTCTTCTTCTTGTTTGAATTCTTCCCGCCTTGACTTACAATTTGGATAAGAATTCATTGTTAGCAAAGAGTCACTGGACTCGCTGATGTCTCGCTAATGACTTATCACCAGCGACCAAGTGTTGTCAGTGAATCCTTGACTCAACAATAGAAGACTTGGTTGTTACTTGTAAAAGAAACAAGCTTGAATGGAAATGGGTCAAATGGGTCATACTTGTCAGCTGGGTAAAACGTCAATCATTTTTTGGCCACCTGTTTAAGCCATAAGTGAGGGGTTTTAAAAACAAATGGACCCAATCCGTGTTAATCATTATACCCTTTGAATACAAAGTTCAAATCCAACAGATTTTTTAAGAATCTAAAGTTGTTAGAGATCAACCAAGAAATGAGTGTCAAACAGTGGTTGCCTAGTATATACAAATGTAAAGATATATAAACGAATCTGTACTGAATAGATTATGTAACATTTTCTTGATTGAGTCAATAATATAATGTTCCAACTTTTTTTTGGATAGATTAAGTACATCTTTCTGTAGTATTGCCTGTCAATTTTTACTTCTCCCATAACTCGACATAAGCAATGTCATCAATCATATCCTCTTCAACTTGATTCTCCACATGCCAGAAATCTATCATCTCGTTCTCAAATGCTAATCCAGGAAATGTGTAAGGCATTTCAACAATATCTTGAGCAATCCAGTTATCAATATCCTGCATTTGATAGTCCTGATCAAACAGTAGTCGAGACTCATGATCATGAACGAAATAAGATGAGTCCCCTGCCTTTTCTTTCACGGGCAACACATTGTCAGCCACCGTTTCCACTATTGAAGTTTGATCAATAGTGTCATCATTAATCTCTTCGAGTAACGCTTTAAGTATCTCTTCATCTAACTCCATGTTCTCTGGCAGGTCTTCAAAATCATCTTGAAACTTAGCCTTTGGCAACGGGCCTAACATTTCTGAAGACATAGCTTTATGTCAACCAATATGGAATTAAAGAATTAATCAAGTGTATATATAAAGTAGAAAACGGGCCAACATTTTTTATCCTTTGATGTACATTTATGTTTCTTTAGTTCTTTCGTGAAAGCTTGGTTGAAGGATGCTTAAAGTCGATGAAGAATGGACCTTAAGTAGATAACTAACCCGAAATATACGTTTACCTAACTTTACTACATATAGGTAAAGAAACATGTGATGGCATGTGAGTACAGACCAAATAGGCATGATACGAAAATGATCAAGATCTAGATCTCCATTTTTGTTATTACTCTTTCCGAAACGTGCAGATTATCAACCAGTTGGGTGGAATGTGGGCCTTATCTTCAAATTATCGAAAGAGACGTGTATGCATATCGATTTCCTTTATATTCTTACCAAAAACATGTAAAAAAATCTTTGTTTAGATTTTGTAAGGACGACTAATGAGGAAAGTTCGCGTGATGTTAATTAGTTATCATCACATGTGATAATGTCATTGTATTAAAGCATTTTGATTCACAACATAAAAACATGTTAGATTCAGCAAAACATATGTATGTTGTCAATATCGATTTACAAAGAAGGCCAAAATAAATACGATTTCTGCAATTAGGCAGCTGGATGGATGCTGTCAATATCGATTTACAAAACACGAGTGAAGTTATTAACTAGAATTAGGCAAGTTCTTCACATGGTGATTTATAAAGTTGGCAGATGCTGGCATATATATGTTGTTTTTCTACACATGTTAAACGACAAACACATGACATAATGTTTAAACCAAGCCTTTCCATTCTCCTTATCTTGTCGCCAGTGAGTCTCAAAGTTGTAAGTACTAGTGTAGAACATATAAAAAATTAATAGTAGTTGAACGAAAGTACTCTTTACAAAACAGAGCATTTTCTAATACAAAAACAAAACACTTACTTTACACAGCATATGGGTGTGTACTTGTACCATATATCCGCAGAATTTATGGCATAATAGTGTTATTTTAACAAGGTTTTGCAAAATCGGGCGTTCAAATGAAAAAAAATTTCATAAGGTTTTGAATTTTTTTTTTCAGCGACATGAACTTTGGAGTTTGGAGTAACATTTAACAGGTGAATGAACTTTAAAACCATGTGATCTAATATATAATTTAGGCTTTTTCAAAGTTATTGGAAAAAAGGTTGTTGAAAATATGATGAACCTATGTATGTACTTAGCGTATACTACTGAATGGATGTGAAGGTAAAATAAGTGGTTTTCTTGCATCCAAAGCAGCTTGATACAGGTCTTTTTGTTGGGTTGAACGATGGTCATGTTAACCATGGATTTGGCTCCTCGCCCATCCGATAGGAAAGGCGTATGTTTACTTTTTTTTTTCTTCTGATGGACTATATATATACATATGGGGCCTATGTTAATTCCGACTGCACAGACCGGAGGTTGTAAACTTGTTATACTGGGTCTTTCACGTCCTCCATTAACAACACTGGCCGACCACATGGCATGTCCATGTCCTCAAGGAAAAGCTGGTGTTCCAACTTCAGGAGTAACTCATTTTACAAGTTTTTCATTTGAACGTCCAATTTTGCAAAACCTTATTCACAATCACTATTATGCCAAAAAATTCTACATCTTCAGCATTCAAGATCGTGCATATCATGTAATCTAAAAGACCAAAAGATTGTACCAATACTAAAATGCAAAGATTAATTCTGAGATAAACATTGTTCAGTCTACTTGCAAGAGTAGAGCAATTTTTTTACCAAAGCCACAAGAATCAAATTTCAAAACTAACACAAATCAAGAACTAAGTAGCTTTAGGCCGATCACAGTTATCCCCGAGATTCATTGTAGCAATGGGGGAGGCTCGTGGAAATGCTAATAGCTTCTCAGCAAGGTGTAAGAGATAAGAAGATCTATACCGGCTTTTGTTGCAATAAATAACCATCCTCTTTAACAAGGAACAATTAGCAAGTAGAGACTTGATCAAACATAGTTCAATCTCTGAGTCTATAATAGATCCATACTCCACAATCTGAAGCCTCTTCAGGTTACCCATTATAAAGCTTTCCACTTCCAAAGTAGTTAGAGGAACTAACCACGGAGGATACTGGTATTCAGCCTATAATATTTTAGATTATTAGATCCTATTCAGATAAATAAGAATAAGAGGTTATTATGAGCAATTATAAATATGCTAAAATCTCACCATGATCTTAAGATTCTGCAAATTTGGGGAGAATTGAATCAAGTCAAAAGCAAATATGACCATTGAGCGACTGCTCAAATTCAAATTCCACAATGAAAGAGACTTGAGCCTAGGTAAAGCGGACGAGGCCCTCTTTCCAGCAGTATTTTCTTCCATGAACTACATTAAAAGTGGTAATAAAACCAATTTTAATTTGCCATAATATTCATAAATCATAATCGTGAATCCTGATCCACAATATATGTTTGCAAGTGAATAAAGACCCAACATAAATTACCTTGAAATTTTCAAAATCTAAAGCAAGAGTCTGAAGTTTCCGAAGAGAAGCCATTAGCTGAAAGATATCCGAAGTTGTGAACGCTAGGTTGTCAAGCCCATATAACGTCAAGGATAAAACTTTGAGATTTTCAAGTTTCGCAATCTCAACAAGTTTCACATTGCCTGGCCGTTTGGCAGTGTTGAGTTTCAGAACCTCAAGTAATGTACACGAAGTTATCAATTCCCCAATTTTGCAGTCTTTAAATCTTACTCGATTAAATTCCAACGCCAAAAGATTTGGAAAACCACAAAAAATAGTCATATGGCGTAAATAACAGTTCTGGAGCGTTAAATGTTTCAAATCCGTGCAGGATAAAAGATGGGTGGATAACTCAAATGGTTCTGCATGCATATTTATAAGAGTGAGCTCCCTTATCCCTTTTGTGGACAATAACATAATCCAATTATTGATATCCTCAAAATCCATCCTCGAATAGTAACAATATGGCATATAGAGGACAAACTTTCTTATGTTGCCTCTAATATGAAGAAGAAGTCTACTTATTATTCTTCCATATTTTATAAAATCACTGCCTTCTCTAAATTGCTAAACAAAGTTGTTATCAAATACGAGCTGAGTGAGTGCAGTCCACTTATACCTCCATTTTCTCGACAAGATACTAGTCCCCACTGCATCTTGTATCGGTAAGCAATCAAGGATATTAGTTATCACACCCTCTGGCAAGATGCTAATAGCATCTTCTGGTGTAGCTTTGGATATTTGACACTTGCCACGAATATATTCCATTACTCTGAGAAGAACACAAAAACAAGCTGTTATGTTTAATTTGAATCAGTATCGGATCAATGGATCTTATTTTCATTCAACTATTTCTAATTGTTTACATTCGTTTCAACATGATACCATCCTCAAATTTCAACAAAAGTCACTACCGAGTAAACAAGTTAGAAGCAATTCTGTATCATGTAAAAATACTGTCATTGTGGAAAAGAATTACTACCAAATACTCGTATTAATAATCACAACTCGGTTTTTATATCTGAAAAATGGATTACTTAAGAAAACTGTGAAGATAAAAAGTTAAAAACAACAAATGCACGATTATACAAGACACTTATACAAATGCTAGCCTTGAAACAGTCAGGGTCGTCCTTGTGTTTTGGAGGGCACCATGTACCATTAGTACAATGTAGGCATTCTAAGTTCTTAACATGAAAATTGAAAGGCTTCTTATCTAATCACTCCCCCTCAATTCAAGTTTTACCTATTCGGGTTACCTGGAAGGCCAAGTCTTGTTTTTTTTTTTTTTTAATTCAATTTTAGGCAGCCTAACCAGGATATCTTGTAAGCAAACCTTTACCGCCATGACCATCTCCAGGATATTGCACCTTGCGGGTTTTGAACGTGGTCCAGGATGTTAACTACATACTAGGCCACCTTTAAAGGTGATTACTTATGGCGGTAACCAGCCGGGTTGGATCAAGTGATTGGAGCTTTTGCTTTTAAAGACAAAGTCAAAGGTTCGATCCTCATGCCCGGCAGACCGGAGGTCCTTTTCTGAAGGGGTAAGGCTATCTACATTCTATCTTCCCCCATACACACCTAGACGGTATTGAAACCCTTAACCCATTGAAGAAGACATTAATTGTTACTTACTTTGCTTACCTTTTTATGGATTATGTCGACATCCAAGTATCTACTAATTACTCCTAATTACTGGATTCCATTACTTTATACCACTTATAAATCCCATCAGCATTATATACTAGTTGAATAATTAAAAAAATTCATATTATAACTAAATTCAAATATAAAATTAAAAAAAAAGGAACACTTTAGAAGATGCATACCTGATAAACAGCTTTGGTGTGACACTATGATATCAAATAATACATATATATATAAACATATATACTGAGCCGCCTAAGCGTACTCTGAAGATGATCACCAATAAACACGATTTTTTATTTATTTTTATACTTATTCAATAGAAGAAAAAATAATTAGGTCACTAAAATTAGGGTCGAATTTGTACATAGATTAATTATTGATTGGGCCTTTAAATCGGCTAAACTTATAGCTCATGGTAATCGGTTAATTATAAAAATTGTATTGTTATTGTTAGTCATAAATAAAAGGGGCGTCAGCGTCATTTACATGCTTAATATGATCAGAAAATTTAGGTAGTTATCAAAAATGTAATACGTGAGTGCTTGAGCCACCATTGGTGACATGAGAGGTTAACCATAAGCTCCGCAAATCACCCACACAAGACCCATGGACCGAGTCATAACAAATCGATCACTAGTCATTCATTCATGATTATGATTTATTGATTTATCAGGCTTGGTCCGCATGGCCGAAGGAATTGCCGTTTTTAGCACCGTAATTGGAGCTTCAGTTTTAGATGGAGTACGTACATGTCTGCTCGAAAAGTAACTAAAGATGTGTATGGATAAATCCATTTCCTTAATTTGTGACCATATACCAGAAACATGTAAAAAATCTTTTTGTTCACATGATCTTAAATAGTTATCATCACACGTGATTATGTGACCGTGCTAAATCAATTTAATTCACAACATAAAAACATGTTAGTTTCAGCAAAATATATATGGTCAGGAAGGATGCTGGCCAGGAAAAAACGCATGACATTACGATGTAGGCCCAAGTATTGAAGATCAAACCCTTTTGTATTTAAAAGGTCAAAGATAAAAAGAGACCTTCACTAAAATGACGATAACTTTTGCTACAGAGCTTCGATTTCGACGTGTGACCACTCGAAACGACCGTTGGAAAGATGAGCATCAAGCTGCCAATGGCCGAAGGCAGTTTGGGTCAGTCTTCGGGCCCAAAAAAGCCATTTTCCATGAGTTATGGGCCTTTATTTAAGTTTTTCGGGTTTTGTTTTTGTTATAACTTTCGGCCCACTTATGTTTTAGATCCCATTCAAATTTTGCTGGTTTATTTATATCATTGTAAGCATGGGAAAATGACCAGACTTTGTTAAATCAAAATTTCATCTTTTTCCCTATATACATGCTTGTGTTTTAGTGTGAAAACCCTAAATTTCGGTATTCTTTTAGAATCAACGAATTTTAAAAGAATTGGTCCTGGTATTTATAGGAATCAAAAGGTTCAATTATGTATCCAAAAATTCCGTCTGCGTCACATTATGTTCAATTAAGCTTTTCCTTCTCATTATCTTGTTGGCAGTGAATCTCAAATTTTGTAACCATTAGTTAAGAACAAATACTGGCTATATGTTACCTAAATCTAAATCACATTACATCAATAACCTACCTTACTCGAGACTGCCGCCACCACCGCCACCGCCGCACGCCACCACCTCCTGTCATCGCCACCGCCATCACCGTCGCTACCGCCACACGCCATCACCACCCGTCACTGCCGCCTCCGCCGCATCGCGCAGGTACCCTTCTAGTTTCCATATATATAATATGTTTCTTTTAAGTCTACAAATGTTACATGAGTAACACATGGCATATTGACATCATATATGTTTCAATCAAGTTTTTCCTTTCTCTTGATCTTGGTGCCAGTGAATCTAAAATTGGTAACGATTAATCCAGAAAATATATATACCATACAGACAATATATGCTATTGTATGCTTCCTAAATCAACATCTAAAACGTAATCCTCAGCATTTAACATCAAGTGTATCACACAAGTTATTGGACGATAGCTATTGGAAGAAAGCTAAGACGTAAATTATTGGATGAAAACTGAACCGAAAAGATAAAGCTAAAACAAGAAAATATTATCTTGTCTGATAGATTGCAAATGTAAAGCAAGGTTCTATCAAAGCCACAAGAACGAAATTACAAAACTTAACATAAATAATCAAGAACAACGATAAGTTATGACATCTGAAGCTGTGTGTTAAAACTTTGAATTACGAGTCATGTCTCTCACTTTTAATATACATCTAATTTATGCAGAAAGCGGATTTCGATAAGAAAACAGGCCGGAAATAGCATCGGAATTAAAACTTTAGTTACTATTAGAAATACATGTCTGGCCCAAAAGTTACTTGGTGTAATAAACATTGTTCTGTCTGATTGCAAAAGTAAGCAAAGTTTTTACCAAAGCCACAAGAATCAAGTTGCTTTAGGCCGACAATACACCTGACCTCTCATCTGACTTCATGGGTTGAAACTCTTGACAGTATTCGAGGCATGTCTCCCATGTTCGGTATACTTACTTTAACGCCATTTGAATGGAAGGGAACAGGTGTTCACGAAATCGATTTCAGCCATGGGGGAGGCTCAAGGGAATGCATATAACTTCCCAACAAAATCTAACAATCTTTTATGCTGCCGTTCGCTGTAATAAATTACCATCTTCTTTAACGAGGAACAATAAGTAAGTAAAGACTTGATCAAACATAGTTCAATCTCTCCTTCTGTACTGAATCTATAGTCCACAATCCGAAGCTGCTTTAGGTTACCGAGCATAGAGCATTCCACATCCACTTCCGAAGAAGTAACAGGATTTGACGTGGAAGGTATCCAGTGTGGCAGCTACAATATTTAGATTGTATTCAGACAAATAAGAATAATATATATATATATATAGGAAGTTATTAAGAGCAACTAATTATAAATATGCAAAACACTTACCTTGATGTTAAGAGTCTGCAAATTTAGGGAGCATCGAATCAAGTCAAAAGCAAATAAGACCATTGAGCGATTGTTCAAATTCAAATTGTGCAAGGAAAGAGATGTGAGGCTAGGTAAACCGGACGAGACCCTGTTTCCAGAATTAGTTTCTTCCATGTAATGCAAAAAAGTGGTAATAATAAAACCAATTTTAATTCTGTTCAGAAAAAAAAAACAAGTTTGATATGCCATAAAATTTATAAATCATAATTCTGCTCCACAATATTCTTGCAAGTGAATAAAGACCCAAAATATGTTACCTTGAAGTTTTCAAAATCTAAAGTAAGATTCTGAAGTTTCTGAAGAGAAGCCATTAGCCGAAAGATATTCCAAGTTGTGACCTTCGGATCGTCAAACTCACATAAGGCCAAGGATAAAACTTTAAGATTTTCAAGTTTTGCAATCTCAACAAATTTCACATTGTCTGTCGGTTCGGTACTATGCAGTTCCAAAACCTCAAGTAATGTACAAGAAGTTATCAAATCCCCATATCTGCTGCCTATAAATCTTACTCCGCTAAGTTTCAATGTCAAAAGCTTTGGAAAACCAAGAAAAGTTTTCATACCGCGAAAATAACAGTTATGGATCGTCAAATGTTCCAAATCTGTGCAGAATAAAAGATGGGTGGATAACTTAATTGATTCTGCATTTATATTTTCAAGAGTGAACTCCCTTATTGTAACATCCGTGAATTTTGACCCGTTGACTTTTTGTGTAATTTGACTAACAAACTTGTCGAATGAAATAATTGGGCCCATTTGTGATTATATGACTATGTGGTATGTTAGTCGGGTCGTTAATATGTTTGTTTGGCGTTTAATTGTGTAATCGATTGTAAATTGGCTTATAAAGGGAAACGGGTCGACCCATGGGTTGACCATGACCCATGAGTCTACTAGTGACCCATTCCCCCCCCCCCTTATCCTCTCATTTCTCTCTATCTCCCTTTCTCTTATCCTCTCAAGTAAAAGCAAGTAAAAACCATTTCAATCTTCATCCCCTTTCTTGCATCGATTTGGTATTAGAACTGTTATAACATAAGAATCATAGCCATCTTCATCTCGTTTACTTCATATTGGAGAATCAAAAGCCAAGTTCTTGCATTTTATCCATTTTGACCTAATTTCGGGTTCTAGCTCAAAGAGAAGTTTTGGTAAGTCAAATTCATCCCATTTATACCTACTTATGTTTGCTTATGCGTTTCTAGTCATCTTGAACACTTACAAGTCCTAAATCGGCTTAAATCTAGTTTTGGGTCAAATTAGGGTTAAATTAGGGTTTGGGTGATTTGGAAGCGATTGTGATGTTTTGGTCGAATTTGTGGGTTGGGTTATGTGTATTTATGGTTCTTGATGTTTAGTTATGCTTCATAATGGGTTACAAGTCGTTGTAAATTGATTTGGGTCGAATTTAGGGATTTTGGGTATATTCTTTTCTGCACTTAACTGCTGCTGGTCGATTTGCTGCCCAGCATGGGGCGTAACTTACGGCCCTATGGGGCGTAGGTTACGCCAGTTCATTTCTGGTTGGGCGTAGGTTATGGCCCTTTGGGGCGTAGCTTACGCCGAAGTTTTACCTTACGCCAAAAACCCATTGTTTACGCCACTCCAGACGCCAAAAGTGAACTTTCTAGAGGGCCGTAGGTTACACCCATATTGACCGTACCTTACGCCTAGTCAAAACTTGCCCAGCGTAGCTTACGCCCCTTGCCACCGTAGCTTACGCCTGTTGTAAAAATGCCACCGTACCTTACGCCCAAATTGACCGTAAGTTACGGCCTTTGTAATCATGAACTTTCCTTGTTTGACCTAGTTTGACTTTCTGGACCTTTTTACGCGTCGAGCCTTAATCTAATTCACTTCTTGTCTTATATAACATTGATTAAGAGTCTTAGAAGTTACTTAACGTCGAGAAACACTTTGGAAACCTATTTAGGGTTTTGCCGTTTACTTGATAACTTTGTATGTATACTTATGAATGTTGATGTGAATGTATGATCGATATTTAGGTGTTGGGCGCACGGAGAACATTGTACTTCCATAACTCGACTTTATATCGACTTAACTTTTCATAAGTCATCGAGGTGAGTTTCGTATCTCCCTACTCGCTTGAGATTTGGGCTGAAAAGTGTAAACTTGCGTGTTTACTTACGTTATTGATTGATTGATTGATTGATTGATTGATTTATTTGGTTATGATGCATTTATTATGACATGTATTGTGTGAGTGGATGTTGGATTTGAGTTACGGAGTGATTGATTGTTTGGTTGACGGACGTTGTTGATTGATTGATTGGTTCGGTTTAAATGTTGGTTGGTTGAGATGGTTCATTACGTTGTTTGACGTAGTTTACGTTTGTTAAAGTATTTCATTAATATTAGGATAGACGTACATACATGGAAGTCGGTTATGCCTTCATTGGGTGTTAGATGTGGTGGGAAGGCTGCGGGTGACCCTATATATAAGCATCTGGGACTTGAAGAAAGTAAAATCCTCTTAAGTGTATGTACGTATAGTTGGTTTAAATTGTGGTTAGTGGCTTATGTTTGTTGAATATTGATCGTTGGCTTATGTTTGTCGGATATTGATTGTTGGCTTATGTTTGACAAACATTGATTGTTGGCTCAGGTTCATCGTATATTGATTGTTGGTTTATGATTGATGCATTTACAATTTATTGTAAGCATTGCATACATTGTTGATGAGCCCTCGGCAGGGGATTGCCGACATCCTGGTGTATAGATGTATGCACCCATTTTGGATGTAGATCTTGACCCCGAGTATATAGACATATATATCTCGATGTTTTTGAGATGCCGCTTTGTTCATGGTGATGACAAGCGAGTATCGTTGCATAGGTGATCGGAGATCACGCATAAGATAGGCATTTTGGCTTACTTACGCATATGGCATTGCATTGATACTCATATCATTTATGCATTTCTTATTACACGCTTTTTGTACTTGTGTAATCTTGTTGTTGGACATTATTGTGTTTCTTGGAGGCTCACTGTAAGTCATGTTTAGCCTCCACTCGTACTTTATGATTTCTGTCTATGGTTCCTTGTGGACCATTCCTACGAACTCACCAACCTTGTGTTGACTAAGCTTAGTACACTTTTCAGGTAATCAGGTTATCCCTGGACGTGGAGTTTGATTGTTGCATGCTGTTAAACCCAGGCTTTGGACTTTATGGATCAAGGATTCATTGGCCTTCTCTTGCATTATACTTAGGATTAATTGCCATCTCCCGATGCTCCTTTGTAAACTTTGATGGTTATTGCTCCTTTTGTATTTTGGTACTTGTTTCGTCTTTGTAATGGATTCACTGAATCTTTAAATGCATTTAGTTCTTGTTCTATCGTAATTCCACCTTGTGCTATATGATTTCCGTAATATTTCGAGCCTCGACTTGGGGTGTTACACTTATCCCCTTTGAGGACAATGACATAACCCAACTATTGATATCATCAAAATCTATCTTGGAATAGTAAGAACCATATGGTACATGGAGGACAAACTTTCTTATGCCGCCTTTAATATGAAGAAGAAGTCTGCTTATTATTCTTCCAGCAATAAAACTTCTAACGTTTTTAAATTTCTCCACAAACTTCTTATCAAATACGAGTTGAGTGAGATCAGTCCACTTATACCTCCAGTTTCTCGACAAGATACTAGTCCTCACTGCATCTTTTATCGGTAAGCAATCAAGAATATTCGTTATCACATCCTATGGCAAGATGCTAAAAGCTTCTTCTGGTGGTGTAACTTTTGATTTTTTACACTTGCCTGCACGGATATGTTCCATTCTTCTGGTCTTGTATGCTTTATATTTTCCTTTATTTTTTCGACGGCCTAACTTGGAAATCTTGTAACCAATTAAACCTTTCCCGGACCATCTTCGGAATGTACCTAACATGATTCTAACATGGTACAAGATGTTAACCATTAGACCACCATGGAAAGTGATTTATTATGACGACATAAATTATGTCTATATCAGCATTAATTTATAGTTTTATACCACTAAATCAAATTAATCAGCATCATATTCTAGTTGAAAAATCAAAAAAATAACATATTATAACTAAACTTATATAGAAAATTTTAAAAATAAAAACTTCAGAAGGAATAAAAAAACGTACCTGATAGACAACTTTTGTGTGATGACACAGAGATGTTAAATATTAAATATGATACAATCAAATAAACTGATCATCGTCGAACCGCCTGAAATTTGAAGTTCACCAATAATAAACATGATTTTGTACTTATTAAAAAGAGGGGAAAATAAGAGAGTAGGTCACTAAGGTCCAATTCGTACATACATAGATTAAATATTGATTGGGGGCATTGGGCCTTTTAATCGACTGAACTTATAGTGTAACATTTGCATATTTTGACTCGATTGACTTGTAAATTTGACGTGTTTAAACGTGACTAAATGCAATGTAATTGTAACATCCGTGAAATTTGACTCGGTTTGACTTGTAATTTATGTGTTTAAATGTAATTAAATTTCAAGAGTTAATGATAAATCCCGAACATTTTAATGAGCCTTAGAGTAATTTGAAGTCCATTTGTGTTTACGGGTTCGTTTTAGCGTTTAAATGGTTAACAAATAGCTATTGGTCAGAATTAGCGGAGCGGGAGCCCACCTTTAGGAACCCTAGGCCGGCCCCCAACCCCACACACCCACTCATTTTCTCCTTACCAAAAATCTAATCTCTTCTCTTTCTCTCCATCTTTACTTCTTCTTCTTCTTCTTCATCAACCACCAACAAAAACCACCATAAATTCACCATAAGTTCTTGAATCATTGAGTTGTTGAGGTTAAATTAACTACATCTTATAACCATAATAATAAGAATCATCAAGAATCCAAGACTTTCCTTTTGTTTCAAGAGTTCATCCATTTTTAGGACTCCAAATCCAAATTTGAAGTTGTAGGACGAATTGGTAAGTGTTTCATAGCTCAAAACGTTCCTTTTACATTGTAGGTTACTTCCTTGTTGTCAATATAAACGTTTGGTGGTCGATTTTGGCGTAAAATGCGTGATTTTGGTTAAAAACGGGTTTGGATTAAATCACAAGATTTTGGAAGTGGGTTTGTGAAAAGAATGGATGTTTATGCTTATTTATACTTGTATTTGATTGTGTTAAAGTTTGGTAACCGAATTTGGCTTCTAAGGTTGTCAATTTTGAGGTGAAAACCCGTTTCTTGTTCCTTGAAAACTGCGGATGATGTTCTGGAAATTGGCGGATGATCCGTGTTCATCCGACCATCCACCAGACCATCCGCCAGATCATCCGCAAATCGCTGCCTTTTTTCCATAGCATTTTCGTTCGGTTATCGGTCGACTTTCAATGTTCCAAACTTGTTTATTAGTCTTATATCATCATTTTAAGGTCAACAAAATTGTTAAAACACATTTCCAAACACTTTGATTTTCATGTCAAATTTTGGTGCTAAGTCATTTAACCGTATTTAACCGAAACTCTCCCTTTATCGCTTAAACGTTCTTGAATTGTTTCTAAAGCATCCGTGGGGGATTGTGGCATGATTTAGCTAGCTAGACCTTACCGTTTGGGGATACCTTGCGATGATAAATTGTTGTTGTAATAGGTTGTGATCGTTGTGCTCCCCGCTCACCCGCTTAATCTCTTTCTAGCGACTTCTAGAGGCTAAGGTGAATTCCGTAGCACCCTACTCAATTGGGATTCGGGCTGAAAAGTGTACATACTCGTTTGATTGTTGATTAATTGATTTATTGATTGTTCGATGGACGTTTTGACAAATGCTCGTTTGATTATGCTTTCGATTGTGAATACATGATGTGGTTTGGATAGTGTACATACATGGAAGACGATTATGCCTTCAATGAGTTGTAGATGTTGTGGGAAGGCTGCGGGTGACCCTATATATAAGCATCTATGATTCCTTGAAGGTATAGTCGTATGAAGTGTATGTGCATTGTGTTGTCGTTAACTAGAGACGTTATGTTATGATTTGTGACGTTGAATAACTAGATGATTGCTTGTATTTACGTGTTTGTACGTGTTTATGACGAGACGTTATGGAGTGTTAAATCCATATTATATACTTATTGAGACGAAAGACGTTATATTTATTATATATTATATAAGACGTGGACGGTGGATTGACGAATCCACACCCGGTATGATCATGGCCACATTATGACGATATTATATTTAAAGACGTATATTATATATTATATAAGACGTGGACGGTGGATTGACGAATCCACACCCGGCATGATCATACTCGGGATACGGGTTGTTTAACCTGCGTATGGACGATATTATATATATATGGACGATATTATATATATATATGGACGATTATTGGACGTTGACGTTATTGTATGAACGATATTATATATATATGGACGATTATTGGACGTTGACGTTATTGTATTGACGTTGTTATATTTATATTGACGATTATTGAGACGTTGATGTTATTGTATTGACTTGTGCTAACGTATACCCTTTTAGGGTTTTCATTCACGTGATTAGGTATTCTAATCCTCGTATATCGTTAACGGTTGATATCCCGACACTTGATTCGTATTACTTACCCCTACGAACTCACCAACTTTATGTTGACACGTGATAGGAAACTATGTGTGCAACGTGAATTGTATGAGACGTAAGACTTGTTTAAACGGAGTTCGTAGGTTTTCCATGATTGTTGACTTAATTGTTTTGTGATGGCTTGTGGACGTATATATTAGTGTCGGGATACACCGTGACTTGCCGAATGAATGTTGACGTATATTGTTATAATTTTATTGTTTAACCCTAGCAAAGTGAAATGATGACATTAACGGAGTATGACACTCGGTGACCCTAGAGGAGCCTGATCAACGAATCTATGGTTACCCTATGTCATATGAAGTTAATGATCTCGTGGATTGCGCATTGTGGACAAAGTATAGTAGGTAACCCGGTATGTTTGATGAGTGTTGGTTGGGTGGAGGGTTAGCCGCTGGTACACCCTGTATACATACCTGACCAATACTTAGAGGGCATAACGGAACCGAGTCCCGACATCCATTCAATATATTAACGGTGTGGAGGGAAAGCCGCTGGTATCACCTGTATACAAACACCTTTAATGTATTGAATGTTGAAGTTAAGATTCGGACTATGCTTTACCCGCCTTGTTAATGACTTGACCCCTTTATATTTATGCGAGTTGGTTTGAAATTGCGATATTGATTGGGAATTGAATGAAACAATGATGCTTTGCCTTGTTATATTTGGATTTGAAGGTTGATTTGAATGATTTGATTATGGTTGAATTGGAATTGTGTAATTGGTTAGAAGGTTAATGAAATGATGATGACATAGTTTACTGCCATGATAATATCCCCGTAGAGATACATATTCTTGTAATGGCTTAGGATAGTCAAATTTTGAATTGTTTCTATATGACGGTTGACTGCGAATGTTCGTGTGTGAATGGTGAGGATTGACTTGGTAATCCAACACGTGTGTTCGAGGAAAGATGGTTAGACCAGGGAGAGCTAACATGAATTTTAGGCGCCAAGACGAGTAAGAGAAGCCGGTTGATAAGGGAAATCAAAGAAGTAGAGGTGGTCGTAGAGGCCGTGGTAATCGTGAAGGACGTAAGAGAATCGAGTAGGTTAAATATCAAAATGTGTCCCACCAATCGTCGTGCTTTTCTTTGAATGCCATTCCGATCAATGCTCGAAATCCTCCAACGGCCCGAGGTACTTGTCATGAGTGTGGTAGTCAAGATCACCACCGAAATAAGTGCCCAAATCTTATCGGCCAACTACAACAACAAGCTCAACGACAACTTGCTCTCCGTGGAAGAACTTTTGCCGTGATTTTTACCAAGACTTGTGTTAATCCTAACGTCGTTGTAGGTACATTTCTCCCAACATTCAATATGCAGCTGTATAATTTGACTCTGGGGCCGATTTTAGTCTTGTTTCCAATGATTCCATACCATTGATTGATGCTAGTCTTAATCCGTTGTCGTATTACTTTGAACTTGAAATGGTAAATGGCGGGTTAACGAAAATTGACCAAGTTGTTCGTGATTGTACTTTAGAGTTATGTGACCACCCGTTTCTTATGGACCTTGTTCCGTTCGATAACGGTAGATTTGATGTAATTGTGGGGATGGATTGGATGTCGGTATTGAATGTGGTTACAGATCGCTGTAGTAAAGTAGTGAGGATTCCGTTAGAAAATGGTGAAGAGTTAGTGGTTCAAGGAGAGACGACTGAACCGTGGGAAAGAAAAGTATATAGTGTTAACATCACAAAAGTTGAATTGAAGACCATGCCCGTGGTTAATGAGTTTGCGGATGTATTCCCGGATGACCTACCGGGTTTGCCTCCATCTTGTCAACTCGATTTCCGTATTGATCTTATTCCTAATGCTTCTTTCGTGGCCAAGCACCCTATCGCTTAGCCATAACCTAAATGCAAGAGTTGGCCACTCAACTCAGAGAACTTCAAGAAAAGGGATTTCATACGCCCTAGTCAATCACCGTGGGGCATACCGATTCTATTTGTCAAGAAGAAAGACGACTCATTCCGAATGTGTATCAATTCTAGAGAACTAAATAAACTCACGGTGAAAAATCGTTATCCTCTTCCAAGAATTTTATGATTTATTTGATCAACCCCAAGGTGCTCGTTTCCTTTCTAAAACTGATTTGCGGTCGGTTACCACCAATTGCGTGTCCATGGAGAGTATATACTCCCGAGACGACCCTTCGGACACGTTATGGACATTTTGAATTCGCGGTTATGCCTTTTTTGGTTGACCAATGCACCGACGGCGTTCATGGTCTTGACGAACCGGGTGTGTCGATCCTACTTAGATAAAATTTGTCATCGCTTTCATTTATGACACCCTTATTTATTTCAAGGCAAAAGTAGATCATTCGAAACA
Organism: Erigeron breviscapus; assembly: GCA_034093135.1. NCBI lineage: Eukaryota > Viridiplantae > Streptophyta > Magnoliopsida > Asterales > Asteraceae > Erigeron > Erigeron breviscapus. The sequence continues at coordinate 91,049,387 of CM067170.1, read as the reverse complement.
CTTGAGGAAATTTTTAGAGTTACTCCGGGAAGAGAATTTGTATACAAGTTCTCCAAACGTGAATTTTGGCTCATAGAGGTCCACATTCTTGGTCACGTGGTGAGCAAGGAAGGAATTCACGTGGATCCTAGTAAAATTGACGCGGTAAAGAATTGGAGACGACCCGAGACACCAACCGAGATCCATCCAATTTCTTGGTTTGGCGGGTTATTATAGACGTTTCATTGAGGGCTTTTCAAAGATTCCCCAACCTTTGACTTTGTTGACTCAACGGGAAAGACGATTTGATTGGGGCGAGAAGCAAGAACAAGCCTTCCAATTATTGAAAGACAAGTTGTGTAATGCACCAATTTTAAGCTTGCTCGATGGAGCCGATGATTTTGTTGTGAATTGTGATGCATCTGGGCAAATATTGGGTTGTGTTTTGATGCAACGGGTAAGATGATTGCTTATATCACTAGACAAATGAAGGTGCATGAGACAACGAAGATGACTTGAACTTTTTAGTGATTATGATTGCAATATCTGGTACCATCCGGGTAAAGCAAATGACGTAGCCGATGCCTTGAGCCGAAATGAACGTGTGGAACCGAGACGAACTAGAGCCATGAGCCTTACCGTGCAAAGGAGTGTCCGTGACTCCATCTTTGAAGCACAAAGGTTGGCATCTAGGCCGGAAAAACTTCATCAATGAAGCATTACACGGCTTAGAAGAACAATTTGATAAAAAGGACGATGACGGTTTATACCTTGTTGAACGATTGTGGACCCCCATTTTTGGTGAGCTTCAGATGAAATTGATGAATGAAGCTCACAAGTCGGCCTACTCGGTTCACTCGAGGACCGACAAAATGTATCTTGACATGAGAGACTTGTATTGGTGGCCGGGAATGAAGAAGATATTGCAAGATACGTTAGTGAACGCATCACGTGTTTACAAATAATAGCCGACCACAAGAAACCACCCGGTTTACTAGTTCAACCGGTAACACCGGAGTGGAAGTGAGAACAAATTGCTTTAGACTTCAACACGAAGTTACCTAGAACGAGTAGTGGTCGGGACACCTTTTGGGTGATAGTTGACCGGTTGACTAAGTCGGCTCACTTCTTAACCATCCGGGAAGACGATAAATTTGACACCATGGCACGTTGTACATCAAGGAAGTAGTATCCAAACATGGAGTGCCTATTTCCGTAATAACCGGTCGGGATATTCGATTCACTTCAAAGTTTTGGAAGGCGTTCCAAAAAGCGATGGGTACTCAACTCGATATGAGTATGACGTTCCATCCACAAACCGATGGTCAAAGTAAGAGAACGATTCAAACGCTTGAAGATTTGATAAGAGCTGGTGCCATCGAGTTTGGTGGCTATTGGGATGTGCACTAACCGTTAGTTGAAATCTCCTATAACAGTAGTTATCATACTAGCATCCAAATGGCGTCGTTTAAAGCCTTATATGAGAGAAAATGTAGCTCACCACTAGCTTGGGCAGAGAATTGGCGAAACCAACTCATTTGACCCGAAGTTGTTGTTGAAACGACCAAGGTGGTCTCTCAAATCAAAGAAAAGTTGAGAGTGACCGAGAACGACAACTAAAGTATGCAAACGTGAGACGACGACCCCTTGAATTCGAAGTTAGTGATTTTGTGTTGTTTAAAGTATCCACGTGGAAAGGCGTGGCCTGATTTGTTAAACGTGGCAAGTTAGGGCCAAGGTATATTGGTCCATTTAAAATCCTTGAACGTATTGGCCTGGTGGCGTATCGATTAGAACTTCCTCAAGACTTGAGTGGAGTTTATAATGTTTTCCATATTTGTAATCTCTGGAAGTGTTTGGTGGATCCAACACTTCACGTGCCTCTTGAAGAAATTCGTGTCGATAAAACGTTGGAACTCGTGGAAGAACGGATATAGTTCTTAAACCGGCAAACTAAAAAGCTAAAGAACACTTGATATACGATTGTTAAAGTAAGATGTCAAGCTAGATGTGGACCCGAATTTACTTGGGAACGTGAAGACTCTATGAAAGCCAAGTATCCCCATTTACTTGACGAGTCTAGTTAGATTTGAATTTCGGGACGAAATTCCTTTAACGGGGGAATGATGTAGCATTTGCATATTTTGACTCGATTGACTTGTAAATTTGACGTGTTTAAACATGACTAAATGCAATGTAATTGTAACATCCATGAAATTTGACTTGGTTTGACTTGTAATTTATGTGTTTAAATGTAATTAAATTTCAAGAGTTAATGATAAATCCCGGACGTTTTAATGAGCCTTAGAGTAATTTGAAGTCCATTTGTGTTTACGGGTTCGTATTAGCGTTTAAATGGTTAACGAATAGCTATTGGTCAGAATTAGCGGAGCGGGAGCCCACCTTTAGGAACCCTAGGCCGGCCCCCAACCCCCACACCCACTCATTTTCTCCTTACCAAAAATCTAATCTCTTCTCTTTCTCTCCATCTTTACTTCTTCTCCTTCTTCATCAACCACCAACAAAAACCACCATAAATTCACCATAAGTTCTTGAATCATTGAGTTGTTGAGGTTAAATTAACTACATCTTATAACCATAATAATAAGAATCATCAGGAATCCAAGACTTTCCTTTTGTTTCAAGAGTTCATCCACTTTTAGAGCTCCAAATTCGAATTTGAAGTTGTAGGACGAATTGGTAAGTGTTTCATAGCTCAAAACGTTCCTTTTAAATTGTAGGTTACTTCCTTGTTGTCAATATAAACGTTTGGTGGTCGATTTTGGCGTAAAATGCGTGATTTTGGTTAAAAACGGGTTTGGATTAAATCACAAGATTTTGGAAGTGGGTTTGTGAAAAGAATGGATGTTTATGCTTATTTATACTTGTATTTGATTGTGTTAAAGTTTGGTAACCGGATTTGCCTTTTTCCATAGCATTTTTGTTCGGTTATCGGTCGACTTTCAATGTTCACTTGTTTATTAGTCTTATATCATCATTTTAAGGTCAACAAAATTGTTAAAACACATTTCCAAACACTTTGATTTTCATGTCAAATTTTGGTGCTAAGTCATTTAACCGTATTTAACCGAAACTCTCCCTTTATCGCTTAAACGTTCTTGAATTGTTTCTAAAGCATCCGTGGGGGGTTGTGGCATGATTTAGCTAGCTAGACCTTACCGTTTGGGGATACCTTGCGATGATAAATTGTTGTTGTAATAGGTTGTGATCGTTGTGCTCCCCGCTCACCCGCTTAATCTCTTTCTAGCGACTTCTAGAGGCTAAGGTGAGTTTCGTAGCTCCCTACTCAATTGAGATTCGGGCTGAAAAGTGTACATACTTGTTTGATTAATTGATTTATTGATCGTTCGATGGACGTTTTGACTAAATGCTCGTTTGATTATGCTTTCGATTGTGAATACATGATGTGGTTTGGATAGTGTACATACATGGAAGACGATTATGCCTTCAATGAGTTGTAGATGTGGTGGGAAGGCTGCGGGTGACCCTATATATAAGCATCTATGATTCCTTGAAGGTATAGTCGTATGAAGTGTATGTGCATTGTGTTGTCGTTAACTAGAGACGTTATGTTATGATTTGTGACGTTGAATAACTAGATGATTGCTTGTATTTACGTGTTTGTACGTGTTTATGACGAGACGTTATGGAGTGTTAAATCCATATTATATACTTATTGAGACGAAAGACGTTATATTTATTATATATTATATAAGACGTGGACGGTGGATTGACGAATCCACACCCGGTATGATCATGGCCACATTATGACGATATTATATTTAAAGACGTATATTATATATTATATAAGACGTGGACGGTGGATTGACGAATCCACACCCGGCATGATCATACTCGGGATACGGGTTGTTTAACCTGCGTATGGACGATATTATATATATATATATGGACGATTATTATTTATATATATATGGACGATTATATATTATATATATATATATGGACGATATTATATATATATATTATATATTATATATATATGGACGATTATTGGACATTTACGTTATTGTATGGACGATATTATATATATATGGACGATTATTGGACGTTGACGTTATTGTATTGACGTTGTTATATTTATATTGACGATTATTGAGACGTTGATGTTATTGTATTGACTTGTGCTAACGTATACCCTTTTAGGGTTTTCATTCACGTGATTAGGTATTCTAATCCTCGTATATCGTTAACGGTTGATATCCCGACACTTGATTCCTATTACTTACCCCTACGAACTCACCAACTTTATGTTGACACGTTTTAGTACACTTTTCAGGTGAACATGTGAATCATAGACGTACTGGATGTTTCATTGCTTGCTTGGCTGTGACTTGGACTTGGACTTTTCCATGGATCCGTGATTCATAGTTCCCGTTTATGGGTTATGCTTAGGATCATTTACCATCTTGTGAACTATTTTCTGTAAACGTTTGATAGTCATGCCCCTTATGCATTTATGTATGATATCCGGTACTTGTATTTGTGATTGAATTGTATGGATCGTCCAATCCTATTTGTACATTTAGTATTACTCTACATAATTTTCATGTCGTGCTGTGCTATTTGTGTAACCCTCATGATTCCGCCATTGTTGAGGTATTACATATAGGCCCTCTCAGCAATTTCAGCCCATGGTAAAAAGTTTTTCAAAAAAATGGTGAACAAAATTGGGTTTTGTTAACCATCTTCTAATTAGAACTCTTGTTCTCCCCCTCTCTTCCGATTAGTATAGTTTGTTATGGTCTATTTCAAGCGAATGGAACTTGTTAGAAGTTAGAACTCTTCGTTCCCATTTATAAAATAAATTAATTAGGTCATTTATTTCACAATGAAAATCTCATTATGAAAAGATAACATGAACCATTAGCATAACCGAAACAAAAGTTTTTCTTGTCCAGCAATAATCGTTATATCATACTTGACACAATCAAAGGAAAAAATGTTGCCCATGCCACATGATTAATGATATGAACACAAAAGATATCTTGTTCAAAATGCTAATTTATCCAGCCGAGGTGTATTGCAGATGAAGAGGCTCGACGGAAGGTCAACAAGTTCGTCGCAAATGTCAAGGCTTCACGGTCACAGCGGGGCCCTTGGAATGGTCTTGCGAGAATACTCATATGCTGTAGGAACGGAGAAGAAGAAAGTAAAGACTTCATCAGACATACTTCATTCTTCCGACCATATATACTTTTTAACACCACGTTCCGAAGTTGTAGCCGCCCCATTCTGCTGTAGTCTACCTCAGAAGAACGGGATGCTGGCGGTGGAACCACATTGTGGTTGTATAGAGCCTGCAAAACAAAGTAGGTAGCATTCATATATATAGGGAATAACAAATATATACTTATGGTAACACCTAACTTAGGTGCTACAAAGTAGTAGAGCACATCATTTCCCCATATAACTGATACATACGCATATAACTATATACATTTCACTCACAGTGATCGTAAGGTTCTCCAATTTTGGGGAGACAGAAATCAAGTCAATAGCACATGACACAATAACAGGAGAACTAAAATCTATGTTGCATAACGTAAGAGTCATTAGACACGGCAAGGTGGCCAGGACCATCTTTCTAGCTCCATTTTCTGCCAATAACTAAAAAAGATAACAGGTATTTTAAGAATTGAATAGCTGTAAAATGATAAAGAATTGATAAACACTTCTGCGATATATTATATAGGAACTTGAAATTTCTAATTCAACATCACCTTGCACATTGTTAATTCTAGAGTAAGCTCTTGAAGTTTTGAGAAAAGCCCCGTCAGTTGAAGGATACTTGAACTTTCAAGACTACTACCGGTAATTTTCAGAATCTCAAGTAATGGACTTTGTTTGAGAAATTCCTCACATTTGTCACCATCAACTTTTACCTTATCCAATTTGAAGCTCAATAGGTTTGGAAAACCACGAAAACCAGGCACAAGAGGAAAACAACCATTTTCAAGCTCCAAACGTTTAAGCTTTTGACAAGAGAAAAGATGGGTAGGCAACATAAGTTCTTTTCTAGAAGAATTTAAAAGAGTGAATTCCTCAATTCCGCTTTGGGACAAGAACATAATCCAATTACCAATATCCTCAAGGTAACGTTCGTCTTGTATATTGATGGAAAACTTTCTTATTGTACCTTTAAGCTGAAGAAGAATCCTGCTTATAATGATCCTCTTATGATAAATTACAGAATAATGATTCCCATTATTTGATATAGGCTTGAAGAAATCTTCATCAAATACGAGTTGGCTGAGCATAGTTGTCCACTTAAACCTCCAGTTTCTCGATAAGATACCAGTCTTCACCGCATCCTTTAGCGGCAAATGATCCAAAAGATTAGTTATAACATTATTTGGCATGCTGCCGATAACATCTTCTGATACAAACTTGGATGCTTTACTTGTATCATTCACTGGTTTCATTATTCTAACAAGGAGATACACGAAATTGTTAAATAAATATAACAAGATAAAATCCATTGATTTCCCTTAAATTCCAAAATTTATTTTGCTAAAAACTATCTCGACAGGCATGAAGAGAAGTAAAAAGCATAGAAGTTACACTAGTTTGCTATAAAAAAAAACATCACACAACGAAAACTTTGCGGAAACAGCTACCTAGATTGCCCCGCAAAGTTATCATTGCCGTACATTAACAATGAAAGAGAGTTAAATATACTGAATATATATACAAAGGGAAAACTGGACCATTAGTTAACCATCATTATGGCAACTCCTCACAAGCTCATCTAGTGAGTCCCAAAAACTCTTCTTCTCTCCCGCTCCCAGGCCCGACTGGGGAGCATACGCGCTGATCACGTTTATTGTCTCCTCTTGTATCAACAATCTCACCAACATCAACCTATCCCCGTGTCTTTCCACGTGCACAACAAAGTCTTTAAGTCGTTCGGTCATGATGATCCCTACTCCGTTAATCGACTTAGGCGCTCCAGAGTACCATAGCTTGTATCCGTTCTCCTCTCTAGTACTTTTCCCCGTCCACCTAGTTTCTTGAAAGCAAGCAATGTCTACATTACACCTTGTCAAGGCATCACCTAGCTCTAAAAACTTTCCCTTAAGGGTGCCTACATTCCAACTCCCGAATCTAAGCCTAAAGGTTCTCTTTACTCTAGCATTAACCCACCTATGCCTGCCCGCCCCTAAATCTGAAGGACATGACCTCACATAACTATTTGATAGAGACACTTAAACTAAAACTCAACAAATAAATGTAACAAACAAAATAATAAATCAGTAATATATTGCAAATATAGTAAAAGCAGCCAACAATAATAATAGGAGCAACATGATAAATCAAATATTGTTGCTCCTATTATTAGTCAGTTAATTGTGAAGGTCGATGCATTTCCAAATTGTTAACCTTAAAAATAACTGCTTTTTTAGTCTAGAATTTAAAAGCAAAAAAACCCTTAACCTGAAATACTTCGAATGATGATAGCAGCCGACAGAACATCTAGGTTGTTTGGGGGGTACGTATAAATATTATAAGAATCTCTACACACTGTGTATATTACAGCCCATTAAACATCTCTCATTTAGTATTTGATTTCTAGCTAACCCATTTTGGGCTTTATTCTTGGGCTGATTTTTTTCTTCAAAAACAAAAAAAAAAAAAAAAATAACTGCTTTTTTAGTCTAGAATTTAAAAGCAAAAAAACCCTTAACCTGAAATACTTCGAATGATGATAGCAGCCGACAGAACATCTAGGTTGTTTGGGGGGTACGTATAAATATTATAAGAATCTCTACACACTGTGTATATTACAGCCCATTAAACATCTCTCATTTAGTATTTGATTTCTAGCTAACCCATTTTGGGCTTTATTCTTGGGCTGATTTTTTTCTTCAACAAAACCGCCTGGTCAAAGTGGGTCCGGTTTATTTGGATAAAAAATGACAGACCTATTTATAAGACAACATAATCACCATTATAAAAACTGCAGTCTAACTCAAAGTGCTACTTGAGCAACAAGATTAACAGAATTTCATAAAAACGACAGACAAGAGAGATAAATTTAAAATATTGTGAGTCCCTTAAGTTCGATGGTTAACCAGGAAAGTGTAAAATACAACAAGTCTAATAATCACTAGATTGGACTAGTATTACTTGTAAATAAATGCAAGAATATATAAACAAGTAAAGTGGAACATTATGTATTTTTCAATTGTGTATTTTATTTATGATGTTAAATAAAATACAAGGTTGTGTGGAATCAAGATAATACAAATAAGTATGTATCCTAACAACCTATGAATTACAAATGATCTATATTTGTCAATAACTCTTTTGGATCGAGATACTTAAAGTTGTGAAGTATCCCTGTTTAAGATCGAGAGTATTTGGACAAATTCACTTAAATGCAAAATGTATGCTTAAAAGTATTTTTCTCAACGAAATGACTTTGTATCCTTTTATCCAACCATCTTTACACACGTATACTTTGGTAAAGAACAAGTGGATTGTTCTTTGGAAAGTGTGTAAAGGCAAAAGTCAATCCTCGATATCAGTGTTCAGACTTGTAGGGTCTAGAACACTGACAATCCTCCAGTGTACAGATCTGGTAAGACTTCCAGTGGACTCCGCCATTTGTAAGTCTTCTTTATTCTGACTTCAGTCTTTGACTTCAGTGAGAATGTCTTCAGTAGAGTTGATCTGGACTGGGGTGAAGTCCAGTGAGCTCATCTGGAGAATACTCCAGATTATCTATACAAGTATTTGCTCACTGGTCTTCCATTATTTCTGGACAAATCTTCAGTAAGGCTCCAGTAGTCGAGTCTGGAGCGAGTCCAGTAAATCTGGACTAAATCTGGACCTAACAAATTCCCCCTATTTGTTTAGAAATAATGCAAGTGTTTTCAAGCTTGAATCTATACATTTTGTATGCTTGAAAAACACAAGTTTTGACTTAGTCTAAAAATCTAAGTTACTGGAAAACACTTTATAGATCATGAGTGTTTTCAGTTTCATCGTTTAAGTTCTAACTTAGACTAAATCTGATCATTTACTTATATGAATCAAAAATTTCAACTATTATTACATACATCAACTGATAAATAGTATACAAGTTTCATAAAACAATAAATTTACAACAAGTAAATGATAAGAGTCAGGCCCTTCTTTTTGATGTCTGTCCTGGAGCATCTTCAGTAGCCTTTCTCTTTGGTGATGGAGAAGATGGTATTGATTTCGGTGATCTTATGCCCATTGCAACTTCCATCTGTTGCTTTCTTCTCCATACCTTTTCAATTCTTTTCAGAAATGCTTTAACATCAGTAGACACAATTGTCTTCCCCCTGAACGTTAAAGCGATTTCTTTCAGTTCACTCCATCCAAAAGCTTGGACTGAAGTACTTTTCCTCTCATCAGTAAAGTTACCCTCCCTGGTCAACTTTACTTCAAACTTAGACATGCCTTCATGATCTTCAGCTAATTTGATTTCAACACCAGTGATCCTTCTGGCATCAGCCCTGAAATTCAACATCTCATTGTATTTTTCTTTCAGCTTGGCTTGCTGGATCAATGATTCAGTTTCCTTGGACACTCTCCTTTGCTCTACAGCAGATTGGAGTTCTTGACGATTGATTTTTCGAGAAGTGTCCAGGGGAATGAAATTGCTTACATCAGCATCTTTGATTGCTTTGATTTATCTGGCAGTCAATTTTGGTAAGCCAGTAAGTCGCTTCCTGTACTCTATCTCCAGAGCACCAGCGTTCTTTCTGATCTTTTTCTGGAGGCTTACCAGTTCATCCTTTCTTTGTCTGATGAGTTCTGGTACACTCACGCCATAAATTATAGAATCAAAAATTGCAACTATTATTACATACATCAACTGATAAATAGTATACAAGTTTCATAAAACAATAAATTTACAACAAGTAAATGATAAGAGTCAGGCCCTTCTTTTTGATGTCTGTCCTGGAGCATCTTCAGTAGCCTTTCTCTTTGGTGATGGAGAAGATGGTATTGATTTGGTGATCTTATGCCCATTGCAACTTCCATCTGTTGCTTTCTTCTCCATACCTTTTCAATTCTTTTCAGAAATGCTTTAACATCAGTAGACACAATTGTCTTCCCCCTGAACGTTAAAGCGATTTCTTTCAGTTCACTCCATCCAAAAGCTTGGACTGAAGTACTTTTCCTCTCATCAGTAAAGTTACCCTCCCTGGTCAACTTTACTTCAAACTTAGACATGCCTTCATGATCTTCAGCTAATTTGATTTCAACACCAGTGATCCTTCTGGCATCAGCCCTGAAATTCAACATCTCATTGTATTTTTCTTTCAGCTTGGCTTGCTGGATCAATGATTCAGTTTCCTTGGACACTCTCCTTTGCTCTACAGCAGATTGGAGTTCTTGACGATTGATTTTTCGAGAAGTGTCCAGGGGAATGAAATTGCTTACATCAGCATCTTTGATTGCTTTGATTTATCTGGCAGTCAATTTTGGTAAGCCAGTAAGTCGCTTCCTGTACTCTATCTCCAGAGCACCAGCGTTCTTTCTGATCTTTTTCTGGAGGCTTACCAGTTCATCCTTTCTTTGTCTGATGAGTTCTGGTACACTCACGCCATAAATTATAGAATCATAGACTTGTTCCTCTTCGGCGTAGAAAGAGCGTACATGAACATCATCCAATAAACTCAAACATTGATGAACTCTGGGGTCATCCTTCATCTTTTTATACACTTCAATATTAATGCCTAACCTACCAGCATTGTAAGAATCCAGAGTACCCATAGTTTCCATCTCCCTTTGATGGGCCAGCAGTTCATCTTTTTGATTTCTTTTGAAAATCTCTATCATGATGCATTCTTGTTCAAGCTTCTTGGATGTTTCATCATCAGCATCTTCAACAGTTTGCTCTTCCTCTCCAGATTCCATTTGTTGTTTTCCCTTAACTGACTTCAGAGTTGATGGAATATCTGGGAAGGACTCAAACTGGGGCTCACTGGCTTCAGTACCAATAGCTCCTTCAGTTAGCCCGGCTTCAGTGCCATATGCTCTTTGTGACAATTGCTTCAGTGTTTGGTCACCAGACGACTTTTCCCCCTTGGAATGATCACCAGTCCTTGACTTAAGATCATTCCATAATTCTTCAAGCATAAGTCTGTCCAGTGCACCAAATGTTGTACCTGCTACTGGAGTTGTTTCAGTCACAACTTTCTTAAGTGCCTGCACTTCCTTCTGAACATTTGCAACAGCTTTAGGCAAGTGTTTTGGCAACTTCTCATCCAGTAAGTTGTCTACTTGGGGTAACACCCCATCATGAATGCTACGAAGAACAGTCTCAGAAACTTCTTCACATATTTCTTTCAGCATATTGTTTCTGAACTTCCTTGTACATGCATCACTTATTGTGCTGACAACTGCATCCTGGTCTAGTGTGGGTCTAGTCTCCAGAGAACTGACCCTGAAAACCAAGTTCTGAACATCTTCTTTCAGACCTGCCAGTTCACCAGTGACTGCAGTCTGAACAGAATTAACCAACCTTGTCTCTAGACCCTGGACTGCCACTTTGAAACTTTCAGTGTTTTTGTTTGTGGCGAGTACCAGTTCATCAAGCTTCTCATAAACCAGCTTCTCATTCCCAGCAAAGACATTCATCTCAGATGCCAGGTTATTTGATAATAAAGATTTGAAGTCTGAAATAACCTGAGATGAAGTCTGGAGTGATCTCTCTAGGTCCGCCACCTTACTTAAAAGGCCTTGGACCTCGGTAGAAGATGAAGTGGAGAGACCACTGGGAGGTTCAAGAGTTGAAGGTAATCTGGTCATTAGAGGAACTTGTGCCCAGTCCTCTTCAGTTGCAGCTTCAGATGTTGCAACTGGTGACTCCGGCGCACGAGGTGGAGGTTGAGATTGTGAAGGTTGAGTGGTTGCTGGAGTGAAGTATTGAGTGTGTGCTGGAATTGAAGGTGGTGGTGGTGGTGGCATTTCTGGTGGAGGTGGTGGCATTTCTGGTAGACTTTCTTCTTCTTGTACATCTTCACCCAGAAAATTCAAGTTTGCATCAAAACCTTCAGACATTGGGGAATCTATGTCATCCCATTCTGGAGCTATCCCAACTGTCTATTCACCAGACTGTTCACCAGTCTCTATATTCACTTGTTCACCAGCCACTTCATTTAAGTCTATTTGAGCTTCTTGCTCACCAGAAACATGTTCATCAATCTGAACATCCTGTTCAACATCCTCTACAACCTGCTCAACAACCTCTTGTACGTTCTCTTGTTCATAAATTGGTGACCCATCCAGATTCATAATATCACCAGGATGCCTTTCAGGATTTACCTGAAGTCCAGCTCTCATCAGACGCCTATTAGTTCTAGGTCTTTTGGAAGGTTCAACAACTTCTTGTACTTGACCTTCAGGAGCCACTTGTCTAATTGGTTGTACAGCTTCAATGATCTGTACATCTTGGTCTCCAGAGGCTCTTTCAACAGCTTGACCTCTATTTGGAGCCATTTCAGCTTCTTCCCTTTGGAAGGAAAGCATGGACTGAGGAATATCTACCTCATCCAGTGGAGATCTGAGATTGACCAAATCTCTCATATACTCACTCACAGAAAAGTGAGTAGTATCAAAATCATACTGGTCTCCAAGACCATTTTTAAACAGCAGTGAAAGGAAACGAATATATGGAACAAAAGGTTTTCTTCCCTTCACTCTGAGATGCTCTACCAGGTCATCAAAAAGAATTTGGGTGAAGTCCACTCTAAGCCCAAACCATAAACAGTAGGCAATCTGGAGATGGGTTTGATTGATCTGGTCTAACCCTCCAGAACTGCCTCCCAGACATTCAACAATATGAGTGAAGAAATATCTCCATGAGTCTGATAGCTTGCTCATGTAGATAGTCCCTTTCCTGGATAGCTGGCCATGCTCATCCAAGATATCCGTGTGCCCCATCATCCTGCATACTTCCCTTGTATTGATACCAGTGGGAAGCTCAATAGGCAACTCATTCTGTTCATGATAGTTTAATTGTAGAACAGACCTGAGCAGACTTGCAGTGAAACCAAGGGATCTGGTACCTCCCTTGAGAGTATAATTGATAGATGAAGTTTCATCATCAAATGTTGAAGTGTACCAGAATTCACACAGGTACTCGTGGTACATCCTTCCTGGATTTAATGTTAACGCACCATATAATGGGCAAGAGAGAAAGAATGAGTTTAATATCCCAATAACCGATTGGGCATCATGAACACTAGAAAGAGAGAGTCTTGCCATCCAGTTGTTCATATTGATTCTTATGGCATTTGCCTCAAGATTGATATGAGGTGCCCTGCCAACATTTTCGGAAGGAGCATATTCAGCGGCAAGGAGATTTTTGAGCGATTTTGACTGTCTAGGTGCCATTTTATACAGAATAAATGAAGATGAAATTGAATATATATAGGTTATGATGAAGAATTGATGAAGGAATTGAATGTAAATGGAGTAAATAAGAGAGATGATGATGATTGGAAAATGAATGAAGAAGTAAATGAAGGAATTTGAAAGATTTGGGAGTAAATATGTTCGAAGTAAATGCAAATGAAATTGAAAGTGGGTATATATAGGAGAAAGAATGTGGAACTCAAACGGTTTATTTGAATTTATCAAATATAATTTTGATCGAGGTTCTGAGATCCGCATTAATTACATCACATCACACATAAATGTGTGACAGTTTACAGCCCACAAACATTAACAAGTTGCTCTTTTTGATTTCCCAAGGTAAAAATACCATCATTACATTGAAAAATTTACATGCCACGTAGGATTAAAATATCTTCAAAAAGATTTGCTTACGTGGCACACACAATGACCAAGTATTTAGAAAATATTATGACATATTTCAGTGCATCTGGAGGTTGACTGGACACTCCAGTATCACTGGTGGATTAGTCCAGTGAACATGTACTGATGGTACACTGGAGGGACACTCAAGTAAAGTACCAGTGAAAACCATTTTTGAAAGACTGGTAACCTCAAACTTGCACGTCAACTAATTCAGACAAATAAGAGGGACACATTTACAAGGAGACATAAGTCACCTCAAACACGCACTTCAATCTGTCCAGTTACCAGTGAGAGGGACACATTTACAAAGCACCAGTAATATTTTCTGAAGAGTTTGTCCAGTGAGAAAATAAATTAATAAATTCCCCCTGAACTTAAAACATTTTTTAAGAAAAAAATATCTTTCAAGTCTTTCCCTGGAATGTTCCAGAAATCTAATAATGCAAAGATAGTACACAAAGGCGTTCAATATCTGAGCAGTTATCAGATTTAAGGGTTTAACATTCCCAACTCACCAACAAGATATTCAAAAGTTTTGACATCCAGAGGTTTGGTAAAAATGTCAGCGAGTTGTTTGTTAGTGGGAATAAAATGGAGTTCAATGTTGTTTTTCATAATATGATCACGAATGAAGTGATACCTGAGATCAATGTGCTTCGTTCTGGAGTGCATGACTGGATTGTTTGAGATAGCAATGGCACTGGTATTATCACAAAAGATTGGGGTCTTTGAATATTTAATACCATAATCAAGCAACTGGTTCTTCATCCAGAGTATCTGAGCACAACAACTGGCTGCAGACACGTATTCAGCTTCAGCAGTGGACAATGAAACTGAAGTTTGCTTCTTACTGGTCCAGCTGACCAGTTTGCCACCTAGGAAATGACATCCACAAGTTGTGGATTTCCTATCTATCTTACAACCTGCATGATCTGAATCTGAATAACCCATTAGATCCATGCCTGAGCCTTTGGGATACCAAAGACCTAGACCGGGGACACCTTTAAGGTACTTCAGTATGCGCTTTACAGCAAGCATATGAGATTCCTTTGGATTAGACTGATATCTAGCACATAAACATGTTGAAAACATAATATCTGGTCTACTGGCAGTTAAATACATCAGTGAACCAACCATACCTCTATAGACAGTGGTGTTCACTGGTTTTCCATCTGGATCGGAGTCCAGTGTCAATGGTGCAGAAATTGGAGTTGGTTTAGATGGTGAAGAGTTCATATCAAATTTCTTTAAAAGATCTCTAACATATTTTTCCTGATTAATAAAGATGCCATCTTTGTTTTGTTTAATCTGGAGTCCAAGAAAATATGTTAATTCACCCATTAAACCCATCTCATATTCAGTTGACATTATTTTCGAAAATTTCTTGCACATGTTTTCATCAATAGACCCAAAAATAATATCATCAACATAAATTTGTACCATTAACAGATTACCTTTTTCATGAAGAATAAATAAGGTATTGTCAATTGCACCTCGTTTGAAACCATTTTTCAACAAATGTTTAGTCAGAGTGTCATACCAGGCACGTGGGGCTTGTCTGAGGCCATAAAGCGCTTTGTCCAGACGATATACCCAATGTAGATGCTTTTCATCAACGAAACCTGGTGGTTGTCTGACATAAACTTCTTCTTCAAGCTTTCCATTCAAGAAAGCACTCTTTACATCCATCTGGCAGACCTTGAACTGATGATAAGCAGCGAATGCTAAGAATATTCTGATCGCTTCAAGTCTAGCCACTGGAGCAAATGATTCATCAAAGTCGACATCTGACTGGCAGTAGCCTTGTGCTACCAGTCTGGCCTTGTTTCTGATTACGTGGCCATCTTCATCTACTTTGTTTCTGAAGACCCATCTTGTTCCAATTGGTTCTTTCTTTCCAACTGGGGAAGGAACCAGATACCAGACCTTGTTCCTTTCAAACTGGTGAAGCTCTTCTTGCATAGCAGTCACCCAGCTTGGATCTTCCATAGCCTCGTCAATCTTATTTGGTTCCATCAAAGATAGAAAACTAACGTATAAGCATTGATTACTGGAGGCTCTTCTGGTCTGAACTCCTCTACTGGAGTCACCTATGATCTGATCAATAGGATGAGCTTTTGTCCATCTGGAGTACTGACCAGGATTGTTACTGACAACAATATCAGTGCAAGAATTCAGTTGAGTCTCCTCTGGAGTTGCTTCTGGAGGAGGATCTTGCCAGACTACTTCAGTATCTTCATCTGAGTCATTTAAATCACGATTTGCATCATGAAATTCTTCATTTGAAGGCATTTCCTGAAGTACTGGTTCAGTTTGAAATTCTTCATAAGAAGACATTTCTGGTCTATTCTCAACTGACACTGATACTGGGGGAGTAGTACGAACATTTGATCCAATATTAATTTCAGAGGGTAGTTTGAAAATAATAGAAGGGTAGAATGGAGTACTACTGGAGAGTTTCTTTTTCTGAACAGGTTCCAGATCAGGATGACTGGAAACTGTGTCTTTTGAATCTTCATTTTTGTCGTTTATAGGATCAGATTCACAAAAGACAATTGGAAGTTACTGGGGGAGAGTCAAGGGCTGGCTTCTTATTGATTGCAGCATTTGATTCATCAAATGTTACATGAATTGACTCATGGACCTTCTCCAGTCTCTTGTTGTAGATTCTGAAGGCCTTGCGAATGGCTGAATAGCCTAAGAAATACCCTTCATCAGCTTTGGCATCAAATTTGCCTAGCTGACTGGAGTCGTTCAGGATGTAAACTGGACATCCAAAAACGTGAAAATAACCGATATTTGGTTTTCTATTTATTAAGACTTCATAGGCTGTCTTTTTGTGTCTTTTAATGTACACTGATCGATTCTGGGTGTGGTAAGCAGTTGCAATTGCTTCCGCCCAAAAATTGGTAGACAGACCAGATTCAGCAAGAATACTCCTGGCAGCTTCTATCAGCGTTCGATTCTTCCTTTCCACCACTCCATTTTGTTCTGGAGAGCGGGCTGATGAAAAATTCTGGGAGATGCCAGTGTCAGTACAAAATGACTCCAGAGTTGCATTCTGGAATTCTGTTCCATTGTCACTTCTTAACTGACACACTTTATTTCAGTAGCAGCTTCACTTTTAGACCTCACAAAGATCACCCAACAATATCTGGAGAATTCATCTACGATCACCAGGGTGTATCTTTTACCCGCACGAGTCTGAACATTCACTGGACCAAAGAGGTCCATATGAAGCATATGAAGGGGTTCAGATATGCTGAAATTCTGTCTGGTCTTGAAACTGGTACGTTTTTGCTTACCCATCTCACATCCTGGACATGGCCTTTCCTTTTTGAAGGAAACTGAAGGTATCCCATCTGCAAGTTGTTTTCTGGACAACTTATTAATATTCTTGAAATTTAAATGGGATAACCTTTTGTGCCATAACCAGTTTGTGTCTTCATCAACTTGAGTATAGAAACACTGCTCTGAAGGAGAGCTTTCCATATCCATCACGTACACATTCCCTTTTCTGGGAGCAATCAACACTACCTTCCAGTCCTTGTTGAATACGATACCCTGAGCAATATTGAATAGAACTTGATAGCCATCATCACACAGTTGACTTACACTGATCAGGTTGTATTTCAAACCATTCACAAATGCAACACGTCTGAACTTGACTTGTCCATTGTTCAGAACACCGTATCGCTCAGTCTTTCCACAACCATCATTTCCAAAAGTAATGGAGGGTCCATCAGAAATGGTGAACTCCTCCAGCAGGGTCTTACATCCAGTCATCGTCCTGCCAGCAGCACTGTCAAGATACCAGATATATTTCTTTCGATCGCCCTGCACATACACCAGATACTTATCAGTTGGATTTGGGAACCCATCGACTGATGGGTTCACTGGACCCTCCCTTATAGGTCCCTGGGGCAATCTGGTTTAGTTTACTTTCTTCAACAGTGGTCTTAGTTGAAAAGACCACTGGGGTTAATAGTTTTGAAACCTTTTTCTTTTTCTCAACTGGAGAAATAGATTTAACTTTCTTAGCAAAAGGTTTTGTATTTTGTCTAGGGCCAGATGAAGTACCCTCAATAAAGTTTAATCTTGCATTAAAACTTTGAGATTGACGAGTCAGAATTTGAATCTGGTTCTCTAACCTGGACAAAATATTTTCTTCAGATGACACCTTAGCCTTTCCAGTCCTAGGCTTAGGTAGGGGATTGGTCTGAGGCAAAGGTTTATTTCGATAAACCTCTTTAACTGGAACAGTCATCTGGAATGCTCCAGTCTTGACCTCTGGGGATTGAACTGGGTAAATATTGGTCTTGGGAGTTACATGATCATCATAAACAGTGGTGGGCCTGAACCCCTCTGGTAATCGATCGATTACTGGTATTAATGATGCTACATGAGTATTTCCATCTAAGTATGCACGTTTTTGAGCAGGAAATTGATTTACTCCAGCATCATATGGCTTTTTGGTTTCTAGCCATGATTTAATTACAGTTTTTCTTTCTCTAAAATGACTTCAAGATCTTGTTTTTCTTGAATCATTTGTTCAGTTACCAGAACCTGGGCTTGAAATGCCAGTTCAATGTCTTGAAGTTCTTTCAATTTTGATTTTAAGACGGTTATTTTAGAAAAATCTGTTTCTAGACCATTTGCACAATCAGATCTAACAGTTTCTACAAATATCAAATCAGAATTAAGAGCTTCAGCTATGTCCAGTTTTAGTTCTTGGTCAGTTGCACAATCATAATCACTAACCTTCTTAATAACAATGTCTACCCATCGTCCAGATGTGACATCTTCCTTCACCAGGTGCTCATCGTCTGCCAGAGCCATGTAACAGCAATCTCTTTCTTCTTCTTCATCAACAGATGATTCATCAGAAGGAACTCACTTCTCTTCAGTTGTTGCAATCATGCACTTATTATTGTTTTCAATTTGTTGTGCCATGAGAGCAATCTAGGCCTTAAGCTTTTTATATTTCAGTTTATAGCTATCATCAGGCTTATTATTTGAAGAGAATGGACCAGGCTTGGATACAAACTGGTTGGACCTGCAATCTTTCATGAAATGACCCTTTTTGCCACACTTAAAGCATGTCAAATTGGTCTTATCAGTGGAAGAACTGGATGCAAATTGTCCAGATGGCCTATTTGCTCTTGCCTTAAAACGGTTAAACGTTTTAGCAATCATTGCAATGAGGTCATCATCATCAGTTTCATCACAACAGTCTGGAGAGATTTGACTGGTCTCTCCAGAATCCATGAGTTCAGACACCATCTTCTTCATAGAAAATACATTCTCAGAAGATATCAGTGTTGTACTATGTGGTTTAGTATGACTAACCACATTAGGACTACTGGAGGCATGGTTAAAAGCATCTTGTTCTGCCACCACTCTTTGAGCTTAATTTTCTTTAGTGTACCTGAAAGCTCCATATAGAGTTGAGAGTGTGTGTGTGTGTGCAGAGTTTTACCTTGTCATAAGACCAGGATCATGTGAGACCATTTGGTGGGTAGAATATCACAAAATTTCTCCAGAAGTATATCCTTGTCCTTCTCAACCCCAAGACCTCTCAATTGGTTTATGATACTCATAAATCTGGTGTAAGTACCAGTGAGAGACTCGTTAGGCTGAGCAAAAAATGACTCATACCTCTTGTTTAAGGAGACCTTTCTGGTGACAATGGTGTCATCTCCTCCTTCATGTTGGTTTAAAAGTTCATCCCACATGGTTTTAGCACTAGGAAAAAGAACTAGTGTGGGAATTAGGGTTTCAGGAACGGCCCCGAGGATCATGTTTTTGAGAAGGGTGTCTAGATTCACCAATTTCGTCTCCTCTTCAGACCAATGTTCCTCCCTCTTTTCCCTTCCTCTTCTAGATCCAGGAGGATCAAGAAGGGGATTGAGAGGTGATGTTGGTACATAAGGACCTTCATTTAAAATTTTCATCATGTTCCTCTCAATACCAGTGACATGCAAAACCATCCTAGCCTTCCACGTACCAAATTCATCACTGTTCCCACTAAATTTAGGAACATGATTATTTGAGTAGTGCACATGCACGTGTGGAGAAGCAGGAGTAGGAGGAGGAGGTGTATTAGTGTTATTAACAATAGGTGGTTCATTTTGATCATTAATATTAGCATTAGGATCGGGACCAAGATTAAAACTTCCTTGTGTATTTTCTTGGTTAGCCATCAAAGAAACAGATCTAGGCAATGTTTAGTCTTCTGCTCTGATACCAAATGTGAGTCCCTTAAGTTCGATGGTTAATCAGGAAAGTGTAAAATACAACAAGTCTAATAATCACTAGATTGGACTAGTATTACTTGTAAATAAATGCAAGAATATATAAACAAAGTAATACAAGACTTAAAGCAATAAACAATTAAAGTGGAACATTATGTATTTTTCAATTGTGTATTTTATTTATGATGTTAAATAAAATACAAGGTTGTGCGGAATCAAGATAATACAAATAAGTATGTATCCTAACAACCTATGAATTACAAATGATCTATATTTGTCAAATAACTCTTTTGGATCGAGATACTTAAAGTTGTGAAGTATCCCTGTTTAAGATCGAGAGTATTTGGACAAATTCACTTAAATGCAAAATGTATGCTTAAAAGTATTTTTCTCAACGAAATGACTTTGTATTTATAGGCAACAAAATTCACCAGTGAATTTTGTGCCGTACAAATCTGGTTGCATGCATTTAATGATCCGACAAGAACATTAAATGCATTGGATAAGGAATAAGGATAAAGTCACATCAAATGACTTTGTATCCTTTTATCCAACCATCTTTACACACGTATACTTTGGTAAAGAACAAGTGGATTGTTCTTTGAAAAGTGTGTAAAGGCAAAAGTCAATCCTCGATATCAGTGTTCAGACTTGTAGGGTCTAGAACACTGACAATCCTCCAGTGTACAGATCTGGTAAGACTTCCAGTGGACTCCGCCATTTGTAAGTCTTCTTTATTCTGACTTCAGTCTTTGACTTCAGTGAGAATGTCTTCAGTAGAGTTGATCTGGACTGGGGTGAAGTCCAGTGAGCTTATCTGGAGAATACTCCAGATTTCCTATACAAGTATTTGCTCACTGGTCTTCCATTATTTCTGGACAAATCTTCAGTAAGGCTCCAGTAGTCGAGTCTGGAGCGAGTCCAGTAAATCTGGACTAAATTTGGACCTAACAAATATCAAAATAAAAGAATTCGGGCTGTCAGCTACAGAGGAGGCCCTGTAAACTTAAGTTTTCCATTGGCATAACCAACCATTGACGAATGGGGCAAGTAAAGACATTATGAAACAAACTTGTTTCTCTGAACCTTTTAAGCATACCACACTCTGAAGTTGCGACTGCCCCATTGTGTTGTTGTGTGCAGGTTTGGGACATTATTCATGTATGAAGCCAAAATTTTACCACTAACCCACCACCCTTGTGGTTAGAAAGACCACCTTTTTTACCCTTAAAATCTTTGAATATTTCAATGGGCTAAACTACTTACAAATTTACACTTTCCAAACAGAAACTTAACTAGAAAAACTTGGTGATAGAATAGAAGGTCAGAGGTTTGACTATGTGAGTAATGAAAACAAGTTCTTTGCAACAACAAAAAAATAATGCAAAGGACACCTAGACAAAAACATGTCTTACCGTAGAGATTCGATGTAGTTAGCTCCCATATTAAGATCACCTAAGCAATAAACAACCACTAGTTGCAAACTGATGTTTGAAACTGAACCTGGAAGGAGCAATACACACGGTACAGTTGAGTGTGAACAACACAATCACCTCTTTATTAATCAGATCCGTGACATCAATAGCATGGTCTGCTATGAGAGCATATATTTGTTATTTTCTATTATAGCATAATTTTTGAGAAGAACCAACTTTCAGATAAACCACTCCTAAATAAAAGAAAAAAAAGCTATCTTACAAACATTTTCACAAAGAAAAACTTGAACTACAAAATCTGCCTATTGTCGAAGATCACGAGAAAAACTATGGTGCATTAAAAGATAAATTTAGACCAGCTGTCATACTCAAAAGAGCTATGATAACAATTATTTGCACAAGCAAGGTAAGAATGTCACTGAAGTCAAAGGCCAACCAAGAGACCAGGAAATGTAAGAGCATCTACAATGAGAAAATTATCAAAAGTTTTTTTGTAAAAAAAAGTCTATAAAAAGCTTTTTACCATTGAGTTAGATGACTTTTTTGATCAATAGGTTGAAGAACCTCAACCTATTGAAGAATATTAACACTCTCTTTCATCAATATTAAATTACAATTTAATGGTTTTTGAGGTTTTTAAAGACTTTTACCATTGGAGTTAAAGGTTTTTTAAAAGTTTTTTATAAAAAGCTTTTAACCAAAAGGTTAACCATTGGAGATGCCCTAAGAAAAGTTCAATAAAAGAAAACAAAACTAAAAAACTAATCTTCGTGGAGGTCAATTTTGACTTTGGGGTAGGCTTGTTGGAGCTTCAAAAACTTGTTTGAGTCTTCTAAATCTTCAACAAAAAACAAGTCCATCTTCTGTAGCAAGGGGGAACAAGTATTGCAGTTATCAAAGATAACTCATCCTCCGAGTCTTCTAAATCTTTAAACACCACTTTCTGAAGTTGTAGCTGCCCAGCTATCGTGGGGTGTACCCCTGATGAGAAGTCTTCCATTCGCTCAACCTAAAAGATTAAATAATATTCAGATGCACAACTTTGAGATTTTAAGATAATTAAATGAGTTAATTATATTTTTCGTCCCTGTGGTTTGCACCAACTTTCAGGTATCATCCCTGAGTACACGAAATTACGTGTTTCATCCCTGAGTATGGAATTTCGTTAACATATTTGGTCCACGACCCAAACGGACGTTAAGGTTAAGTTACTGGTCACGTGACACGCACACTAAGGGTATATTCGTCATTTCCTTGTTTTAGGACCAATGGTGTAATAATTGTAATAATACATTTAAGATAAAATAAAAATACATATATACTGCACCCACAACACTAATCTCAATGACATTCATGTCAAATCTCCCAAAATACATTTCAATTCAGATCAAATTTTCAGATCCAACCAACACTTTCAACAAATTTATATAAAAATTGGAACACATGAAACCTGCCCATGACAACAAAAAATATTGGAATACAGTACATAAAAGAAGAAAAGCTTCCAAGATTAGCTCCCATCGATTTTTACTTTATAGTCATTATATGAATGAACTTGAAACAAATTCAAAAGTTGAAACACATAACACATGATTAGTCAGGTAGTCTCCCATAGGCCCACCCGCCGCCACCATTGGAAATCGGTTCTTCATCTCCACCGTATGTCCAAACACCCAACCACCACCACCACCATCGTCTTCAGTCTCTACCACCGGTCACCATTCTTATACGGTTATACCCACGAAAAATCCGGTTAACCCACCACCAGTTTTTTTTTGAAGTTTTTTTATTTTTCTTTTGTTTATGTGATTGGAAAGTGATCGTGAATCAATAGCATTTTCTGATCTAATCTCTATATCCAGATCTATATTTTATTCTATTTGTGAGAGGTGTGGCGGTGGCGGTGGGTGGAGGAGAAACCGAAGAGGAAAGGAAGAACAGTGGTGGCGGTTAAACATCGGCGGTGGTCAGTGGTGATGGTGGTTGAAGGCAATGAATACATGCTTGCTTTGATAACTTTGATCTCTATTAGTGATTTGTTTTTACGCTATAGATTTGTAAGGAAATGGATTGATATATGATCAATAAAATGCTTATTTTGAATGAAGTTCATAGAGTATATTGGTGTCTCTGAAATTTGTTTGACAAAGTGAATTGAAGATTGAGGAGTGAAAAATAAGATTGGAAAAAGAAAGGATAGAGAAAGAGATGAATGTATGTGACAAATGATATGATGATTAGGTACAGATATTGTTTACTGATATTAATGAGAGTTGGTTACAGTTGTCGTCCTTGTGGTTAATTACATTTTTGATCCTTGAATAATGAAATGACCATTATACCCATAGTGTGCAGGGCATGTGACCACCAACTTAACGTCTGTTTGGGTCGTGGACCAAATATGTTAACGGAATTCTATACTCAGGGATGAAACGCGTATTTCGTGTACTCAGGGATGATACATGAAAGTTGGTACAAACCACAGGGACGAAAAATGTAATTAACTCTAATTAAATTGAAGTATTTGCTTCCACTAATCTCAATATATGAAATGACACTAAAATCTCATAATTGTGAATAAAACTACTCTTATGCGTTTCCACTACGTGGTTCTTCAAAGGAATACATACTTCATATGAAGAACATAGTACAAACAGTGGGACCAGATGATATATGTAATATAGTTGTGGGTCATTTCTGTAAATAGAATAAGTATAGGGGTCTCTTGTGAAATTATTCAAATGGTTGTTAGTCGGTTAGAAGAAGTGGTTACCGGCTAGTTGTATATAAATGCCCCGGTTATCAATAATACAACCATGATTTGTGTGAAATTCCTCTTTTCCTCTCATTTCTCAGTTTCTTCCATATTAACTGGTATCTATCAGAGCATAACCGTCTCCGGTGAATCTCTTGAATCCGATCATCTTCTCCGGCGAGATTACTCTCACCGGCAACTATCCTTTTATCTTTTCCGATCAAAATCCTTCTTAATTCCGGCAGAAATCTTCTTCTCCGGTGATTCCGCTTAATCCGCAACCATAGATCCTTCATTTTTCAATCGCGATTCCGATCAATATCAAACTCAATTTCCTCCATTATCGCCGGGGACTATCATTACTTACAAATCGAACAGGATGACGACTCGCAATCAAGAAGTGGAAAAATTAGCAAAAGATATAGCTCGTGTTGATCAATTCACTACCACTGGACTCAATGAATTGAAGAAAATGTGCTCCGAGATTCAGAAAACAATGGCGGATAAGTTTGACTTATTAGAAAGTCAACGGCCTACTTTGAGTGCTAATGCTACACATCAGTTAGTTGATCAGGATTCTCAGATGTTTAGAGGGAGAATTAGCAGTAATCGACTCACTAAACTTGAGTTTCCACGATTTGGAGGTGATGATGTGGAGGGATGGCTCTACAAATGTGAGCATTTCTTCATTATGGATGAGACTCCGGCTAACTACAAGGTCACGTATGCTGCCTTACATCTAGACAGTAGAGCTTTGTCATGGCATTTATCTTATGTATATTCTAGTGGAAAAGACATAAGAGATATTCAGTGGAGTGAGTATATGAGAGCAATCTCTGCTAGATTTGCTCAGACCTTAGTTGAGGATGCCATGGGGGCACTCAAAGCTCTGACTCAGACTGGGGAATTGGATGAATATTGTGATGAGTTTGATCTATTATTGACAAAAGTAACTTTACCTGAAGAGTATACTGTGAGTCTTTTCATTGAGGGTCTCAAACCAGAGATAAAATGCAAAATTAGAATGTTTAAGCCAATAATTTGAAGGAAGCTTATTCTCTGGCTAGGCTGCAAGATGAATCAAATAAGGCTTTAGGTCTAAAGTCTTCAGTAGGAAGCAGTGGGGTAAAACTTCCTTATCAAAGAACTACAACCATGACTAGTGTAGCTAAACAGCCATTATTAGCCACACCAGTTAATGCAGTGCCATCCACTGCATTGGTGCCAAAAACAGTGACTAACAAGTTCCTTGAGGATAAGAGAGCCAGAGGTGAATGTTTCTATTGCCCTGAAAAATTTGTGGCTGGTCATACTAGAGTGTGTAAGGGTAAGAGACAGTTGTTTTTGGCAGAAGTTGAAGATAATTGTGGTGATGAATGTATGGAAGGGGCTGTAGAGGAGGTTTCACTGGCAGAAAATATGCTTAATAATGCACCTAAACCTCAAGAAAATACTTCAATAGTTCAGGGCACTCCACAAATTTCTATAAATGCACTGATGGGGATTTCCTCTTTTTCAACTATGCAAGTGGTGGGAACTATTGGAAATAGAAGGTTGCATATATTAGTAGACAGTGGATCCACTTACAACTTTATGAGTGCTGCCATTAGAGATATTTTGAAATGTTCTACAATGGAGATTCCAAGTGTGAGGGTTACTGTAGCTGATGGTAATAAAATGGAATGTCTAAGCCTCTGCAAACAATTTAGATGGATGATGCAGGGTACTGAATTTGCTTCTGATATGCTCATC
This sequence comes from Erigeron breviscapus, assembly GCA_034093135.1. NCBI lineage: Eukaryota > Viridiplantae > Streptophyta > Magnoliopsida > Asterales > Asteraceae > Erigeron > Erigeron breviscapus. Next base: position 91,023,363 of record CM067170.1, on the reverse strand, counting down.
ATTGAGTTGACCAATTATGACATAGTTTTGGGGGTTCAATGGCTTGAAACTCTAAATAATATAATCTGGAATTTCAAGAATTTAACTATGAAATTCAAGAAAGGGGAAGTAGACTGCCAATTGAAAGGAGTTATGCAGCATGGCATAAGCTTGTGTTCTATGGAGAAGATAGAATCTCTGGTGACAAAAGCCAAAGCCAAAGAAGTAGTGCAGGCTCAATTATGTACATTAGAAGATTCTACACTCAATCAACCAATGAGTGAACCCATTCTGAAGGACTTCCAGACTGCAAAGGAGTTGCAGGAGTTATTAGATAGATATGCAAATATCTTTGAACTTCCTCAGGGGTTACCTCCAACAAGATCACGAGATCACAAAATTCCCCTAAAAAATGAAAGTATGGCTATTAATCTTAAGCCATATAGATATCCTAAGGCTCAGAAAGATATTATTGAAGAAATGACTAAGGATTTGTTAGAAAGTGGGGTCATTAGGCACAGTACCAGTTGTTTCGCTGCTCCAGTGATTTTAGTTAAGAAAAGGGATGGCAGTTGGCGTATGTGCATTGATTACAGACGTTTGAATGAGGCCACTATAAAGGATGTGTTTCCCATACCATTAGTGGAGGATTTGTTGGATGAATTACATGGTGCTACACTCTTTTCCAAACTGGACTTGAGGTCTGGCTATCATCAGGTTAGAATGCACACTCCTGACATCCATAAGACAACTTTTAAAACTCATCAGGGACACTATGAATTTCTTATTTTACCATTTGGCCAATGCACCTGCCACCTTCCAAGCTTTGATGAATGACACCTTCAAGGAAATTCTTAGGAAGGGAGCATTAGTATTTTTTGATGATATTTTGGTTTATAGCTCAGATTGGCAATCTCATATAGCAGATCTAGATAAGGTTCTCAGCCTGATGAGGACACATTCTCTTAGAGAAAAAAAATCAAAGTGCTCTTTTGGTGGTACAAGGGTGGAGTATTTAGGCCATATCATCACTGAACATGGTGTTTCCACTGACCCTGCAAGGATTCAGGCCATCCAAGATTGGCCTCTTCCTGCAAATATTAAACAATTGAGAGGGTTTTTAGGCCTTGCAGGGTATTATAGAAGGTTTGTCAAAAATTTTGGCATTATTGCAAAGCCTCTCACCGATCTGCTTAAAAAGGACAATTTTGTGTGGACTACAGCAGCTCAGAATGCATTTATGCAACTTAAGCACTCAATGATCACACCTCCAGTTCTAAGGCTGCCAGATTTCAGCAAACCCTTTGTGATTGAAACCGATGCTTCTTCTATAGGTTTGGGAGCTGTTCTTATGCAAGATCATCATCCATTGGCATTTATTAGCAAAGCATTATCACCAAGACAATAGAGCTTGTCAGTTTATGAGAAGGAATTATTGGCAATAATGTTGGCAGTCAAACAGTGGCACCAGTACTTAATTTCTAAACCCTTTGTTATCAAAACAGACCACCAAAGTTTGAAGCACTTATTGGAGCAAAAGATTGTTACTCCTCTGCAACAAAAGTGGCTTGCCAAATTAATGGGGTACAATTATGAGATTTTGTATAAAAAAGGTTCAGAAAATGTGGCTGCAGATGCTTTATCCAGGATTCCAAGTGCTTCTGTTTTGCAAATGGGGGTGAGTGCGATTCAAGAAGGGTTATTAGAGAAGATGGAAGCTTGGAATAAGGATCTATTGACTAAAGCTTTGATCCAGAAGTTGCAGAATGGTGAAAGAGTACCAAACAGATCATGGGATGGCTCTTTATTAAAAAGAAAAGGGAAGCTGATAATTGCACAGGACAAGCAGCTGAGGCACTCTATAATTGATATTTTTCACTCATCTGTTGTTGGTGGTCACTCAGGTATAACCCCAACTTTAGCCAAACTTAAGGGATTGTTTTATTGGAAAGGATGTATGAAGGATGTACAGCAAGTAATCGGAAACTGCACCACATGCCAAAGAGCAAAGTATGAACCAATAGCTTCTCCTGGGCTCTTACAACCCCTACCAGTCCCTCACACAATTTTTTCTGACATCTCCATGGACTTTGTGTCTGGCTTGCCAAAGGTACAAGGAAAAGATACAATAATGGTCATTGTGGATAGATTGACCAAGTATGCCCATTTTGTACCTCTATCACATCCTTACACTGCTGCTACAATTGCTCAAGTCTTCCTTGACAATATTTTCAAACTCCATGGAAATCCTTCTACTATTGTATCAGACAGAGACCCAGTGTTTATTAGCAACTTCTGGCAGGAGTTTATGAGGTTGCAGGGTGTCAAATTAACCTTATCTTCTGCTTACCACCCCAATCTGATGGCCAAACTGAGGTGGTTAATCGTTGCTTGGAATCATATTTGAGGGCCATGTGTATGGACTCCCCTCAATCTTGGATCAAGTGGCTGTCTTTGGCCCAATGGTGGTACAATTCCATGTGGCATTCTTCTTTGAAAATGTCTCCATTTGAGGCATTATATGGTATTAAACCACCACTGCATATCCCTTATATCCCTGACGACACTGCAGTAGCTGTTGTGGAAGAATTACATCGTGATAGAGAAACTATGATATTGAAACTTAAATCAAATTTGGAGGCTGCTAGAAATCGAATGAAACAGTTGGCTGATGCTAATAGAACTGACAGAGAATTCAAGGTTGGAGACGGGGTGTATGTGAAACTGCACCCCTTTGCTCAACAGTCATTGAAATCCCATCACAATAGGAAGCTTTCTCCAAGATATTTTGGACCATTTTTGATTCTGCAGAAAATTGGTCAGGTGGCATATCGTTTGGATCTTCCTGCTGAAGCTCAAATGCATCCAACTTTTCATGTGTCTTTACTCAAAAAGGCTCATGGTTCTCATGTCCTTACTGGTCCAATTCCTCATGCTCCACGTTTCATGTTAACTCCCAGAGCTGTGTTGGACACTAAAGTGATTAAGAGAGGGTCTAAATCTGCTGTCAAAGTGTTGGTTCATTGGGAAGGTTTGGCTCTCAGTGATGCTACATGGGAATTTCTTGACGACTTACAATGCAGATTTCCTAATTTCCATTTTTGAGGACAAAAATCTTCTTAAAGGGAAGGGTAGTTGATACATGTAATATAGTTGTGGGTCATTTCTGTAAATAGAATAAGTATAGGGGTGTCTTGTGAAAATATTCAAAATGGTTGTTAGTCGGTTAGAAGAAGCGGTTACCGGCTAGTTGTATATAAATACCCCTATCTAATACTATCTTATAAAGCATTTTGCCCTTTTTTTTAAAATCTCAAAAGATGATTTGAACTACCTAAATTACCCATCTTCTTTATTCACTAATTTAAACATCTCTACCTAATATACCTATAATACCCTTAAATCTCAACCATTCATTTTTCTCTCTCTCCTCAAATCTCAACCACTCATTTTTTTTCTCTCTCCTGCATAAATCATTTTATTCCTCTAATTCATTCAAAATCTTTTATCTCAAAAACCGTATTTTGATAAATTATAAAAATTGTATGGGTGTTCTTAAAATTTCATGCTCTTTCATTAGAGATGTCATTCGATATACTTTTGACGAATTTTTAAATCCGAGGACGGAGCCCGTACGGCTAAGACATTTGGCTATCATACTCTATGACTTGACCTATCACCCCCACCATCTCACCGCCGCAACGCGCGGGCACTATCTCTCGTTATCAATAATACAACCATGATTTGTGTGAAATTCCTCTTTTCCTCTCATTTCTCAGTTTCTTCCATATTACCAGATCATCATATTTAGCCTAAACCTATATAAGATAGTGGTATATTACGAATTGAACAACTGTAGTTTGTTAGAGAATTGATTAACCCTTGCCAGGATGTATTATAAATGAACATGAAAATTTCAAATTCAACATCACCTTGCTCATTGAAGAAACAGTAAGCTCCCGAAGTTTTGGGAAAAGCGCCAAAAGTTGAAGGATACTTGAACCTTCAAGACTATTACCGGTAGTTTTCAGAATCTCAAGTAATGGACTTCGCTTGAGAAATTCCCCACATTCATCACTAGCATTTCTTACATCATACAATTTTAAGCTCAATAGGTTTGGAAAACCATAAGAACCAGACACGAGAGGAAAACGACAGCTTTCAAGCTTCAAATGTTTAAGCTTTTGACAAGAGAAAAGATGGGTAGGCAACATAAGTACTTCAGCACGTTTTTCACTTTTGGTTAGGATTCGTGCGAAAATTATTTTTGAGAAGTTTGGTAGTGGTTTCGTGGTCTAATTCGAAGAAACGAGTGAGATATCGGCATTTTAAGTTTTCCGGCGAATTTTCCGACGAAAGTCAGCCAGAGAAGATGAAGATGATGACAACAGGAAAGTAAATTTCAGTTTTCGTCCCTGAACTTGTCATTTTTTGCAGTTTCAGTCCCTCACGTGTGTTGCACGTGTCCGACTTAACGGCTGAAACTTAACGACGTTTGGCGAGGGACGATTATTGAAAAAATCTGCCAACTTTAAGGTCAAAATTGTAATTTTTTCACTTAAGGGACGAAAAGTGAAAAACGTGCCAACTTTAGGGACGAAAAGTGTAATTTACTCGATGCATTTCGAAGAGCAAACTCCTCAATTCCTTTTTGGGACAAGAACATAACCCAATTACCAATATCCTCAAAGTAATCTCCGTCTTCTATATTGATGGAAAACTTGGTTATTGCATGTTTGTGCAGAAGAAGAATTCTACTTATAATAATCCTCCCATGATAACTTTCAGATAAATTCTCAAAGAAATCTTCATCAAATACGAGTTGGCTGAGCATGGTTGTCCATTTAAACCTCCAGTTTTTCGACAAGATACTAGTCCCCACCGCATTTTGGATAGGCAAATGATCGAGAATATTAGTTATCACATTATCTGGCATGGTGCTGATAACATCTTCTAAAACAAACTTGGATGCTTTGAATGCTCTTCTACAACACCCATTGCCGCTAGAACATCTGATACAAACTTGGATGATATTTTAGTAAATATACATTTAATTTCAACCAAAATGTTACGGGTTATAGTCATATATATCATACCAACTACCTATATGGTGGTTATATAAAAAAAACATAGAAATTACACTACTTTGCTAAAAAAAATAGTACATTACATAGTGAAAACTTTGCAAAAACAGATATCTACCGATCTACGTACATTGCCCCGCAAAGTTGTCATTGACAAACAATTAAAAAGATATAAATATTCAACTTGATCATTATTTAACCATCATCATGATTTCACTAGCAAACATCATTTGTACATAACAACTCTGTTTGTGATACATTAAAAAAAAAGGGTAACTTTTTATCAATATATCTGATAAATCAACTTTCATCCATATATCCCGCTTAGGTCGGGATTGGGTACAGTTGTTGTTGTGGTGATTACTTTCACCCGGCCGTTCCAATTGTATGCATTCAATTTTCATCCTCGACATTAAATTAATTTAGTTAAAATTTTCCCCTTCTGATTTTAATATAACTTTTAGGTTAAAAACAAAAAAAACTAATTTCTGAAATCACCTTACTACCATTACCATCACCACTTCTTTCCCCCAAACATAGCTACACCACCACCAACATTTTCCCCAAATTCTAAACTAATTTCTTTTATATATGTGTTATATATGTGTATATATATATAGCTAAAAGTTAATACAAACAATATCAGTCAGTTAATTGAGAAGAAATATAGTAATAAAGATGAATGAATGTATAAAAGTTTGCATAAAGTATGAATGATGGAAGAAATAAAACCTCCTGGGCATAGCTGATTAACAAGTTGCAGACGGCGGGAATTTATGATCTTTGTTTTGGGGGTATAAATTATTATCAATAATTTATAGATAGAATAATACTGTATATATAATCCCGGCACCATGTACTCTTCAATCATAACACGGCCCATTAAACAATGTTGATGGGCCTCAACTTTCGGGCTTTGGATTTGGTTCTAGCTGTTGTATTTGTAAAGATGATTACAGAATTTACAGAGAGTGTGGCCGGATTTGATGAGATGGGAACACAATACATGATGGATTGATGATTGTGACGATTGTGCGTGGTTTGATGGGCTTGGTGGTTGTGGTGTCTGGTGGTGTGTGGTGGTCAGGTGGTGGTTTTGAGGAGTGACAATGGAAGTGGAGATTAGCAGATGGGTGAGTGAAGCACAAGAGAGTTGGGTTTTTTTTTTGGG